>RJWM01000481.1:92745-214883 GCA_004363535.1 Dasyprocta punctata | reverse complement strand
TTGTTGTTGTTTGCTGATCTCTTTAGTTTTTTGTTTCTCTTAAGTATGACCATTCTTTTATGCTTTATTGGTTTCACTCTGAACTATTTCGCTTGGTTATATTAGACCTGATGTTATGGGTAGTTATTTCAATAATAACAAGAGGTATTCTAAGGGGAAAGGAAGGAAGGAAGAGAAAAGGAAAAAGACATAAATTTATAAATATGCATAAATAAGACAATTTAAAAAACCGTATTGCTAAATACAATAGCTATTGAAAAAGAAAAGTTAATATACCTGAATTGATAAGTCTTACACATCTATATCTGTCAATATGCCCAACCCCTATGAAGGTAACGATATGCAATATTGTAACTACTGTCAAACTTCAACCACCTCAGTGTGTAAACCTACAATGTTATCATATCAGATCTGTTGTTGTTGTCTGTCTTTTTCGATTTTTGTTTCTATCTTCTGTATCTATTTTCTCTTAAATAAAAAAAAAAGCAGAAAAAAAAGAAGAATCTGTTAATAGGCCACTCTATTGTGTTGTACTCTTGCTACATGTGGCTGATTCTGCTGATCACATTCACAATTTCTCTCGTGATTGCTACTTTGCTTCATTCTGATTTCTGGATTCTAGAATCCATCTATCACAAGTAAATGTTTAAAAGGCAACAACCACATGCAGAAATTGAATCTAGACCCATATATTTCACATGTACTAAATCAAAACCAAAATGGGTCAAACATCAAAATGTTAAAGTAGAAACACGTAATCTGCTGGTAAACTAAATAGGCAAAATTCTTGGAAACCTAAGTGTAGGCAAGGAATTTCTGAAATTAACCCCAATGACCAATAAATAGTACCAGGTATCAACAAGAGGTATCATATCAAATTTAAAAGATTGTGCACATCAGGAGGAAAACAGTCAACAGATAATCTACACAAAGGGAAAATACGTTTCCAGCTATTCCTCAGATAGAGGACTAACATTAGAATATGAAAAATCTCAAAAAATTAGGCTCTCAAAATAAGACTCAATCAAAAAGTGGGCAATTGAAATGAAGGCACTTGTCAGAAGAAGTACAAATGGCCAATAAATATATAAAAAATATTTGGCCTTATTTTTTACTAGAGAACTGCAAACTAAGAATACAGTAAGAGTCTATCTAACTACAGAAAGAATGACTGTCATTAAGAAATCATATATTAAAAAATGCTGGTATCACCAAATTGTTGATGGATATATGAACTACTGCATCTTCTGTGGAAATAAGTATGGAAATTGTGAAAAACTAAAAGTAGAAATCCCATTTGAACTAACTATTCCTTGCTAGGTATCTCCCCAAAAGAGTTAAAATCATCATGTATAGTGATAGCTAAATCTTGGAAATGGTCTGTATACCCATCAGTACATGAATTTTCCATGTGGTAAACATTTAACAAGCATGGATGTCCTGCTCCATAAATTTGTAGCTCAAATAATAATGCAGTTTTTTCTTTTTTTCAGATAAAACGTTTTTGTTCCATGACTTTGTAAAATTATCAGAAAATCTAGGCTCTCCTCCATAGTAATTTCAAAGTGCTACTAAAGTAAATTTATCACAAAATTGGGTTAAAATAATTTGCATTTGCTGTTTTACAGTTCTGGCCAGGATCACAACACAGTTCAGCAAGGCTTCATCTCTAGTGATGACTCTGAAAGAGAAACTATCTTTTCTTGATCCAAGCAGCTGCCTGCATTCTTTGGCTACCTAGCCTATTTCTCTATTGTTCTCTTCATCTCATAATATGGCACTCTTGGTTTTTCAATGTCTGCAAGCGTGGTGACACAGAGATAAGAGGCAAATGCCTCTTACTTGCGATATACATTTATGATGTTGTCTTCTGTCACCTTTTAAAGCAAACACTAACTCTCTTGAGGGGCCTTTTTGTGGATTTCTAGAAGATCTCATAACTGTCAGGATCTCTCTTCCATTTGTAGAGGTCTTTTCTAGATGATTGGTTAATATTACCACTCCCAGATCATCCCCTGATTCCTCGTATCCCTTTTCTGCAGTCCTGATGGGCAGAGTCATTTCTATGACTGCTTGTCTTTGTTACTTTTCTCTCATTGCTGGGACAAAATACCCAGCACCCAAAATTAAGGAAGGAAACGTTTATTTAGCTTACAGTTTTTGGAAGTGTCAGGCCATACTCAGCAGGCTACAAGGCAGGGTGGCATGGCTCTGGGGCAACATTTCAAGGCAGCAGCCAGAGCCAAAAGGCGCCAGAGCAAAAGGGAAAACAAGCCTCTTCTCCTCCCTTATATTGTACACAGGACAAGCTCCCCACCCAGGGTGGGTGTAGCAATCACAAAATCTGTTTGCCCTCCTTTGCACAGGATGAGGATATTTACAAAGTAAGAACCTTGGTTCCCTGCTGAGTCTCTCAGTTAAACCTCTAAACTTCTCAGATTAATACAATGTATCAACCATAACACAGCCCAAGTCTTCTTCCATTCTGGGAGGTCCACCTCAGACCATAAGGAAAAAAAGTCCTTGATTCATCAAATTCTAGAATTGCAAGCATACCCCAGAGCACCTATACTTCTTTATTCTGGAGTTTGACAGGATACTTTATCATCTCAGATGTGATAAGGTACCAACCCTTTTATCCTACAATTTTTAGAGAACATATTTCAGGATTTATAAGTAGTTTCTTCAAAGGTTCTGTTCACTTGGTTATTATTGAGAGAATACTTCCTATTCCTCTAAAACAATGCTATATCTCTAAAGAATTCTTCCAACTTTCTAGATCTCTCATGAATTCTAATGAATTTCCTCATACAATTGAGAAAAATAATACAGTATCATTACCTTCTATAAAATAAAGCTTAGGTAAGATAAATTTGCATAACAGTAAACAGGACCCATTTAAAAATATAGTAATCAAACTATGCCTACCACCACCACTTTCAAGATATAGAATATCTGCACACATCAGAAAGTTGTCTCATGTCCCCAGTCAATTAATTCTCAAACTACCAATCCCTAGTTCTTTGGCCCCAGGCAACTCTCTGCTGCTTCCTACCAGGATTAATTAGTTTAATCTAGAATTTTACATATGTGTAATCATAGGATATGTAACCCTTTTGTCTACCTTCCATTCTTTACCATAATATTTCTGGCAATTATTTTAATTTGTTGTAATTTTTCAGTAGTTTCTTCATTTTTTATTGCCAAGCAATGTTTCAATTTATTTATTTATTTTATTTATGAGAAAAAAGGCACATAAAAGAGAGACAAAAAGCAGAAGAGACAAACACACAACAACTGCAAATCCACAATAGTAGCACTATAGTTCTACAAAATAAGATGATAGGAACTTGACAATTGTTGCAATATTGCATATCATTGCCTTCAACACGGTTGTTCACATTAACAGATACAGACATGTAAAATTGATCCAATCATATGAGCATTAACCCTTCTTTTGCAATAACTAATACATTCAGCAGTATAGTCATTTTAGTTATCTTACATGTACATATATACAGATTTATGTCTTTTTCCTTTTCCCTTCCTTCTTTCCTGCTTTTCTCTTTCCCAAATACTTTTGCTCTTTGAGCAGTTTCTTATCCTTATACAGTATTTATTGTAGATTTTGGATCATATATACTTTTTCAGTTTCTTACACTAGGGAAACAATATGGCATTTACACATGTGGGTTTGATTTATCTCACTTATGAGGATGGTCTCAAGTCGTGTCCGTTTACTTACAAAAGTCTGAACGCAATCTTTCTTGATAGCTGAGTAGTACTTCATTGTATAAAAATACTGTTTTATCCATTCCTTGATTGATGGGCATTTGGGTTGTTTCCAACATTAGGCTATTATAAATTGGGTTGCTATAAACATGGGTGCACAAATATCACTGTGGTATGATGTTTTCAATTCTTCTGGGAAAATGCCCAGAAGAGGGATAGCTGGGTTGAATGGGATCTCTAATCCTAGCTTCTTGAGGAATCTCCACACTGACTTCCACAGTGGCTGCACCAGTCTACACTCCCACCAGCAATGGAGTAGAGTTCCTTTTTCCCCACAGCAGCTCCAGCATTTGTTATTGGTTGATTTTTTTAATCTTGCCATTCGTTCTGGAGTGAAATGGAATCTCAGTGTTGTTTTAATTTGCATTTCCCAAATGACCATTGATGTTGAACATTTTTTCATATATTTATCTGTCATTTGTGTTTCTTTCTTCAAGAAGTGTGTATTCATCTCAGATGCCCATTTTTGGATTGGGTCCTTGAATTTTAGGGGCCTGATTTCTTTTAATTCTTCATATGTTTTAGATAGAAGTCTTTTGTCTGATGGACAATTGACTAAGATATTTTCCCAGTTTGTGGGTTTTCTTTTCACTCTGTTGGAGATTTCCTTTGACACGCAAAAACCTTTTAGTAAGACGAGACCCCAGTTGTTGATTCTGGTAAGTGTTTCCCATGCAGTTAGATTTTTTGTTCATGAACTCTGCCTACTCCTATGCCATCAAGATACTTTCCTAATTTGTCTTCCAGCAAATATAGTGTTTCTGTTTTAATATTCTGATCTTTGATCAAATTTGGCTTCATTTTAGTGCATGGTGATAGACATGGATCTAGTTTTAGTTTTGACATATGGAAAGGCAGTTTTTCCACCACCACTTGTACATATTTGGTCCCTTTGTCAAAGATGAGGTGGCTGAGTGTGTTTGCAGTTGTGGCTGTATCTTCTAATCTATTCCATTGATCTTCAGGTCTGTTTTGATTCCAGTACCATGCCGATTTTATCACAGTAGCTTTGAAATATAGTTTCAAGTCAGGGATTGTGATACGTCCTGCCTTACCTTTGTTGCCCAAAATTGCCTTTGCTATTGTAGGTCTCTTCTGGTTCCAGATGAATTTCAGGGATGATTTTTCTAACTCTGTGAGGTATGCAAGTGGTATTTTCATTGGAATTGCATTAAATCTGTATAACAATTTTGGGAGAATGGCCATTTTCACAGTGTTTGTTCTTCCTATCCATGAACAGGGAATATCTTTCTATTTTCTGAAATCTTCTTCGATTTCCTTCATCAGAGTAACATAATTTTCACCATATAGATCTTTTGCTTCCTTTGTTAGATTGATTCTTAAGTATTTCATTTTTTTGGATATTATAGTGAAGGGTGTGTTTTCCCTTATTTCTCTGTCAGTGACTTTGTTGTTTGTGTATGGGAATGCTATTGAGTTTTGAGTGTTCATCTTGTATCCAGGAACATTACTGAATTTGGTTATTACATCTAGAAGTCTTTAAGTGGATTTTTGGGGGTCTTTTATGTAGAGTATCATATCATCTGCAAATAATGATAATTTTATTTCTTCCTTTCCTCCTTATTCCATTTATTTCCTTCTCTTGTCTAATTGCTCTGACTGATATTTCCAGAACTCTATTGAATAGGAGTGGTGATAATGGACATCCTCATCTTGTTCCTGATTTTAGATTGAAAGTTTTCAGTTTTTCCCCATTTAGTAAGATATTGGCTGTTTGTTTATGATATGTGACTTTTATCAGGTTGAGGTAGAGACCATCTATTCCGATTTTCTGTAGGGTTTTTATCATGAATGAGTGGTGGATTTTGCCGAAAGCTTTTTCTGCATCTATTGAGATGATCATGTGATTCTAGTCCTTGGCCCTGTTCATATGGTGTATTACATTTATTGATTTGCATATGTTGAACCATCCCTGCATTCCTGGGATGAATCCCACTTGATTATGGTGTATAATTTTCTTGATAACTTGCTGTATTCTATTTGCCAGTATTTTATTGAGGATTTTTGCCTCTATGTTCACTAGGAAGATTGGCCTGTAACTTTCTTTCTTTGTTGGGTCTTTCTCTGGTTTTGGTGGTAGGGTAATACTTACTTCCAGGAATGAGTTAGGGAAACTTGCTTCCCTTTCAATTTCATTGAAGAGTTTGAGGAGTGTTGGCATTAAGTCTTCCCTAAATTTCTTGTAGAATTCAGCAGTGAATCCATCAGGACCTGGGCTTTTCTTTGTTGGTAAGGTACTAACTACATTTTCAATTTCATTGGCTGAAATTGGGTTATTCGGCAGTTTTACATCTTCTTGATTCAGCTTTGGTAATTCATAAGTTTCTAAGAATCTGTCTGTTTCTTCTGTGTTATCAAACCTATGGGAGTCAAGGTTTTTGAAGTAGGTACTGATGATCTTCTGTATTTCCAGAGGGTCTATAGTGATTTCACCCTTTTTGTTTCTTATTGCCTGAATCTGAGTTCTTCCTTTCCTCTATTTGATACAGTTGGTTAGGGTTTATCAATTTTAATTATTCTTTCAAAGAACCAATTCTTCGATTCATTAATTCTTTGTATTGCTTTCTTAGTTTTAATTACATTAATTTCTGCTCTGATCTTTGTAATTTCCTCCCTTCTTTGGGCTTTGGACTTGACTTGCTCTTCCTTTTCTAGAAGTTTGAGGTGCATGATTAGGTTGTTTTTGTGTATTTTTTCCATTTTCTGATGTGGGAGTTTACTGCTATAAATTTCCCTCTGAGAATTGTTTTCATTGTGTCCCACAGGTTCCAGTAATTTGTATTTGCATTTTCATTCAATTGTAGATATTATTTAATTTGTTCTTTAATTTCTTCTGTAACCCATTGATTGTTTAGGGGAGTGTTATTTAATTGCCATCTGTTTATGTGGTTATTATAGGTTTTTTGTCATTCATTTCCAATTTTACTGCGCTATGGTCAGATAATATGCATGGAATTATTTCAGTTCCTTTGCATTTACTTAAGCATGTTCTGTGAACCAGTATATGATCTATTTTAGAGAATGACCCATGTGCAGCTGAGAAGAATGTGTATTCTGATGTTGATGAGTGGAGCACTCAGTACACACCTACTAGGTCCCTTTGTTCACAAGTTTGATTCAGTTCTGTTATTCCTTTGTTGATTTTTTTATTTGGTTGATCTGTCTCTCTGTGACAGTGGGGTGTTAAGTTCTCCCATTATAACTGTATTATTATTTGGTTTTTCATGTCTATTAATAATTATCTTACATAGTTGGGTGTTCCTGTATTTGGTGCATATATATTTATGATTGTAATCTCTTCCTCTTGAAGTTTTCCCCTAACAAGCATGTAGTGACCTTCTTTGTTTCTTTTGATCATTCTTGGTTTGAATTTCACATTGTTTGCAAACCTAATAGCTACTCCTACATTTTTCTGGGTTCCTGTTTCATGTAGTATTGTTTTCCATCCTTTGATTTTTAGTCTGAGTTTCCTTTTGTCTTGGTTACTTTTCACTCATTGCTGAGACAAAACACCTGACACCCAAAATTAGGGAAGAAAAGGTTTATTTAGCTTACAGCTTTTGGAGGTTTCAGTTCACAATCAGCTGTCTCCAAGGCAGGGTGGCATGGCACAGGAACAACACTTCAAGGCAGCAGCCAAGCAAAAACAACCAGAGTAAAATGGGAGGCAAGAACAAGCTTCTTCTCCTTCCTTATATAGTACACAGGACACCCCCCCCCCGCCCCGGGTGGGTGTAGCATTCACAAATCTCCTTGCCTTCCTTTGGACAGGATGAGGATGTTTACAAAGTAAGACCCCTGGCTCCCTGCTGAGTCTCTCAGTTAAACTTCTGACCTTCTCAAACTGACACAATGAACAGGTAACTGGCTTGCGCTCTACACCCCAAGATGTAGAGCCACTGCCTTACTTAATTAAGCTTCTAGACTTCTCAAGTTGACACAATGTATAAACCATAGCAATCCACCCCTTGTCAACTTGGCAACCAGACACATTTCTTTAAATCAGTCTCCAGATACAAGGCATGCTTATTCTTAACATTTTGCAACTTGAACATTGTAACACATCTTAACAATCCTTAAGAACCAGCATTAAGTCTATCAACATTATATTATATTCAGAACAACATTCTGCCCTTGGACCCCCAAAGACTCATGCACATCCCTTTATTCAAAAGGCATTTAGTCCATCTGCAAGAGTTGCCAAAGTCCTAACAGTTTCAGCTCTGCTGAAAAGTCCAAGTCCCAAATCTCCTCCAAGATCTATGGCAAACTCTTACCTGTAAACCCCTGTACAAATGAAAACCAGGTTAAACACTTCTGACATATAAAGGCACAAGGTAAACATTACCATTCCAAAAGTTACAAACAGGAGAATACAAAGCATTAGAACCAAAGCAAGGCCAAAATCCAGCAGGGCAAACATTAAGTCCTAGAGTTCTATGCTCAGCATCTGAAGCAATCTTGTTGCAAGCTCCAAAAGGCTTGAGTGATTCCACCCCTGTGACACTTCCAGGGGTTTTAACTCCCACAGCTTCTCTCTTGGGCTGGCTTTGCTCCCTCATTGCAGGTTTCCTTAGATGATCCACACTCCTGGCTTTTCCAAACTTCTGAGGTCTCCACTGCACTTTTGGCTTCACATTCATAGCTTCACATCCTGCCCTCTCAGGGGCACACTGCCTGGCCTCCCAGGCTTTCTGAAATTGAGGTGGAAGCCTTTTTAATCTCAGAACCTTTGCACGATGTGGATAATGCCAAGGTCTGTTGCCCTTTGTAGCAGTAGCCAGGCTGTCCTCTCTCTTGACTATAGGGATCAAGTGCCTGGATCGCTGGGCACCCTACACCTGATTCTGAGGAACAGATTCTCTATGCTGTCTCCATTCTGGAACCTGGTGTGGCCACCACCACTATTCTGAAACATGATGCTCTGAGGCTTTCTACTCCAAGCAAAGTCTTTCACTTTTGCAGTTTTGAGGCTGCAAAGTGTGGGGACTGGCTGCCTCTTCCCATGATGCCCACAGGCCATCTTTTTTATTCTGTTCCTTCTCAGCAATGGAAACCTTAGCCCTCTCTTTACAGTCCACAGCTTTATTGTAGCTTCCTTTCTGGCCAAACTCACATTTTAAATCATCCTGCTTGTCTCTTTGTTGTTGATTGCCAACATAAATCTGGCTAAAAGCCCCCAATAATAGCCAAGCCACCGCTTCAACATTTTGCTGCCTTGAAATTTCCTTTGTGAGATTAATCAGTCCAGTGTCCTTAATCTTAGTCTCAGGCAAAGTCTCTGGACACAAACAAAATGCAGACAAGCTTTCTGCCAAGCCATAACACACATCATGTGGAGTCCAGCAACCAATGTAATCCTTTTTCCCAGCAGAAACCTCCTGAGCCTGGTCTTTACCAGCAGTCTTTCTTTCAACCTTCTGGTTTCCTGAACTCTGACCAGAATCTCCACTACAGAACAGTCTAAGCTGTTCCAGCTCTATGCATTCAGGCAACATCTCTGAACATTTCCAAACTCTTCCCACACGCCATTTCCAAAGACTCTTGAACCACATGGTTAGGTTTAGTCACAGCAATGACCCCACTCCACTGGTACCAAATTCTGTCTTGGTTACTTTTTACTCGTTGCTGAGACAAAACACCTGACACCCAAAATTAGGGAAGAAAAGGTTTATTTAGCTTACAGTTTTTGGAAGTTTCAGTTCACAATCAGCTGTCTCCGAGGCAGGTTGGCATGGCACAGGAACAACACTTCAAGGCAGCAGCCAAGCAAAAACAACCAGAGTAAAATGGGAGGAAAGAGCAAGCTTCTTCTCCTTCCTTGTACACAGGACCCCCCCCAGGGTGGGTGTAGCATTCATAAATCTCCTTGCCTTCCTTTGCACAGGATGAGGATGTTTACAAAGTAAGACCCCTGGCTCCCTGCTGAGTCTCTCAGTTAAATTTCTGACCTTCTCAAATTGACACAATGAACAGGTAACTGGCTTGTGCTCTACACCCCAAGATGTAGAGCTGCTGCCTTACTTAATTAAGCTTCTAGACTTCTCAAGTTGACAAAATGTATAAACCATAGCACCTTTTGAGTGAAATATGCTTCTTTTATGCAGTATATTGTTGGATTTTGTTTCTAAACCCACTCTGCCAGTCTATTACTTTTTATTGGTGAGTTGAGACCATTTACCTTGATTTATATAACTGATATGTACTGACTCACCCCTGTCATGATATCTTTCTGTTGTTGGTTTTCTACATTTTCTTTTTAATTATTTGCCCTGCTTAGTGGTTTTCTTTTGTTGTTGTTCTCAGGGTTGTAGCTATCTTGTCTCTTTCTAGAGTGTCTTTCAGCACTCTTTGTATTTTTGGTTTGGTGGCCATAAATTACTTCAGTTGTTTTCTGTCATGGAAGTATCTTATTTCTCCATCAATTTTTAGAGATAATTTTGCAGGATACCACAATCTGGGTGCAAGTTGTTTTCTTTCAGGATTTGAAATACTTCACTCCACACTCTTCTTGACTTTAAGGTTTGTGTTGAGAAGTCTGCCATGATTCTGATAGGCTTTCCTTCATAGGTGATCTGTTTCTTTTCTCTGACAGCTTTTAGTATTTTGTTCTTGTACTGTATTTCTGATAGCCTAATTATTATATGTCTGGGTGAATATTTATTTTGGTTATGGCTAATTGGGGTTCTGTATACCTCCTTTATGTGTATATCAGATTCTCTTCCTATGTTTGGAAAATTTTATGCTATTATTTCTCCAAATATTCTTTGTAGGTCATTAGTATTGATGCCTATTAATCTTATGTTATTTCTCTTGGCATCATCTTGCAGCTGTTAAATTGTTGTTTCCTGGTTCCTTGTTATTTTTAAGAGATCTTTTCTTTTGTGATCATAAACTTCCATGTTGTCTTCAAGGTCTGAGAGTCTATCTTCAGCTTCATTCAAGTGGTTTTGCCAACTTTCCATGGAATTTTTTGATTTCCTGAATTTCCTTTTGAATCTGTTTCATGCATTCTATTTGTGTCTTATATTGTTCAGTCCATCATTTTCTTATGTTCTTCTATTTTTTTTATCTTGATCTTCTTTAGATACAAGCAGCATTTCTTTCATAATGATTGTCATTTCATTTTTTGGCTGAGATTATTTCTGATTTTTGTTTCTCAATAGCTTCATGGAGCTGTTTCTTTACTTCATTTGCTATCCTTTCAGGAAGTTCAGTTGTGTGACTCCCAGTGTCTTCCATTTCAGTGTCTCTTGGGTTTGTTCTCAGTGGAATGGGGGGTTGAGATTGTGTCTTCCTCTTTCATTTTGTCATTTTCTTCTGGGACCTCTGTGGCTGGGCAGGCAGCCTCACGATGCATTGCACTGGAACACTGTGCTGCGTAGAGCTTCAATCCTCCAATATCACTGTGGCTAGCCAGGGCACACACCCAGTTTATGGTGCTGGACCCTTGTGTTCTGTGGTCTGTGAGGCTAGCCGTGTGTTCCCCTTATGTTCTTTGTTGGGTTGCTCTGGGATGCTGGCCTGGACAAAGTTTGTATCTTCTCTGTAGCTAGCAGGTCACACTCCTGGAGTTTGTTGCTGGGGCCTAAAACCTAGCTGTGTAGAGTTCAGAGCCTCCACAACCCAGGTGGCTAGCAGAGATGCACCCCAGGCATGTGTTGCTGGACCTTCAGCCTGGCTGGGTGGAGTTTGAAATCTCTGGGACCCAGGTGGTTAGGAGGAGTGTACACCAGTGTGTAGCACCACCAGGACCTTGAGTCTGACTGTGAGGAGTTTAAAGCCTCTGGAGCATGGGGCAATCCCGGGTGAGTCCCAGGCATATAGTGCCGGGGCCTTGCTCCTGGTTGGGTGGGCTTGCAACCTCTAGGGCCTGCTGCGCTGCCACACTCCTGAACAATGGAGCTCACATCTTGTGCTCTAATGGTCAGAGCTCAAATTTTCCAAGGCCCTGCAGCTATGCTGACTATTCCCTGATGAGGGGCTCTGGGCTGGGCTGGGCTCAGTACCTCTGTGTCCTGTGAGGCTGGCCGGGCATTCCCCTGATGGATTGCACTGGGACACTGACTGTGTAGAGCTCGATCCTCTGTGCAGCTAGTGAGGGCACACTCCCAGAGTGTGTTGTTGGACCCTCCACCTTACTGGGTGGTGATTGGAATCTCCGGGATCCAGGTGGCTAGGCAGAGTGCACCCCAGAGTGTGGCACCACCAGGACCTTGAGTTTGGCTGCAAGGAATTCAGAGCCACTGGAGTAGTGTTTCAATTTATGAATACACACAATTTATTTAGCCACTCACATGTGGACTGATATTGAACTTTTTAGTTTTGGCTATTTTAATTAAAATTCTCCAAACTTCTGTGTACTAGTTTTGTACTTCCATGTGTTTATATTTCTTTTGAATAAACATCCAGGAAAGAAATTCCTGCATCAGAGTATATTGTCACTTTTAAGGAGACAGGCAATTTTCCAAACACTAGCATAACTAGTTTTTGCCTCCTTAATTTGTAAGTCTCACAGAGATAACCTCTTTCCTTTAGAATGTTACCCTTAGGTTGGGGCCTTTAGATAAAAAGCAAGAGTACTGAAAGAAAGCTAACATATAAAATATTCGACTTTCTCCCTATTAAATACCAGACAAAAATTCTTACATTGCGCAGACCTTGGCATATTTCTTATTTGTTCTTCCAGATAAAGTACATGGCTGTACAGGGAAGGAAAAGCCCACTAACTGAGCTGAAATTTAGTACCTTTCTAAGCACTGCCTGAACACTAAAAACATGATTATTTTAGTTTTCTCTAGTTGTCTATAATTTGATAATTTAAGGTGAAAGTTAGTAAAATTTATAAACTGACATGAAACATGACAAAGTGATATTGTCACCCTTTCCTCTCTGGCTAGTTTAAGAAACCTTTTCAGGTCCAAAGTAGAATAAAATACCAAAGCAAAGGGAAAAGGAAGAATGGTCATCAAAGGTATATGTTTTTCTTTTTTTCTATCTTCCAGATCTCTGAGGCTGCACCTTGAGTTTGAACATGTATTGAAATTGACACAAAGCCATTTTCCTCCTGGGCCATAATTTCAGAAGGTTTTGTCTGGGAAGAAATGACCTTTCAGCCACTTCAAAAGCATCTCCTCCATTCCACCCTGTAATGTCAGAGTTGCCTGGGATGATAGCTTGTCTCTCAATTAAAAACATGATTTTTAAATGGTGTCTCCTTGTGTTATCTCAGGTTCCTGATGGTGACACCAGTGACCAGAGGGCAGTTTGTGGCAGCTGAAGAGTTAAGAGTCATGACGCTGGAAACAAGCAGAAAATTAAAAGGGAAAAATGCCATCACAGTTTAAGGGAGAACATTTTCTGAATATGAAATATATGCAGTTGTGAATATCCCTTACGGAGTTCAGTTGGTTCAAACCAGTGTTAGCAGGTTGTTTGGGACACTATTTCCTAAGCTTGTCTTATTCCTCTCTATTTCAAGGGCATGTAAATTTCTTGAAGATCAAAGGCACAGTTGGAAATATGCTTTTATTTTTTTTCCCTCAGTCTCTTAGTTTGTTCATTCTCCTCTGATTGCTTTCAACCTATCCCTCTAATGCATCCTTTGGCTTTTGGAATGAAGTTTTAAAAAGTACTTCCTAGGGAGGAAGGAAGTCTTATCACAACTTGATCTGTCCAGATAAGCTGTCCATTTTCTTATTTTGATAGCTCTAGTAAAATGCAGCTATTTAATGTTCCATTACATATAACAAAGATGTCTGACTTTCACTGGCCCTTTTCTTAAAAAAAAAAAAAAAAATATATATATATATATATACACACAAAGAGTGTCGGTATCTTACAAAGACAGGATGGAGAATCCTGTGCTTCAAGACCCTTGGAGAATTGCTGGGATTTTTCTTTCTTTCTTTCTTTCTTTCTTTCTTTTTTTTTTTTTTTTGTGGCACCCGGGGATATGGAACTCACAACCTCACGCCTGCCAGGCAGGCGCTTAAGCCACTGAGCCAAACTCCCAGCACTAGTTTTTTGAGATAGAGTCGCAGTATGTAGTTTAGGCCAGCCTTGCTCAGTTATAGCCCAAACTGGCCTTGAACTCACAATGCTCCACCTACCTCAACCTCCTGAGTGCTGGGATTAAAGGTGTGTGCTACCACCATGCCAGGCTCTGAAACAATCAGCCCTTGATGGGAGTTTCAATTCCACTGCTCAGATATCTGATTTCCAGGTCTAGGACCAGTTTAACATATGCTTGTACAAAAGAATTATATATAAACAGATATGATTCAATGAACTGTGCAAAAAACATTAGCATGTTAAAGAACAAACAAATAAACAAAGACTTAATGTTAACCTAGCATCACATTGTACAATCCAGGAGTGTAAAAATTATTTGGTAACAGAGAACTTAATTATTTTTAAAGGAATTTGACTTCAGGTTAGGGAAGAGGTTGAAAAATGCAAAATAAAGGAAACAAACAGAGAAAATGATTTGCTAGATAAGATTACAAAGAACTATAAAACTGAGAAAGACTAACGAGTTTCAAAAAGTTATTAGAAAAATGCAGTAAATGTGAATGTACTAAAATGGCAAGGTGTTATACATAAACAAACTGGGTCATTGATGTTAAAGTTATAACAACTGCAATTTCATCTACTTTATGTATTTACATATGAGATTCTAGAAAAATATTAATCAAATGATTTCTACTGTTCTTACAATGCTCTATTTTGGTCAATTTGTTTCACGTTTCTTGATATTATAATAAAGACTCCAGATATTGGTCTTTGCACTTCTCCTGGGTATTTCAATAGGAAAAATTTCTAGAAGTAAAATTTCTTGGTATAAACTTGTGTGTATTTTTAAAAAACTTCATTTGCATTCCCAGAATGCTCACCACCAACATTGAATGAGATTATACTCTCACCAGAGGGATCTTCAATGATGGTCTACTTCATTGACCATGTATATTAATGGTTTTAATTTCATTTTAAACAGCTTATCAAATTATTTCTTACAGTCACCTTACAGTGTCTTCTTCCCAAAAGAAGTGTTAGTTTATGCAATGTTTTTGTGTGTTTCTTATTTCCAGCTATATTTTTACCCCTCTGACTACTTACAAAACTTTATTACCCTTCAATCCACCTCTGATTCAAATGATACTAATGTGAAAGAAAGAACACTATACTGCTTGCAGGTGGTAACTAAATAATATTGAACTGAAGGCTATCATTATTTTCTCTACCTTGGAGAAAGCATGTATAGAAGTAAGACGGAATATAAGGATGAGGATGAGTAAAGCACAATTCTACAGGAGCCAGTTGGCCAAGGCCGAAGGAAGTAAGGGCTCAGGGTGGCACACACTCTGTATTTGCCTCTGGGACCAAAGGCTGCATCTAGGAGGGGGAAATATGGGAGGAAAATGGGTTTGAGCTGTCTGCCTCAGTCAAGGACACCAATGCACAATGGAAAGGTGTTCTGCAGAAACATAAACTGCCCTTCTGCAAACCAAGTCAAGTTAAAGAAACCAGCAAAACAAACCAATCTGATCTCTTCTTCCTTCTACCTTCTTAACCAAAGAAAAATCTAGTAAAAATAAACATTTCTTGCCTTTTCCATATTTACATTCTGAATTATTAAACCAATAGTGTTGCTGCTAATAAAACCCATGTTTAATGCCAATGATGGAAAAAGAAAAACGTGAATCTTTCTCTGTAAGAAGGAACAAGTAGCAAAAGAAAGGTCATATATTTTAAAACTGTATTTTAATTAATCAAACATATTAAAACATTCAATTTTCTCGTGATGCCTGATGCTCTTTATAATAAATGCACATCAGATATTAAGAAATATGGTATTAAAATTATATCAAATTACTAAATTAATCAAAGCTAACATTTGTTTTGATACAGCCTTGCTCTATGTTCTGAACTGTGGCAAGTCCTTAGCATATATGACCTGTGGCTAGGACTGTGTTTTGTAATTTCCTAGATTGATAAAATCCCTCTGCTCTTCCATTTTTTAAGCTCAGACTTTCAGTGAATAACTGAAAATATAAGCGTATAACTTTTCAGGCTTCCACACTGGGTCCATTTGAAAATTTTACAAAGTCTTGGCTTTCAAAAAAATCTTGGCTTTCATATATATACGTGTATATGATTCAAATTTCTCAACCCAAAATGAATTTGTTTCACATATAATTGAGCTATATATTTAAGGTCATAATGACATACCTGAGAAGTTTCATTCAGGTAGTCAACACTCTAGGTGAAACTCTAGACATGGTTTGACTTTGATAGTCCCAGGTTTTTGATGCTCTACAACAAGGGTTTCAAAACACCCACAGTCACTCAAGAAGGTATGATTTCAGTGTTAGATTTCAAATCAAGTGCTCCAAAGTCACCCAAAGAGAAATAATGTTATATAACAATAACAATGTAAAAATCCATAGGAATGAATCTGTGATAATTGTATGATTACTACAAACACTGGAGGCAGGTTTTCCATCAGGAAAATTTCTGATTGCATTTATTAAATTTTCAAATGAAGTAAACCAAGTCATGTTTGAATCAACCCAGATGACCAAGAATGATTCCATCTGAGATTTTTTTCAGAGCTCTTATTGTCAAAATCATACTCAGAATAATATCTTCTGCAGTTCTATCTTGTCATTATTTTATGTTAGTCTTGTCATGTTGGCTGCTATGGTTTGAATGTATCTCCACTAAAGTTAATGTTAAAGCTTAATCATCCATGTAATAGCATCAAAAGATGAATGGGAAACGGAACAAGAGAGGGGGGAGGGAAAAAGGAAGGATGGGAAAAGGCATTGTAAAAAACAAAGAATAGAGAAAATGGAAACAAAACTTCTGTAAATGGGGAGGGGAACAAGGTTGAAGAGAGGTGAAGGGAATGGGAAAAAAAAAGAAGTATTAAGATGTATTTTGTACAGGTGCAAATTCCCTATGATGGATATGAACACTACGGCTGGCAGATACGTAGTAATACAAATTTAAAAATTAATATAAAGTTACTCAGATTTCCACATAGAGCTCTCACAAGTGAGGTTGGTGACCTTGTAAAAGGACTTGAGGGAAATAGCCAGGCTTTCATACTTTTTTACGCGTTCCACTCTGTGAAGACAGTACACATTCCCTCTGGAGGTACGGTATTCAAGGCACCATTTTAGAAGCAACTGTCAGGAACTTAATTTTGGACTTTTCAGTCTCCAGAATTCTGAGAAATAAATTTCTATTCTTTATGAATTTCCCAGGCTCTGATATTTCTTAGAGAAGTGGAAATGGAGAAAGACACTAAGTCTTCTATTTTCACCATGGATTCTCTTCTTCCAGGGAGGCTGTGTTCTGCCTTGGTTGCCAAGAGGCCCAGTAGGCTCAGTTTCATTGCCCCATCCCAAGGCCGATTGTCCCCGTGGTGTTAACAGGCAATTTCCCCAGGTTTCCCCTGATTGTAAGAAGGTCATACCTCTTTCTCCAATGAGGATTTCCATAATGGGAAGCATGGATTATTCCAGGAGGAATGAGAGAACAGACCGTAGAGGTCAATGAGAGAATGCAGTAGGCATGTAACTTCCTTTAACCTCTTAAAAATCACGGGCAAGTTTCTTTCTCCTATAAACAATACAACTGAAGGGACACTTTCAGAAATAATGAATTTTTTTTTTGAATGATGAGACATCAAAAGGTCATCATTGAAATCTTCCTAAAATAGGAAAGTTTGTGGCTCTGTGGGGTATATGTGGGAGGGGTGGATAGAAGAAATACATATTCTAGTAAAAGGTAAAAGGCAAATATTAAAAGTGGAATATTCATGAAGTTACTTGGTTGCTCTCACAGATATTTCTAACATTAAAGTTCTGAAATTATCAGGTTATTAGCACCTTCCAGGAATGAGTTTTGTCTCATGAAATCCCATTAAATAAGTTCTCTGAATATATTGAAACTTCATTAAAATCTCATGTATATGTACATAAAAACAAAGTAGGCTTCATGTCTAATATATTAAGACAATGTATACTACTTTCCAAGAAAGAGAATTACAATATACACGATACATTTGGGAGAATGAATCTAGTATCTTTCACTTGACATTAAAAGTATGATTGTTTGTTTCTTATTTATTATTATTTATAATTTAATTATTATTCCTTATATGGAAGAGAAATCATTCTAGAATACAATACCTTCTACTAAATCATGTCATTCAGAAATTAAGGAATCATTCCATACTCTAAGCTATCCTTCCTTGTCCATCCAGATAGTAGCCAATGTGTTCATTTTAACAGTTTAGCATCTCTCAAATCTACTTATTCCTTTTATCATTTTTTTTTACATCCTGGCTGGTCTGCAGAATCCTAACTGACTTAATTCCCTTCAGTTTTGCTCCAAGCACACTATTGTCTAAACAGGACAGTCTCTTGTAAAACAAAATGTGATCAAGTCTTTCCCCTGCCCTAAGTCCTTAATAGTGCCTTTTTAGCAGAGAGACAAACCATCTAGGATGGTGCCATATGACTTGGATGCCCCCAGCTTTCTCATTACAACTGATTGCCTCCTCTCTGTCCTCTCTCCTGTGATGCTCAACTATTTGAAATTCCCTACATGTACCTTATTCTCACACAGATCTTTCTCTTTTACCTGGGTTGTGCCTACTTACTCTACCCATGGGAAGCACAGTGACTCCCGATTGGGGTAGAGCCCTCTCTTAAGACCTCCAAAAGGACTACATAATTATCTCTCTGTACTCATTTACTTCTGATAGTAGAAGAATCAATATATTTTCATTGCTAAATCGCAAGCACAGAGCTGACATTTTATTCCTCTTTCAAACCATAGATATGTGTCAAGCCCTGCATGTTAAAGTAACTCATTAGTGTACAGATTTGTGTCCACTGTTGCCTTTGCTTTCAATGCTTTTCCTAAATAAGTTGCATGGCTCACTCCACTTCCTTCAAGTCTTTGCACAAATACTATCTTCCCAATGAAGCCACACTTGACAGAAAAAGGCAGAGACTGCAAATTGATCTGTAATCTAACACTAAAACTTACAAATGTAAGGTAACAAATAAAACAAGTATGTAATCCTAGTTATGACTATAAACGTAAAATCATCTTAACAGGAATAACAAATAAAATTCCACAACATACCAAAAGAAAAATCCACTCTGAAGTACAGAAATGCAAGAATAAAAAGATTATTTTAAAACTGATAGTGTAATGAACAACAATGACCACACTAGGAAATGTTTCAAAATTAACCTGTCTCAGTACAGGATAGAAAAGACCATGGTTTAAATTTAATTACAGTAGCTTGTAAACATAATTAATAAACTAGGAAAAGAATGGTGTTTATTAACCTGGGTACACAATGTGAATGAATAATATGGTGAATGTTTAAATTAAAAAAAAACTTATAGTAAAAGATGCAATGCCTTTAATCCCACTCAAAATACCATGCCCCTTTGCTTTGAACACACTTATTCTATCTTTCTTCCCACTTTTATATATGTGCTGCCAAAGTGAGCACTGTTAGCAGTTCTGGAAGTTTGTTTTTCACCAGTGTCTTTGGCAATGTTGTCATGGCTGCCCTGATATTCTGAGCTGACTCAAAATATTTACCTTTCATGATCATTTTGACTTTGAGGAAAGGCCCAAAGTTGCACGTTAGAAGGTCTAGTGAATAAGGAAGATAATGATATATCATAATCTTTTCATTTGATAGAAATTGACATAAATGCTTGATCAAGGAGGAATGATTAGTTAAAAGATTTATTTCAACAAAATATAGATTGCCATTAATCCACCTCAAAATATTCAAAATACTCCCAGCTTGCTTCAAGCTCACTTATTCCATCATTCTTGGCATTGTTTCTTTTTCTGTAATAAATTTATTTTGACTTAAATATTCATCATACCATTTGATCACCCTTAGTAAAATATTGTCAAAACAAGAGGGAATGTTATACTTACATAATGGAAATAATTCCATTAAAACCACAATAAAAGCAAAGATGTTAAATATCAATCTTTTTAATGTTCTGTCATTTGTCACTAAAACAGTAGAGAATATAAGCAAAAGAAAAGTTGCAGTAATTGGAAAGAAGAGAAATATGTCACTATTGGAGGTTGTGTCATTAAATGTATTTAAACAGTTCAAGTCAAATTGAGGAGTTAAACATAAAGATTCAAAAGATATATAAATACCTAAAATATATATGAAATGTTTCCCTAAATACCAGGAATAAATACAGAATGTAATAAAGTATATTCTCTGTGAAGTATTAGCATAATATACAATAAATAGGAATATTGTAGACAAACATGTGTTAGACTTTCATTTAAAAACTGTAATACTTTACTGAAATGTTTAAAAGTGGAGAGATTACCATTTTTTGAATGTTCTCTGTCATTACTATTTTTATAAAGGCAATTATTCTTAAGTATATTTATATTTTTGATATAATCCCAATTAGAAATCCAACTTTTCAAAAGTTGAAATTATAATTCTAAATTGTTTTTAGAAAAACTGAAAGCAAACGAGAATGGCATGTTTAAAAAATGAAATTATAAGCATTGGTTCTTAGAATGTTCTAATGTGCATAAGAGTATAACACATGTTAAGTGAAATATAAATCTGTGAATGCATTTAAGAAATAATTTTCAGAATATGGATGTAATAGTAATCAAAAAAATTGACAACAAAAAATTTATAATCTAACTTTATTTCCAAGCAGATTACAAAGTTAATAAAAGCAAAATGTTTAAATATGATCATAAATTTATAATACACATGTATGGTTATTTAACTTATGTTTATAGGAGAAAAGATTACAGTAACTTTACCAATATAAGAAATAATAAATGAAAATATCTTGATTTAAATATTAAAAAGTAACAAGTCTCATTTATCGAAGGAAACAAATTTAAAAGCAAAATCTGAATTTTTTACAGCAATAAACTGTTTACAAAATTATTTATAGTAAATATGGTAAATAGTTAATGTAGAAAGAGCTCATACCAAACCAAAAATATGTACCAAGTTAAAATGAAAGCAGTTTGAAAATAGTACTGAGTAATTGCTAATAAAACATAAAGCCTCAGTGTTAATCAAAGAAATCCAAATTAAATTACAATTTTTGCTTATTAAGTTAGTAAGGATTAAAATATTGTAATGAACAGCTTTAGTAGGTTGTCATTGAAATATCCATCCCCATATATAACTGAGAGTAGAAACATGTATGCTATTTTTAAAAATCTATTAAAATATTTGTGCTCTGTGACTTAGTAATTTTTCTCTTATGAAAATTTACCCGAAGGGAAGAATCTGAAATTAAGATAGAGACAATTTAATCATTGTTTATAACAGTGAAAATTTAGCAATAATCTAATTGCATATCCTTAAGGAGAAAGCTAAAAAAAATTATGACACATCCATATAATGGAATATTCAGTACAGGGGAAATGAATCTGAAATGAATAGAGGGCAGTGAGCTAATGTAAGCGAGAAAGTCAGGTAGATGAAAGAACACCCTACTGACAAGTCAATAAGCAGTCTAAATTAGACACTGCCACTCAGGTCTGTCTATATATCAATTAATTTCCTTTTGGGACTATAAGTCCTTTCTTCTATAATTTTCTGTTTTCCAGAGTGGCTGAAATTTTGAAGTACTTAATTTTAAATCCCTCAACTTTTAAATTACTGGCAACAATTTAAACTTCATATCTATAAACAAACTAAGTTCGATTACTCAATGAAAGCTGTTTAATTCTTATGTTACACAACCATTAAAATCAATTTTAGGGAAATCTTATTTTTAAACTAAGAGGTATTCTCCCATAATATAATAATCAGAAGATCAAAAAACTTGAAGATGGAAAACTGCCACAAACAAAAATGAATGGTATTTATTTTTGTCATCCTTGACTGCTACGTACCTCATAGAGGCTAACGGAGTAAGAAACTGCTCAACAAACATTTGAATGAATGTTGTCAGGTGAAAATGCTAAGTCAGCTATAAAGAAAAATGCACAAGTTGCATAATAGAAAGCATAACAAAACACTAACCTTAATTGTTTCTTATTTTCCTTATTTGGAACTAGCACATGAAAGGAAAATGACAAATTCATTTTTCTCATTAAGGTTCCATTCATCCATTTCATAAATATTGAGGGCCCAGTATTTCCCAGTGATTTTCAAAGTTAGCAGAAATATAAAAGTGATAATATCTGACCAAAATAAATCCATGCTTTAGGGATCTTTTATTCTGGTTAGGGAAGCCCTGCAGTAAATAAGACAAATTTGTAACTATGTAGCACATTATGTGCTAAGTGATAAGGAAAATAAAATGAATTGCCTAAAATTTGTAACTGGATTTTGTTTTACTCAAATATGCTTACACACACACACACACACACTACACACACACACAGAAATATGACCACAGAGAAAGAATTTCATGCTCATAGATGACAAGAACGGGGAGGCCCGGCATGTTCTGTAGGGCCACTTGGGGTAGCACCAAAGAAACTCTGGAGCCTGGAGAGGTGAGGGAAAGGCGAGGTCATGGTCTTCATTGGAGTCTCTGGGAGAAACAGGCAGGGCAGAGTAAGCAACTTTGGCTAGTTTGAATAATTTGGGTGGGTTTTATGGAAAAGGATCTGTGAGTCAGTTGATGCTTGGCCTTGGGTTGATTCAGGGAAAGGCTGATACCGGCTTGATATCCAGGAACTTGGTGAAGGAGATGGTGACTGGTGTTAGCTTGGAACTGATCAGTTTGTGTGAGGAAGGTGTGGTCCCTGGAAAGACTTTTACTGCTGGTAATCTAGGAGGGGTAATAAATTCCCTAAAAGTGCCAGAGCCTCAGTAATTAAGAAAAGAATACAATACCAGTGATTCAATAAATTATAGCAAAGAAAGAGAATAGAGAGTGCTGGAAATGAATTGGTTATAATTTTAGACAGAAATACCAGATCAGCCCTCTCAGAGAAGATGAAAAATTGTGTGAACATCTCAAGTTGGTGAGAGAGTGAGTCATCTGTATTACCTGAAAGAAGTCCTTTGTAGGCAGAAGAAACTACAAATGCAAAGGCAATGATGTAGGATGCGCCTGGCAGGTTGGGGCAAGAGCAAGGAGGGCAGCCTGGCTGGAGCTAGGCGAACACATGAGGGAAGCTGAAGACAATGGAGTCAGAGGAATAATGGAGCAAGGGACGTGGCAGACGGGCCAGCAAGTGCGAGAGACTTATAGGACGTTGTAGGAAATCTGAGTTCTAGCTAAATGGGTCAAAAAATATATTTATATGTAATAAGTAATGACCAATATGTCTTATATTAGCAACACAAAGATGATTAAAATTAGTTTATTGCATTAGTAGAGTAAAATATCAAATTGAAGTCTCATTTTATTCAGAAAAAACATTTGATGGATTTTAGTACTTACTTAAAACTTTAAAATAACAACCCCTAATGACAAACTAGGATGCAAAGGAAACCTCTTCCCTTCATAGAGGTTGTTTCAAAAATTTACAGTGTACGCTACTCCTAGCAGAACGCTGTAAGTACATTTTCTCCCTCAGACTGGACGTACGCTCAGTGTGCCCGCCCTCACCATTCATGCAAAGAACGGTTGTGAATGTCTTGGACAATAGTTAACAAAAGAAAAAGGAAGCAGAGTAATGAGATAAAAACACGAATAAATTCATCATTTTACTAGGTAGACCAAAATACCTAAACATGGAAAACAAATATATAAGCTTCACAGACAAAAAGAAAGAAAAAAGATAATTTTAAGTGGCAGGGACATAATTCCTAAATGCATCTTTAGATATATACAACATAGGCAAAAAAATGGCAAATTATACTAAACTTAATAATTTATATTCAAAGATGTGACCATGGATAAAAATGACAGATAAGTGATAGGATGGGAGAAACAATTTTCAGTGTCTACTATTAGTAAGAGACTATATTAGAATTAGAGACACTATTACAAATGTAATGTTACACAGAAACTTTTGGACACTAACATCAGACTGGAGCAACATACAAACCCCTTGGATCTTCCCAAAAAATCTTTTGGAAGCCCAGGTCTAAATCACTATCTTTCCACTTAGAAGTTTCATGGCCTTGAATTCATCACTATCCTGATCTAAATCTGTTTTCTCATCATAAATATCAAGTAATAGAGGATCAAATGACCATTTTTTAAACACGGCTACCTCTTACTTTGTCTGCACCAGACAGACAGCGTAAGAAGAGCGTCCATCTTATTTGATGGATACTCAAGCTCTCGTCTGTGCTATAGCCATTTGGTCCTCCTCAGACAGTCAGATTTTGTTACACTTCTCATCATCCTCTCCTTCCCCCAGCCATATCAAAACTCTTTCTTGTATAATTCCTTTATATTAGAAGTTAGAGAGGACATATATCAGCATAGCTGTAGCACTGTCCTAAAATTTGAACTCAAAGAAGAGCTAAGATAAAGAGGCAAGAGAAAGTCTTCTTGCCATTCTAGCTCTGGTTCCAGATTTTTCTGACCTCAATTGTATTCATGCTCCACTGCAGTTTGATTATTAAGCCAAATATTGCCCCCATTGTCATATAAAACTGACTTTTATACATTTGGAGTTAAAATAATACAGGTTTCCTGTAAGAGTTCTTCACATTTTGTAGATTCTTCACTACTGATTGTTTCAATAACAGAACTGAGGGCATAGCGGGCCTAGATAGTTCTCAGGATACAGAAGTTGCTTTGCAAAAAGTAAATCTACCTAAACTAGGAAAAATGACTATAAAAAGTGATCATTTGTCTCTTACTTTGGAATCAGCACAGATGAAAACACGTCAGAAACTCTAAAACACTACTCAATTACATTATAAAGGGTAACTCACATTATGTCACTGAAATGGAATTTTGTTCTAGTATTATTAAATTACTCCCTACAATTGATTTTGTAGTCTGTGATCTAGACCACTCAGACGAAAGAAAGGAAACATGTCTTTCCAAAACAAAGTTAGTAGTTTTAGGAAGTGAGAATAGGTGCTGATGTGGTCAGGCTGAGAAATGAGAGATGGTTTCACTGAAGCTGCATCCAAGACTATCGCTACAATGGGCTCTTGCTCCAGAATTTCAGTGGCAGTTCTAGCAATTTTAAGCACACTTTGAAATTGTAGCTGTAGCATTTCATTCTTTCCTTAGTCTTTAACCTACATATCCTTAATACATATCCTGACCCACTAGATATTTACAGGGAATTCGATGGCTCCGGAAGTTGGATTTTCTAGACACAATTTGCTTTTCTAGACAAAAGAGAAACTTACTCTCCTATACTTAACCCACGTGACTTCCAGAGGGGCCATCCAGAGCTCCCACAGTTTCCTCGTGTTAGCTGCACTTTTCAATTTAGCCAGCACCTTTTTCATTCCTGCAGTGAACTAACTTCCACATTATTTATCATGTGTACTGTTTCCTGTCAACGATAATTACACCTCACAATTTCTTCCCCAGAATTTCAAAACTGAGTAAAAACTGTCGTCATCTAGCACTTAATAAGTAGATACCACCTAATTAGTTTTAGTATTCTGAATGCTTTGGGAGAAAGGCAGCTTATTAGTAGGAATTTCTAAACATTTATTATGCTTCCCTATATCCCTGTGAGTGCTGTCAACCTTTTAACATGTAAGTACATAAAGATGTGCTATGCAAAGTTGCTTGTAGCACTACCAGATAATAAGTTACTAAAGCAGGAAATAATTCAAGATCTTTAATTTTCAAACCATTGCTTTCAATGAAGAAACCCACAGAATTTCTTCCCATGATGGATAAAGTAGCACAAAGCAGGACCTGGTACTGTTATGGGTTCTGGGGCTTGATGAAAGACCTCTTTTCTTGGGACCCTATTGCAGTTCTTTTGTTATTACAATAAGAAATATTGACAGCCCAATACAGAGGTGTGTTCCATCTAAAATAAAAACACATGCAAAGGCATCAAGACTGAATTCAAAAACCTGCTAATAAACATCACTGACAAAGTGTGCTAGTCTAATCAGCAAGTCAAACTACTGCAACATTGAGGTGTGTGCAATCTGGAAAGACTTTCAGTATTTCCACACAGATCTGCAAGATTTAGCATTCTAGAAGGCTGAAATTTTGCAGTTACTTCCTAGTTATAATGACAGAGTGCACAGTCAAAGCCCAGTTTTCTAGTCAAGCATTTACTCAAATGTTTTTTTTAATGTACTTTCAGATATAAAGTCCCTTTGAGTCAAACAGAAATTGCTCAATGGCCACAGATCAACCTAGGAAACTTATCCCTCAAAATAGCATAAAAACATAGCACCTTTGCTCTCAAAGACAAGTTTAGAAAGAAGGAAAAAAAGTGGTTAACTTTTCTCTTATCCTTAATTAAATAATTTTATTTTTAGGAATATGTTTCTGGAGAATCATTCAATAGGGACCTTACCATCAATGAATTCAGCAAATTTCTCCATATACCAAAAAAATCACAACGAATATGTTTTCTTACACTATTTTGATTCTGGTGGCAATCTTCAAGTACTATGAGGTAATTAAACACAGAGG
Organism: Dasyprocta punctata; assembly: GCA_004363535.1. NCBI lineage: Eukaryota > Metazoa > Chordata > Mammalia > Rodentia > Dasyproctidae > Dasyprocta > Dasyprocta punctata. The sequence continues at coordinate 188,472 of RJWM01000481.1, read as the reverse complement.
TACAAGTAATATTATAATATAGTCACCATGCTGTATCACAATGAAAATGCTAATACCTTCAAAACCCTAGGGATATTTCTAGTCCATTGCCTCCCTATCACTTTTCTCCTAAGAATAATAACTATGGTGAAATTGGCATTTTGTCATTTTTCCTCATTTGTTACTTGAGATTCATCCATACGAATGTGCACTTCATTAATTTCAGCATGGTATTGCATTTCATTGGATGCATGTACACTAATTTGTTTTTCAATTGTTCCATTGATGGACATTAGAAACATTCCCAGTTAGAGCTATTGAAGCCAGTGCTATGAAGTGCACAATTGTAGGCATCTGCTCATACACATGAACAAGAATTACTTTCAGCTCTATAATTCCTAGTTTAAACATGTCTATTCCTTCATTAGATTATGGTGCACTCCCCAAAGGATTGTACCATTTTAGGTTTTCAATGGAGAGCATCATTAAACTTTTAATATTGCCAATACTCACGAGATGAAGCAACTTGTCACACATTTATTGACCACAGATTTCTTTTGTTTAAAATCTTTTCATATCTTTTGTCCCTTTTTTATTTTATTGCCTTGTGATATATATACATATATATATATGTACATATATATATATATATATATATATATGTATTTGATACTGAAAGTATATATTCCAGAATAAAGCATGAACACAGAGGGCTTCATTAGAAAATTTGTCCCAAAATAAATTTCACTGAATATTTAGTGTCTTTACATAGTAAAAAGTATGTGTTATTTTCGAAGGCATAGAGATAAATTTGTGGTAGATATGTAGAAAACTAGGACATAAATGAAATTAATTATTAAGATCCCAGAAAAAGAAAAAAATGAAGGAGAATAAAGACAGTTTTGAATGATATTTATAGAGTAATAAAATACAAATACCACTATTGATTTAACTGAAAAGAGTAGCATAATTTTACTGTCACATGGAAGATTTGTGAGGGAGTGTGGGATATAACAAAACTAAATTCTATTTTTCTAGAGTAGAAAGTCAATAGACAATGCATATATTTTCTTAAAAAATTCAATGAACTATCACTTACAAATGTTGAGAAAACACAAGAAATGATTAAGATAATGTGTTTGTCTCATAAGGGTGGAATTGGAAACAGTGAGGGATGAAACAAGAAACTTCTATTTTCCTCAGTAACCTATACATATATTTCTTTGATAAAGATAAAAAAATAAATTAAAACGTTATACAAAAAAAGATTGATTACAAACACAATAGTGACATAGAAAGCCTATGAACTGAATGTAGCATTCATTTGGGATAGTGAGATTATAATTGATGTTCATCTTTTATTTACTTTTGTGAGTTTTTGAAAATTCCTAAAACTGTATGTATTCATTACTTACAGAAAATTTACACTGTTAGGTTTTAAGACAAAAAAAAAAAAAGACATAAATACAAAGGATTCAATTATTTCTCAAAGGGAATAGGAAATGGACTCCAAAGGACAAAATGGGTGACAAAAAGTGTGAACAGTTAGATGCCAAGAGGGCCTGAACTAAATAAACACAGTCCTTGGAAATGTGAAGAGCTCCAGTTAACTTGTCTTGGTGAGAAATTCGATGCCGGGATAAGGTTGGTGAACGTGTTTTGAAAGTCTTTAAGTTTTCTAGTTTGAGTAAGGTGGAGTCCCGACAGGGAAGTATTTGTAGAACAAAATAACTTTTCTCTCAGAGATAAGGAATTCTTTGCTACACTGCAAGAATCTGAATAGTCTTACTGTCATAACTATAACACAGTGGGGCTAAGGAATCCACCCCAGGGATTGTGTAGGTCGTTCTGGGATTAACCATCTAGACACTCAGATATTTCTTCAGTCATGGTCCCGGGGTTCTAGCTATTAATGCTGACATCTAGCCTTGGTGTCATCAACATGATATTGCTTCTTTGTCATGTAGAATGAAAGAGTTGTGGGATCAGAAACACTTCTACCCAGACATCAAATGAAGGTTTCGAAGGCCAGAGGCTTCCACCCAGATATCAAAAGAAAGCTTGAAGCCACTGAGAAGGTAATGCACAAAGCTGTGAGAAGAAAGTCAAAGATTTAGTGTAGAACCCACAAGATGGAGAGGCCAGGATTGTGGAACATTTGCTGAGGAAAACTTCATGCCAAGACTAGACCAACCCAAGAGAGAGAATATGTGGACTGCACCCAGAAATGCATATAAGTGAGGCCACCCAAGCCTCTGGAATTCACATTTACCGCACTGTGCCCGAGATGCCACATACAGACCTACAGGACTTAATATTTACCTTGATGGGTTTTAGTCTTGCTTTGATCCCATTTTTTTCTATTCCTATATTCCTTCCTTTTGGAATGAAAATATTTACCCTGTTCATTGTTCTTTTGGATTACATAACTTACATTTTTATTTTTAAAGAAGTTTACAGATGCCGGGCGTGGTGGCGCACACCTTTAATCCCAGCACTCGGGAGGCTGAGGTAGGCGGAGCGTTGTGGGTTTGAGGCCCACTTGGGCTACAACGTGAGTGCCAGGCCGGCCTGAGCTACATAGTGCGACCCTGCCTCAAAACACCAGGGCCGGGAGTTTGGCTCAGTGCCTTAAGCGCCTGCCCTGGTAGGCGCAAGGTTGTGAGTTCAATCCCCGGTGCTGCAAAAAAAAAAAAAAAAAAGAAGTTTACAGCTAAGAGTTTGCCTTCAGGCTAGGAAGATACTTGGACTTGGATTTTGAAAATGTTAGAACTGTGGCAATGTTGGGGGAAGGGATTATTGCATTTCTGGCTGTACAGCTGACAGTTGTGTTATGTTAAGTAGAATTATGAAATTGTTATTGTCTTTATTTGAGGATTAAGAATGGTTGAAGCGCCAGGCGTGGTGGTGCATGCCTTTAATCCCAGCACTCAGGAGGCTGAGGTAGGAGGAGCGTGAGTTCGAGGCCGGCTTGGGCTACAACGGGAGCACAAGGCCGACCTGAGCTACATAGTGCAACCCTGCCTCAAAAAACTAGGGCTGGGAGTTTGGCTCAGTGGCTTAAGTGCCTGTCTGGCAGGCGCAAGGTTGTGGGTTCGATCCCCGGTGCCGCAAAAACAAACAAACAAACAAGAATGGTTGAAGGATGTGTGCTTGAAATTTGAAAGTGAGGAGATTTGGCATTTAAGGTAGGTTTCAATTTAATTTCCCTTGGTACCTGGCCTGGGAGTAGTGTAACATAATCTAGGTGTATCTGGGTGGATCACAGCAGTGTGTCCTTAGAGTCTATATCTGGTAACCCATGCCTTCTGCTTTGGCACTCTTTTTCTATTTCTCATCTGCCATAAACTAAGCATCTTTGTTCTATCAAATCCTTTCACCATAATGTTTCTGGCTCAGAGCCAACCAGCCATAGGCTAAAAACATGAACTAAATTAAATCTTACTTCCATGATGTTATGGGCATTGAGTATTGTGTATGAGCAATAGGTCAGCTGACTAATATAGATCCCAATTTTCAGTGAAATAGCATACTTTATTCTTCATTCCAGGGACATGCAGTGTGAGTTTTTCTGACCGTCAAACCTTGTGTTATCATCATCCTTAAGTAGTGTCACAAAAGAGACAGTTTGGATGGTCATGTGCAGAATTTTACACAGACCAAAATTTGTACTGATTTACTCACATTTTATTGGGCATGGGTATATCATATGGCCTCATACAACTAACTGTAAGGAAGGCTGATAAATAAAATAGTGAAACAAAAGAAAGAAAGCAACAGTCTGGGTAGGTACACAGCATTTTTTTCTAGTCCACTTATCCAGTTTAAAAAAAAAATCAAGAGACAGAAATGTGTGACTGAACCTCAGAAGTCTGAAGCAGAGAAATTATTTAAAATTTATCATATAAATGTTAATTGAAGTCAGGATGAGGTGACTTACCAGGGGTATGGAATGAGAAACAAGGAATAGAAATGAAGCTCAAGAAAGCAGATCATTGTAGACAGAAGAAAAGACAGGAGACAAAAAGGAAATGATCAGAAAAGGGGAGCTAAAACAAATGAGAGAGTGAGAGAAGTGGAGGGAGGAAATCTGTGATGCCAGTTATTACAGAAAGGCAAATCAAATATTCTGGGAAGCTTCTCTTGACCTTGGATACCAGAAGGTAATTGGTAGATTGAATAACAAGTATATTCAGAAAATTTGAAAGCAGAAAATAATCATTGAGTGCTGTGGAAAAAGTGGGAAACAAAAATATAGGTAAAAAAAACCATGCTTTTCAATTTCTTGAATGCTTTGAAGTGAAAGAGAGGGGAGGCAAATAAGGTGAAGAATACATGGGTGAAGGAGAATTCCATACATTTATCCAACAATCATATTAGTTCCTATTTTCATTAGTTTGATATGCTTAATCGCCAAACATATTCTGATCAATGTACGGATATCAGGGTACTATGATTTCAGTGCAAAAGAATGTATTGCTTTACCTTAGACTGAGGCAGAGTTTTGAATTAATGATTACAACTTGTCAATCTTATGATTTATGGTGACCTGCAGCCCCCCCTTTGAGAGGCCATATTCTCCCATTACATTGAACAAACATATGGTAGCCATCAATTCACATAATTAAATTTTTTAGAGGGAGGACTCAGAATTTTAAAAGGGATGCAAAATAGTCTAGCACTGATTAGGACTAGGATAAGGGAAACATGATATTGTGAGTGAGAGGATTGGAGAAACAAGAAATCATATTTGCTAACAAAATAATGCTAAGTGGAATGTGTATTTTATTACATATTGTAATGACTTGGTAATTTCTTTTTTATTAAAAAAAAGGGTTATTTTCCTTACAGATTTGGTTTTGTTTTTGTGTTAAGAATATTTAACATGGGCCAGGGATTTAGCTCGGTGTCATAAGCACCTGTCTGGCAAGCATGAGGTCGTGAGTTTGATCCCTGGTATTAAAAAAAAAAAAAAAAGAAAAAAACATTCAACGTGATATTTGCCTTCTTAACAAATGACAGTCATTTCATAAATGCTATATGAAAATAGAGACACTCTCGGAGGAGGGAGGGTGGTGGTTCAGTTCAGGCCTTTAGTGTCCATTTAGCATCAAAGCTGTGCTATCCTGGTGAGACACGTGTTAGATACAAGCCTGTGTTTTTATCCAATGTGATTATGGAGACTCCATGAAGCAGGGCAAGTGGCTTAAAATCCTGAGAAACATTTGCTTTTCCTCCATGTAAAACACAACAGTTCGTAACCTCGAAAGCCATCTCTGGTAACCTAGAAGGGTGAGTTTAGAAATTCGATGCTTTTGTTGCTGTCTTCCCCCAGCAGCATTGCTACCAAAATCCCTGGCCATAAGTAGTGAAACTCACTTAATACACTTCAGCAGTGCAGCAGGAAGAAACATGGAGAAGCAAATCATATTTGCACATGAGAAGTTATGATCGGCTGTGATCCTCTGCAGCCCATGAATTTCAAATACTACTCAATTTTCAGATGCACCATTTCAGCCCTAATCTGCTAATAGAAAGCAGCCAGGGGGGTTATTCTGCACAGCCACCTCAGTTTACTGAACACTCACGGGGCCTGAAAGTGACTTTCAGCTCATGAAACTCACCCCTCTCAATACAAAGGGAATACAAATAAATCTGTCTTTACAGGCCCAAGATCCGAAGCAAAATATAGGGTGACTTGCAAGCATTTGATTTTCAGTGATTCAAGGCAAAGCCTGGTTCTTCAATAGATAGTGAAGCAGACAAGAGTTTTTCAAGGCAATTCTGAGTTTGAAACAACTGGATATACTTCACTTCTAGGGTTGTGTAAAGATCTGGAGGGCCAGGATTTGGTTTCCTGTAATCTCCTTGGAAATTAGATTCTATGATAATTCACTGAACCCACAAATTCCAAGTATTTGTCCCAGATGAATACCAACAGGCAGAATTGTAGAAGGACTTTGTCATGAGGTTAGCATAGCTAAAGCAGTTCTTTGTCACCTAAATCCAAAATAAATAACTTTGTAAAAATACAGATATGAATGTAAGATTAAGCAGTTCTTTTTCTTTTTCTTTCTTTCTTTTTTTTTTTCAATCTAAAGGGTAAAAAAGTCAGAAGGGTTAGAAAAGTCGAATTACTGTCTTTAAAACAAATCCTACCTTCCTGAAAAATCAATAGTGCTCATTTGTTGACCTTAAAACTCTCCCCTTCTTAGAAAAATATGAAAGCTAAAATGGTCTACTTTAGTTTATTGTTTATAGACCCAGACCCACAAACAGGATTGTGGAATGTAGTCTATGGTGCCCTCTGGTGGAAAGGAATTGGTAGCCTAACTCCTAATTCTTCAAGCATCAATTTTTGAAGAAACCTAAATTGAATTCAGGCAGTCTAAACCAAAGAGATATCAATGACTGCCGCCAAATGCAAGATGTCAGTATGTGTGTCTGTGTGTGCATGTGTGGAGGTGTGTGTTTGTGTGTGTTGCTTGCTTTTAATGACTAGTAAGTTGTTTACTTTTGAATACAACTTTGTCTATTTTGTTTGTTTAGAATTTGAGACTCTTTGCAGACGGAATCTTGAGATTCTCCTTTAAAAAAGAATTCCACTAAAAAAAATCTGTAACCTCAGGTTCTTTAGTTTTAGAAATAAATATTTGATAAGTTAATCCACAACTTATTTAATGTTTTAATTTAAAGGTTATTCTCAACTAAAAATGCATATTTATATGGAAGTATTGAAAATGTTGATATACATGTAAATAAATCAAACAATAAACATCACCAACATGTGACCCATTGTGAATATTTATAATCTTGATTTGCTAGACTCTTGCCAATTATCACAGAGATTGCAGATTGTAATTCTACCAAAAAAATAGTGCTCTTTTTCTCCATTCATTTTCAGGAGAGAAGTCGTACTTTAGAATAATAGAATATTTGCTTCAAAAGTCAGTCATTCTCCTTCACCAAATGACACTTCTGAAACACAATTGAAGAAACATACTTCTTTGCGTTTACCAACATAAGAAGAAATTATCTACTTCATAAAATCTTTGAACCTGATCAGAAGAGATTACACAGAACATGTCATCCTAAATTACCTCAGATAGGCAAAGCATGTCTTTGAGAGTATTATGATCTTAAAGAAGCTTACACAGCCACATTTGGAATGATTTGAAGTCAATGGTACAAAAACCTGTCTGTGGAAAAAAAAAAGAAAGTTTTAGTAAAAAGACTCATTGGTCAAAAGACTAGGTGAAAGTTGGTTTAAAATTCTGATGTTTTTGAGAGATAAAATATCTTGGCCAAGCTCTTAAAATGAGGTTTGTAGCCTGGGATACAAAATGCAGGTCTTGTATTGCAGGTTGAGCACGTCCCATTCTACCATGGTTTCCCTCTGCAAGACCAAGGCCAGGGTCATCTGGATGAGCAACTACACAGCAGAGCGTAACTGTAAGCATGAATGCCCATGTTTACAGACGTGCTAGTCTGGCTTTATAGTTCATTTCTGTAAAATATTCATAAAAAGTCAAAGATATTCCCAAGTAGTGTGAGTGTGCTTTATGACAACCGTATGACATGGACTCTGAGAGCTGAGGGCATAGTGTTTACTCACTGAACAGGTTTTTGGTTTTACATTTCTTGTTAGATCACTCTGCCAGGCAATCATCATGCCAGTAGCAGAGTTCTGATCACTTGAGATCCTATGGCACTGAATTTTCAAGTTTTACAAATTATTCTACTTTTATATATTGTAGTCTTAGCAAGGGATATTTTGATTATCACATGGGTCTGTATTTTCTCCAGGACAAAAGAATTCAATGCTATGATCACAATAATCCAGTGTCTACAATGGATGATAAGTATAATTTTATTCAATACATTATACTGTCTATTTTGTATCTATTGATTCTCACAATAAAAATTATTTATTAGAAAGTTCCAATTTCCCTTAGGATAATGATGTGTGAATACAAAGTTTTCTACCTTACTATGCAAATCCATAAAGATCATTCAGATGAGAGGGGAAAAAGCAAACTGTAACTGATGCCTACAGAATTGAAAGAAAAAAGAAAAATACAACCTTCAATTTACATGTAAATATTTCAGGGACTCACGCCAGTGTGAAGATTTAAACAGATACTATGCAAAACAAGATGCAGTGAGAAACTCTCCTATCTTCCTCTCTTCTCTATCCCGTCTCCTCTTCTCTCTCCTCCTCTCTCTCCCCTCTCCCCCTTTCAGGTTTCTCTGGCAAAGCCAATGCTGTCATCAGGACACTCAAGCTGTTTTATGAAAAGACCTACTTGTAAAGACACTGAAGTCTCCAGTTAAAATACAGAGAGTAACAGAAGCTTCCTGCCAACAGCCACATGAATGAGCCTGAAGACACTGTCCAGCACAGTCAAGCCTTGAGCTAACCTCGATGTGGGCTGAGTCCTGAATATCACCTCTAAAAGGCCAGGAGCCAGAACTACTCAGTTAAATCATTCTAAATTTTTTTGACCTGTGTTCCTGTAATATAATAAATGCTTGCTGTTTTAAAGCCACTAAGTTTTCAGGAGTTTGTTATACAGCAGTAGTTAACTATTGTGTGGTGGGTCAAGTGGAAAGGATTTAGAAATGCCAATGATGAAAAGTGCTAGTCAGCAGTAGAGTGCATGAGGCCCTGGGTTCAATATCTGACACTGGAACAGAAGGAGAAAGGAGGAGGAAAGGCAAGAGAATCAAAACTCTTCAGCTAATGAAAATGTTCCTTGTAAGAGAAGCCATAAAACCCAGAAAAATCTGTAAAACAGAAATGTAATTTAAATTAAACATGTTAAACCTTTACAAACATAAAATAATGCTATAAATCAGATAAAAATTGAAAACAGAAAGGAACCCAAAATAAAATAACAATGGTGCAACTATGTATGACTCATGACTTTGTGTCCAGTCAAACTATCTTACAAAGATTAAGTCAGGAGAGAAGATTTTTAAATCATCAAAGACTTGAGGAATATTTTACTCATGAGACTTTCCTGAGGCATCTAGTTGAGGAAGAACCTCTTTCCACTGAGAAACATCTAAGGAAACCTGGACAAAAAGACTGAGGTAAGCTTTCATTCTCTTCTTTTTTGATCAAGTAAACAAGGACAAAGATAACATGGAAGAAGAGTACATATATCTTATCTGACATGATGAAGTAGAAAGTAATTTTAAGAAAAGGAAAGAGAAAACTTAATGAACGTGTTGCTGTAAAATGAATAATATGCAAAAAATAGATAATATGTAAAGCCAAAAGACATTATTTAAATTGCATTAAAAAATAGAGCCTATAAAATGTAGATATAATAATAAAGTGTTTATTTCCACACTTAGTAAAGGTCATCACAAAATAACTCATTGTTTTTCTTGTTATCTAGCCAGGTAGTATTTTGAAATAATAAAAATTAAGTGTCTTTGTATGAGGCATAGTATTCAATTCCTACTGGCCTGAGCCCTCCGATTTTTCTCATTTACATTACCTGGGTGGTCTCTGATGTCCTTTTAGTTGGGACCAAGGTAGCACCTCATATAATGCTGAACAGAATACATGGATGTTCTGCTCTCTGCATCTATCTATACTGGGTCAGCACTACTGACCCTAATAAAGCTTGAGGCATCAAGAAAGTGAGTTCCTATACCTGACAGCCTGCAGCATGAAAGAGGAACCTGAAGAATGTCTTAGTTACTTTTTACTCATTGCCGAGACAAAATACCTGATGCCCAAAATTAGAGAAGGAAAGTTTTATTTCTTACAGTTTCTCAGGAGTTTCAGTCTGTATTTAGTTGGCTCCAAGGAAGCATGGCATGGTGGGGCTGCAGTTTATGGTGGCCACAAGCTGCAAGGTGCACTGGCGAGAGAGAGAGAGCGCAGAAGCGCAAAAGGAAGACCTGCCTCATCTACACTGTATGTCGGCTCCAGTCCTGGGCGGGTACAGCACTCACATTGCCAATCCCGGCGCTAGACAACAAACTGAACACAAGCAAGCACCGGACTTAGCCCCATCAAAAGTATATGAGGACTTGGGGGGACATAGCATATCCAATACAGTGAGCATTCTTTTGTTTAGTCTTTCTTGCTAACACCATAGGTCAGTGGTAGAGAATCAATGGTAGACGTTCTGTTTGTTTTTCTTTTAAGACAAAAGATGTTAATGTATGAGTTTTTCTTTTCCTAAACTGAAACTTCAATATTCAGGTTTAATTGTAGTGTTGACACTTTGTTATGGATTAGTGGATTTTGGGTTGCAGTCTGGGAACTGAGTCTCTAAAATGTTCGCCATCAATGCAATAGATCATCATGCTGATTTCCAAATTTCCATTAGTACTTTGCAATGTCATGCAACCTTCATTTGTAAAATGTAAGCTGTTACGTTATTTTCATGAGACCTGGGGAAAAAATATCATTGCAGTGTGATGCCAAAGAAAACAACAAAATCTTCATTAATATTTTAAATATGCAATTATATCACAGCTACCTACTATGTAAAGTACACAACTCTATACATACACTCACAAGATAATATAACCAATATTTACAGCACAATCTGAAATAACTGGTTATAATGGAGCATAGCCCAACTAGGGAAATCAGTGAGGCCCTTTTTAGGAAGGTGATAAAGTGTAACGTGTAATGCGAACAAGTAGAAATAAATTGAAATATCACATTAAATCCTGAAGAACACTGCATCAGATTCCTCTTGTATCCCACTCCATCCTCTCAGTTTCATCTCTGATTCCAGCTGTGGTTTTAGCCCATATCTGTATGAAATTTAATTCAATTTCCTCTGTTAGCACATTGCCCCAAGCATGTGTAGTACATTATCTGCTTTCTACTCTGGGTTTCTATGCTTGGTATGCCTGGAAATACAGAGGAATTAATATAGGCTGGGGTAAAATTCCACAGGTACTAGAGGTAATAAAGGTCTCTCCCTGGAGACACTATGGCAGAAGACTCTGAAAGCTGTTTCAGGTGCCCCTCAGAAGATCTTATCACCATCTATGGTGGTAAGCAACTCAGTGACTACTCCTTTTCCCCTTCCTCTTGTCCCTAACTCCTGCTCACAGACAACTCCAAATTAATTACCAATACACTTGACTTTGTTATGGGATTTAGAGAACCCAGACAAGGCTAGTTGTGGAGCACAACGTCCATCACTTCTTACACTGTAGGAGAAGGGGAGAGAGTAATTTCCTTTGCTTTTCTCTGGTATTGGATGTGGGCTGCTTTTTGTGGGATTCTGAGTTATCAACCTGTGACCACCAATCTTGTGTCTCTGAGTCTCATGTCAAGTCCTCATTCAAATCCAGTGCTTTTTACATGAACATATGTGTTAGTTACAAAGATTTATAAAAATGTAAAAAGGTTTCTCTGCTGTTTAACCAAAACTGATAACCCTCACTGGTCCATAGTGCCAATCTATTTGCCTACCATTGCACACCATACCATTTTTCTATTGACTCATTATTTTATCCCTAACTAGAAACTGAAGATTAGATTTAAATGAGAAAAAACAGAAAGGTGCATTTGGAGATTCTAAATTTACCTTGAATGTCAGTGCATCTCTAAAGCTCTTCCTTAACACTTTTACTACCATTAGCTTTAATGTTTTATTTCCTCTGCCCAGTGTTAAAAGTCTTCTTTGAATCTCTGCCAATAATTTAGATTCACCTTGCTACAGATTTTACTGCACTGCACTGAAATAAATCACAATTTCTTCAACCACACAATGATATCATCAATCTGGAACTCGTATTTATTTTTGTAGTTTTATCAGTAATGCTAGAAAGAAGGAAGGAAGTGAAGGGGAGAGATAGAGGAAGAAAGGGCACTACTTAGGGTAGTAGATTAACCATTATGAATGTCCCAGACTCTCAGACATCATCCTTAAAGTCAGTCCCATTCAGTATGCTTTAATCCACATGAAAAGGCAAGAAAACCAAGAGTTACATATTCACAAGGGAGCACTCTTACATTTAATTCTCCTGTCTGACTTATGGATATTATCATTTCCATTTTAAAGATAAGTAAGCAGAGATTTAAAGAGGTGAAATATGTTACCCAAGGTCACATATGACTTCTTAGTAAGTAGAAGATCTGGGACTTGATCCCAAAACAATGAGAAAAAGGCCCCAGAATTCATTTTAATGAACTTTCTTGCATGGTCTGTTGCAGTGTGAGGGAAAAAAGTTCCATTGCAACTTCCTAAAGGCAGAAATACTATTTCTTTCATCATGTCTAGTAAAAGAATCAGTGTTTAACAAAGTTACCATCAGGAGACGCAGACATTCTTCAAGGGAATATTCACCTGTTTCCTTTGATTTTTGGCATTAAAGGTCTCTGTAGTTCTGCTAGAAATTTTGCATTAAGGTTATTCTCCAAGTTCTTGTGGTTAACTTTGAAATTTAAATTTTCCCATCATCTCCCAGAATGAAGGCTGAGGTTAAAAAGGCATATCTCATTTCTTTCCTTTTCCCCATGGCCTCCAGCCTCCTTTCTCTCGCTATTACCCTTTCCCTTGTCTGTGATATATCTGAGAAATGTTTTACTTGTATCTTCCGCTGACTCTCTTCCTCCCTTTTCTCAGTTCTTTAAGATTCTCTGCATATCCCCAGTGGAATTTATGCCAAATATAATTGCTCTGCACTGTTTGGGAAAGGCTTAGATTTGTTTCATTGGTTGTTTCTGTAACTTTAATAAGTACAGACACTTATTAGCTGGCCACAATTTCATTCTCCCCTCTGTGGGTTGCATTTCATTGCTTGTTAATGTGTAAATCATAGATTTCTCTAATTACATAGTGTTGCCTTTTCCTTTCGGTTCAGAGCTTAAAAATTAGTGAAGGTCTGGGACTCTGATAGAAATGTCTAGAATGGTTTCTTCACACGCATTTGGAGATGCCACTGGCACAGAGTAAATTTAGCTTCAATGTGTGTGGTGGGAGGGAGCAAGTTGGCTGCTCTGAATGTTCAGTTTGTCTGATTTTGAGATTAGGAACACAACAACCAGTGTCTAAAGAAAATTCACATCTCAAGAAACTCAGCTGAGCAAACTCAAAACTATACATTCAAATGAACTCATCAAAGTTTCAGTAAACACTACTATATTAAAATTTTGCCATTTCACATTATCATCATCTATCTCATATTTTCTAATAACCTAAATGTGATAGTATGAATCTTTGCATTTCTGGTGAAAAGTCAAAAAGATATTTACTTGATCATAAACTTATTTGAATCAACTGGTAGTAATTATTTGAAATGGTTTGTGTATATAAGAACTCTATGTCAGCTTTATTATAATGATTCTTTTAAAAATTCTTCCAATAAATGAAAACTCAAAATAAATTGTATCCTACTCTTCATGATGCTCAAAGTCCCACAGTGTTGGTGACAAATCTTAGGCACACCTGCCACTACTGAGGCCTACAGAATCATAATTTGTATTTTTTCAAGATCTTCTTTGCACATTAAAGCTTGAGATACACTGCTCATTGTGGTAGATTCCTTCAAAATTCTCTGCTTTGGAACATATACATAGTTCAGCCTGATGGCTATTAAAAAGTAGCTGAATGGCATATGCATAAAACCAATTACAGAGAGAATTCAAGTTCAGGAGACAGTTTCTCTGCTAATTTTTTATATTAACATAAAGAGCATTGCTTAAAGACAGTGAACCATATCATAATATGCAGTCTTGTTTCAGTTGTACGGTGTTTCTTTTGGCTGGAACTTATTTCAGGGATGATCACAGGGCAATAGAGCACCACAATTTAGAAAGCTGCAGTCATTACAATATGCCTAAATCTTTGTGGAGTAAGACTAGAGTCATGGGAAGTTTTGCATCTGAGTATTTGGATTTTCAGCTGAGGTGTTTCATGTGTTTTGCTAAGCAAGTGATGATTTCTTTTTCCTTTTCCAGGAAACATTGTATTTATATAATCTTTTAATCTCTACTAAGACATTCTCTGAGAGTTAGTGTGTCTTCCTAATTTTGCCTTTTGTTTTTCTTTCTGTTTTGATTTTGTTTCTGAGTTGTGGAGTTTTGAAAAAGTGGACTGATTTGATAATGGCTCGAGAGTGGCTAAAATGGCAAAAGGTAGCTTGATTCTGAATAGCATACCATATTAGATTTTCTTATTTCTCCTTTCTCTGACATAGGACAAAAATTAAAATTGTTTCAAATAGCCAGAAAATATTTATCAACACATAAAAAATCTCTCTGTTCATTACCCTGAGCAATAATGCATAAATGAAACTTTATGGCTTTGAAATGGTTGAATGAGCCCACCAAGTTTTTATGTATTGAAATTTAACCCCAACTGTGAAATATTAATGAAAGTAGAAACTTAATCTTACTATGCTGTTTATCAATAAGACCCTTTGGATGCCTATAAAATAAGACAAATTCATCAAGGTAGAACCCCATAATTGAGTGTTGGTGGTTTTCAAAAACAGGGAGAAAGACCTAAAGAAACATGCTTACTTTATTTTCTGTCTCCTGCCATATGTTTTGGCCAGATTTTTATCACTGTGACAAAATATAGTCAGACACTGGCTTAAAGGAGAAAACATTTATTTTGACTCAATTTGAGAGGTTTCAGTCCATGGTTTTTTGATTTGTGTTTCTGGGACTGCATGAGGCAGAGAGAGAGAGAAGAGAGCAAGAGAGAGAGAGAGAGAGAGAGAGAGAGGGAGGGAGAGGGAGATGGACAGGGAGATGCAGAGAGAGAGGGAAAGGGAAAGAGAGAGAGCAAAAGGTCACAGGAAAAATTTCCTGCAATGACATATCTCCTGTGAGTTTCTTCCTCCAACTAGACCCTCTCCTAAGGTTTCCACTACCTCCCAATATTCCATTAAGCTATGAGTGCATCATGAGGGTACAGCCATTATGAGACCTCTTAACAGTGCTGAATTGAGGACCAACTCTTCAACATATGGGCTTTTCAGGAGCAATTCAGATCCAAACCATAACACCATGCAATGTCCTATACCACTTCATAACTCTTTAGTAAGAAGACCAGGAACAGAAGCGACCCCTCAAACTTACCCTCCAAAATCATGAGTTAGAAAGCTCTTTTCCTTCTAACTTATCCTGTCTATGATATTGTCATTGGCAGTAGAAAACGGACTAATAGAAATATACCAAAAGACTACTACAGAGATTTTGAAAATCTGTCATTGTTTCAGGTCTGTTGTTTTTGTTTGTTTGTCTGCTTTTCTTTTTGTTTTTCTTTTCTGTGTCTTTTTTTCTCTAAAATAAAAAATAAGACTAATACAGTAATCCAGTAAAGACTAATACAGTTTACCAGTAAAATTCACCTAGTGTTTGGCTAGAATGCGATAGAAGGAGTAGCTCATTGGACATATCTTAATCACCTTTGTTTCTTCTTCCTATTTGCAGACAATCACATCTGGTCAAAGGAAATTGGAATTGAGGATGTGGATAAACAATGCAGCAAACTTAGGAAACATTTAATTGACTCTTCTATTACATTCTTGTCAAGTGACTTTGTTCCAAGTACTTACTCTTGGGATATTGATCTAAAGAAGGGCACTGGTAAATATACTTACATGGAAAATACTTGTGAACAAGTTTCTGAGTAGATTAAATTTATCATGGTGTGGGTAAATGTGAATTTATGGCATGTGGCTCACTTTCATCTGCTGACTGTTCAAAAAAAAAAAACAAACAAACAAAAAAAAGCAAGGCTGAATAGAGGAAAAAAGATAACACTTTCTGCTCACCCTTTCCAAAGGATCTGGCTGATTCCCTAATAGTAAAAGATAGGTTAACAGGAGAAAAGCACAATAAATGTAATTAAAATTTTGTGCGGCATGAAGTCTTCCATCAGAAATGAAGCCCTGAAGACCCAAGGAAATCTATGTATTTTTGCCAAGTCTGAAGTGGATACTGCAATTGCGAAGAAACATGATTGGACAAAGACTGTGCTCTAATGGTAATAAATAGAGAGGGGAACTCATAAGTTTGCTCAAATTATTCTTGTTCTGTGTAGTATTACTTGCCGCTGGATATGTGGCAGTATCTCTACGGAATAGAAGCTTTATGAAGTACTTTTTAGCAAGGCATTCGTGGTGGTCAGCTTTCCTGATGCTGGTGCAAAGTGACTGACACACACAATTTAACAGAGGGAATTTGGTTCAGTTTCAGAGGTTTCATTCCATGTTTATTGGCTCCAAGGCAAGAGCATTATGGCAGAAATATGTGGTCTAATTAAGCTACTCACTTCATGGTGGTTAAGACACAGAGCACAGAAAAACAGCACCAGAGAGAGACAGACCCTCAAAGGCACACCCCCAGGGACCCACCTCCTCCAACTGGGAGCCATCTTCTAACAGCACACAAGCTATGATCATTACTGAATTAGTCCACTAATGAGCACAGACTCCCCATGATGCAGTCACTCCACAATCCAGTCACCATGTTCTTATTCCAGTCACATGAACAATTAAAGTTAACTGGCCCAACAGGTCAGAATGTTTCTTTGTGGTCAGCTCACACAGAGCAATGGGGAAGAGCAGCATAAACTTCTTGTTCCTGAGGTCCTCCCAGTTTCCTTCAGTTCAGAGTAAATTGAGGTAATGTGTTCTGTTTCCCCTAAACTGCAAGTTCTTTGATACTTCTCACATCAAGTGATAAGGTCTGTGTTCCATTCCCTTACATCGGACTGAACTTCAGTATCTCATAATAAATGGAACACGTTAGAAGTGAAGTCAAATTACTTTTGAACTTGGTCTGAAAAGTACTATCAATTTAACTCTCAGCTTGCTATTCCAAAATGTGCCAAGATTTTGTCACGTACAAATACCACAGTCCCCAAACAGTTTTTACAAATTGCTTCTTAATGAATTTGTTTTATAAGAGCACTTTCAAATAAACCTGACATCAGCAAAGCATAGTGTTTTTAATCATTTAGGCAAAGTGTAATACGTGTTAAGACAGAGCCACAAACAAGTTTTGTCATGCCTTGATCCTAGATTACCTAGATTCTGCATAACAGATGCAATAAAAGTTGGTTACTGCCAAGATGCTCTTCTGCCTTCAATAATAACCCAAGTAAATCTCATAGTCAAATGGGTTCATAAAATACTGAGACATGGGAACACAGTCATACATGATTGGTATTCCACTTCGTGGCCATTTTCTCTACAGTATAAAAGATAAAGGAATTTGACAACGAAATTGAAGTTTTGAGTTTGAATGCCAATTCCATGGCTGCTTCATGATTGCTTTAAGAGTCAGGTATGAAGCATATAAAAATCTAAAGAAAGACTTTATTGCATATATATATATATATATATATATATATATTACAGTAATTCATTAGATTTTATTTTAAAAATTATAAACAGGCTCTAGTAGAAGAAACTAATAGACTTAATATTTTATTTTATGGCATAAAATTCTACCTGTGATTGAGACAGATGTATGTCAATGAGAGTTTAGGGAAAAATTTCTAATTAAAGTGAGATTTTCCTCTTGAAATCACTACTCAGTGCACTTGTTCTAGAACATCTGGTTCTATCCCAAACCACCAGCTATTTTCAACAACGTCATTCAACCTCTTTCTTGAAACTAACTTCTCTTATTTTCTGTATAAGCTGCTAGTATTTTTTAGCCTCCTTTTTAGCTCCTGTTCAATCCAGACTTTATTTGGGTGACCACTATTTCTTTGGCCCAATTTTATGTTAAATATCGATTTTTTCCAAGAAACATCTGATCGTGTCATGCTATTAGTTACCAACTATCATCTAATGACTTATTTTTTGTCTTCGGTCTAGATAATGTCTCCCAATTTGCATTATGAATACAACTGTCTACTATTCTCATTTACATGCTCCACCAGGAGTTCAACTCTAAATGTCTTGTACTGAATTCATTAACTTTAGCCACAAAAGCTATTTCTCTTCTAATAAGGATGATCTCATCTGCTGACTTAAACCCATCCTTTACAGTGTAGCCAGAGTACTGGATAGATTACACTGTTTCAGTATCTCCCGATTGCTTCCCCAGTATAACTCAGGTTCTTTAGCAATGTGTGCAGTGTTCTCCAAAACACACTCCTACCCTCTCTAGAGTCTCAACTCCCTCTACCCTATGAACTCCTCTCTTGAGTTTGTTTCCAGTATAAAGAAATACACAAGACTTTCCAAACTTCCTTAAGTTTCCACAGTCTTCTACTACAGTATTTTCATCTTCTTCTACCTCTCAAAATATATTCTTTATTCATCTGGCAAATGCTTCCTTATCATTTAAAGCATAGCTCAGATATCACTTCTGTGGTGAGTCTCTGGATTCCTACAGAATGCCTTAGTCTCCTTCATACCCCTTACTATGTATCCAATGGGTTTATCCAAATGTACTCCTTTTCCATCACAGGAATTCTCAAAGTAAGCGCCAAAATGTCAAGGGGTACTCTTTCACATGTCTCTAAACTTGAGCTAGAAAAATGTCATATTTTTCTAAAATAATATCCATCAGAAGTTTAATGTGGCCTTTCATCATGATTATATGCAACAGGCCATGGTACTAGAATACTTCATCACGAGTGAAAATTACAAGTAATTTCCTTTCACACTACAATTGCTACTTGCAACTCAAAATTGTAGAAATCATCAAATTTTATTTATGGTATTCATAAATAATCTTATACACTATTACGTAAAAAAAATTTTATCATTTTAATCAAGATAATTGTTTTATTTTGCTTCTATGTATTTTGTCTCTAAAGACATTTTTAAAGGAGGCATTATCAAATGCTAAAGAAATCCTTAACAGAAAATTAAGGATCCTGATATTGCACTTCTCTGAGCAGTTTGGCATCTTGATTGCAAGGAATACTTGAAACCTCAAAACCAACATGAATATCCAAGTTAAAATAGTCACCTCTTTAAAAGATATTCTGGTCAGTGTTTTTATATGCTTTCTGTGTTCAAACTGTTTAGTTTGAAACACTTCACATATGCATAGAATAAACTGCAAATGATATGCAAGGAAGTAGTGAAAAATCAAGTTAGAAAACTAGTGTTGCCATGTGGAATAAACCAGTGTGGTGAGCTGTCTGTTATTTCCAAAAATATTCTAGTCCTATAAGCAGACTGTGTGTGTAGTCATGCATTTGTTTAAGTAGAAACAAAAAATTATAGACATGTAACCACACACACACACACACACAGATTTACCTATCTTGCATCTTATCTACTGGTATAACCATACATTATTCTATTTAATAACCATTTATCATTAGTTAAAATTTTCTTTTGGATATCAAAACTTGAACTCCTTGACATTCAACAGTTATTTGTCCCATTTGTAAAGAAAACAAAAATGTAAGTAAAATAAAGTTTAAAGAAATAAGCATGCTATACTATCCATGAACTTAAGTATTATTTTTTTTTTCTGTTTAAGCCTGGAATCCTCAACATGAATCTGAGTGCGCTACCAATCAATGTAAGCTGCTTAAAGTAAATAACCTGAGGCAGTCTTTTGAGTATTACTAATGGAAGCTGACTTTTTTTACTTAAGTAGTTTAAAGTTCAGGTTTCAAAAATAAATTGCCCATTCTCACTCAATATTACAGATTATGGTATTTCTAAAATTAATTAAATCCAGAGATGGATTACACTGTATCTACTCAAGAGGATTGGATACAATATTTTAAAATGCATAGATTAAAATAATACAGTGAGAGTGCTCACAAATGACAAAATGTCACAGTTTGCAAAGTACAGTATAATTCTAAATTTGCAATGTTTTAAAGTTACATATAGAAAATAAGAATGAAAGGAAATAAGTTCATTGTGAAATTATAGTAGTAATTGTTTTCTTTTATATTTATAATTTGCATTATCCCAGCTGTGGTGACACACATCCGTAATACCTGCACTAGAGGGGCTGAGGCAGAAGAATTCTGGAGTTCAAGGCCATTCTGGACTACAGTGAGCCTAAATTGCACAGTGAGACTCTGTCTCAACACATTTTTTAAAAGTCAGTTTTCATCTTCCATATTCTAGAATAATTATTTTAAAAATTTTTAAAAAATCAACAAAAATCTAAATTGAGAGTGCCAAAATAATGATACAGAAACATAGTAAAACAAGGAAAAAATGCAGAGGAGTTTTATGAAATAACTAAATATCAACAAAACAAAGAGGAAGATAATAAAAACCTCATTTAAGGAGCACAATTCTCTAACACATGAGATGTATTCATCTCCCTAAATAAGATACAGAAAACTATTGAGAAAACAGTTCTTGCTTTATTTTATATCGCTTCAGATAAGTGTCATGTAGGCAATAGTATGCCTAATGCAAACACATTCTCAAGAGTCAGAATTGGTAGCATGAGTCTTTCCTAACTGGGCCCACCCACAGGGCACTGCTGAACTGATTAACTCTCAAACCAGCCTAGTGTAGTTCACAGCCCTTACTAGGTATCTAACGGGTGTATCCAAATATATTTCTCCCCCCTCTCTTCTTCATTTTTCCTTCTTTTTGGGATCTGGAAAGATGAAATGAGATAGGATAGAAGGAATAAAAGGTAGGTAGAAAGGAGATAAGGAAATCACGACAATTGTACTCCATGAAAAGACTGCAACTTTCAGGACACAACTGAAGCTTCCCAAGGATCCCAGTCATGCACGCACTCAATTAAGAAAGTGAGATACAGGAGGCAGGCTCTTCAGTAAGGACAGCTACCATGTCTACAGTTTGGGAGACAACAAAAGACCTGGGGAAAATGAACTTAGGTTTCATTTTCGAAGGTTTGGGTAGCATTTCCTCAGAGGCTCCCAACTGAAGACTAATCAGTTTGTGTTTTTGTTGAGGAGACGAAGGTCCTGGCAAAGGGAGCTCCAGACAGCCAGAAAAAAGCCACAACACAGAGTCAGAAAGATTCGGTGAAGGGGATTTTGATAACCAAGGCCTGGGCACCAGCAAGTTCAACAATAAAAACAACAACAAAAATGCCTCATTGGATTGGTGGGATTTTCCAGCCCAGAAATGAGATAGTCATACCCTCCAAAATAAGGTCTCTGTTGTGTTTATACTGATAACTTTAGCAATATAGTCATTTTTTATACAAAAGCCCTAAACTGGGAGTCCACTTGGCAACACATTTGAACCCCCTCCAGGTCCAACAATCTGGGAACTGTTTGTTTCCACAATAAAGGCTTCTTTCTGCTTTTGCTCTATAAGAGATACTTTTGTTCAGTGTGTCCTGTACTCTCCATCTTTGTCTAATACACCTTGCCCATGTCTCTTCCTGGTGCTTCCAGAAAATTCTTTTTCTGTGGTAGGGAGTCAGGGAGCCTGTTACAGTGGGTGGGTTAAGATTGGGAAACTCAGAGATCCAGCCTGGTGATAAAAGGACAGTAAAGAAACAGAGAAACTGCAGCTCAGGGAGGCCAAGAGTCTGTTCTCACTGTGTGTTCCAAATTAGCCTTGGAGGGAGAGCTCTTACGTAAAGGCCTTTGTTTAAAATTTTGAAGTAGGAAGCTAACATAATCAAAGATTCCAGTTTTAGCTCAGACATGTAGAAAGCTAAAAGGCTGCACACTCAATGACATTGAAAAGAGTGGAAATTAACAGTTTTTCTTGAACTTCTCAGAAAACTGAGGTCACAGGACAACCCACGAGCGTAAATTGTAAAAATTGAAACTGGGAAAGATAAGACCTATTTATCTTCTTGCCTGTAGTAGACTCCTGGGCATCATATACAATTGTTTTATAGTTCTGTCATCACTAAGGACCAAGTTCCACAAGTGAGGTGGCTCAAAACAACAGATTATTTTCTTATAGTTCTGGAGTCAAGAAGTCTGAAGTCAAAGTAAAAGCAGGGCTATAATCTATCTGAAGTTCTGGGGAAGAACCCACTTCATCCCTTTCTTTCAAAAAGGGGGATACAAATCAACCCAGCACATACGAGCTCAGCTACTCAGTCTGAATGAGTTATTGAAGGCCACATGTGGGCATATGTGAGAACACTGAAACCTAAGGTGGGGGCTGCAGATATGATGGAATCTTCTCTCTCTGGAATACTTACCTCCAGGAGCCTCATCAAAAATAGACCTTCATGATGCTACCTGGAAGAGAGAAAATGTTCTGCCTAGTGTGCCACTCAGGGCCATCTCTCCTGTGGGAGAAAAGCAACAACAACAACAAAACCAACAAATAAAAAAATTACCCCACCCACCCAAATAACAGCAACAACAAAACTTTAACTGTAATCGGTAGGAAATGCAAAGTAGAAACTGTAGCTTTAGGGCACTGTTGGAAGACATTTACAGCAGAGAAAGGCAACAGGAGAGAAATAAAAATGAAGACTGAAGACAGAAGCACCTAGCTTCTGTCCATCATAGTAGCAAGAAAGGAAGAAAGACAGGAAGATTTCTAAAGTCACTTCCATGAAACTCAGACTTGGAATCAATCTGGACATCAGAGAACATCCCTTGCAAAATATTTAAAGCACTATATATATCTTAATAGAAACTGTAGAATGTACACTAAAGTGCTAGGTTTTTGTTAGTTTCCCAAAGGCTTCAATTCGTGCTTTTTAGGACTATAGCATTAAAGGAATAGGAATCTCTTCCCCAAAAATAAATCTCAAAGCACATACCTATAAAGTATCCTAAGAGAACTAGCTGATCTCCATTGGCCTATATGATTGAGTCAAAAGGCAGAAAGAAAGAACAAAATCTCTAATGCGAGAAAATTCCCAACATTTTATAATAAGCAAAGGGAGTTGGTATTTCACATGGTGACCATGGGTTTAATATACTCCAAATGCCAGGCTTCTGTATAAACAACTGCATGCCGCTAATTCCTGCATATAGATAGTGTCCCGGTACTGTGCAGTCTAGCATCACTGCCTCGTATCACTCACTGAATAAGCAGGCAGTAAGTAACATGCTGTCTAACTCTGAATGGAGGCTGACAATCAGCCTCACCTTGAGACTCGGCTATTACTTTCAGAATGCGGCTACCACTCTCAGGGACATTTAGTTTACTTAGTTGTAAGTGATATGCGACAGTGAAAGATGCTGTGCAAAAAAAATAAAATAAAATTACGTCGTCTCTGAAAATTAAGATTTTCTAAATTTTATTAATGTGACCATAGGTATAATTTTCAGAGGAAGAATAAATATGTTTCTGTTTCAAAGGTAAGCAAAATTATTACTCCTCTCTTCGTGTATTATATTCGTATGCTTATAAAAGACAAGCCAATCTATAATTACATAACATAAATTTCAGACAAAATCATTCAGGGTTTTTATAATTCAAGACAGTTTCCCTGGGGTGGGGAGAGATTACATAGTAACTGCAAGGGGGCACCGGAAAGTGTTATATTTCTGGGTGCTGCTGTATTGTGCTTCTTGGGTACACTTGTACATTCAGCTTATGAACTGCCTGTTGGTCATTTAAGCTATATGTGTTTTTGCTTTTTTTTTTTTTTTGGTTCACACTCTAAACAAGTATAGCCAAAGAACATAGCCTAGGTTTTCTTTTTATTGGTATTCACTTCAGTAACTTGAATCCACAGATAGAAGCAGTATATGACAAGAGAGTTACAAGTAAACACAGATTATACATGCAAGTTTCTGTTCACAGAGGTCATGTGTGCAAGTACATGAATTAGAAGCATGTGTTAAGAATTATGGCCAAACTGTTTTTAAAATGCAAAAATGTAAAATTACATATTGAAAATATGAAGATGGTCTAGACACTTCAAAAATCAAATGTTGCTTATACCAAAGCTGTATGACCCGTATAAGATTCAAGTGACAAGCAATTGTTTCTTGCAGCACCAGGGATCAAACTCACAACCTCATGCCTGCCAGACGGGTTTAAACCACTGAGCCAAACTTCCAGCCTGTTTTTTGAGACAGAGTCGCACTATGTAGCTCAGGCCATCCTTGCGCTCGCGTTGTAGCCCAAGTCAGACTCAAACTCACAGCGCTGCTCCTACCTCAGCCGCCTGAGTGCTAGGATTATAGGCGTGCGCCACGACACCTGGCGTGACAAGCAGTTTCTGAATAAATTAGCAGAAGAATGCAGGCAGAAGAAGGAAGGTTAAGACGGGCAAGAAGTTTGATTTCAAAGAAAATGGTTCTTTGTTTTTCATGTTAACCTTTTTCAAGCTATTAAAAAAACTATTGTATTCTTTTGTTTTAGTGGAAAAAATAATTGATGTCTATTCATGTGTTAAGTACTAATAGCAAAAAATACACATAAGTTAATGATAAATAGTTTTGTTTCATCAGAACAGCGACAGAAAACTTACTGACGTTGTAAGCTAAAATGAATTGCACCACTAAGAAAAAGATAACATAGAACCATTCAGACAAATGAAATTTAGTAGTTCAAGCTTCAAAGAAATGTCAGCAACTTTTGACTCCACTCTATGTATGTGTGTTTTTTATGATTGTATTACCTTGCACTAAAAAGTAAGAGTCAAAATTCAAACAAACAGAAAACAAGTCAATCAGAAAACAGGAGGGGACAAGCAAAGTTTGGAAGGCAGTAGAGACAGATCCTGTGTATAATTTTTGTAGTAATTATCTCATGCTCATTACAGTTTTTCAGATCCTTTAAAGGCCAGAATTTATTTATGTTTTTCTAATAGTATCATTTGTCCTAGAACTATTTGCTTGATGCATAGTCTTGCTGGTATGGCTATTTTGATCCCATACCTTTCTTGGGGTAAATGTAGCTTACTGACTTGAAGTCTGCAGAAGAGTTTCTACCTTAGTTGTTCAATATTACTTGCAGCTAATTGTTTTAATAATCCTAATGTAGTGCTAGCATCTGCCTCTTTCCATTAATAGCTATCTTTGTGGAAGTTGCCATGGTACTTGTTGAAGGTCCAAAGAAGGCAAAAAGGACTTGGTGATGGAATGATGATACAGGATGACCACCCAAAAATTATCTGTGAATTTAGCTCAGTTAGAAACTAAATTTCTGCACTTTTTTCTTCTAGTGGCCCAGGAGCTTGTATATTTCAAGTTTATCTGTTTGTGTCCTCCAGTATCTGGGTGACATTGCAAAGTGGTTAAGTGCTGCCTTGGCGTATTTGTTCTCTTGCCTCCTTTAATTTTCTCAGATATTCATCTTGTCCTTGACTCGCAAGCATTATACTCAAAAGAACACCTTGTGCTTTAAAGGGAAATTTGAGAACTGAAAAGTTAAAATTTTGCATAGCATTTGATTGTCTCTCCAAGTTTTAGAGGATTTATACAAGATATATACATTGCCTATTTTATCCTCATAAGTAGTCTGAGAAATAAAAGGTATGTGTTCAGATAAACAAAAAAGCTGAAATTCCAAGAGAAGTAAAAGCATTTTTCAGCTAGCATACATAGTTGTAAACCAAGGATTTTTCACTGCTTGCCCAGTACTTTTTTCAGTACTATCTCTAAGAGTTTAGGCAAACATTGTATCAGTGGGTTCAGCACTATTAGGAGGAAAATTTGGGGCTCTTTAATCCTAAACTTGGATACTGCCTGTACCATGAAAAGTTGGCCAGGTTATGTAACTTTCCAAATTTCTGGTTCTATCACAGTTAAAATGTGGGCAGTGCTTCACCTTGGGTGATGTAAAAGGATCAGTGGTAATAAAGGATAGTCACTATTACCATTGTGGCAACCAAGAATGCCAGGTTTCAGTACTGTTTCTGTCAAAAGACTTAGATGTCCCAAATAATTTATGAAAAGGAAAGAGCCATTTTGCTAATGGGATAAGTTAGGGCATAGACAGCAATAAGGGGACTAGAAGAGACTTCATATGTCTTGATTAGAGATGACTGTATTTAGACCCGGCATTTTTTTTTTTTTTTTGCATTTGCTTTTAATCAAACAGTAGAAGGCTAATCATATTGCCCACAAAAATTTGCTGATTTTATTTCATGTTCAAATATGGTCACAAACCAGTACTTGCTAGAGTATAATCTCTTAATCTGGCAGAAACCATGTCTACTCTGATTAAAATGTTTATGGAGGGTCTACATGGTAGACTTTTTTGAATGAATACATCAATGAAAAGTTTTGCCTATCTGATAGATAGGACCTTTCCTTCAAGAACAAATCAAAGACAGGCTCAAATAAAAGAAAGATTGCAACAGCAAGTTATTTCTCAGGGGAAAATTTTTGAAATATGTTGGATTTTATGACCGAAAGTTATTAGAAATAAAAATCCAATATCTCTATTGTTCAAGAACCGTGGATCTGACACCCAGGGAGATGAACTTTTTATGAAAAAACATGCTGATTAAAAAACAAAACAAAACAAGGTGCCTTTCACAGTGGCATTGCCCAAAGTCATTTCAGAAAAGGAAATCTTCAGAGCTTGGGCTGAGAATTTGAGCCTGTTTTTAATCAAGTTCCAGCCCTTCTTCAGTGTAGGTTACTGGGTACATTGATCAAATCTGCAAGTCTCATCTGGGAAACAGGGAAAGTAGTAGTACCTACCTCATAGCACTCTTGTGAAAGCCATGTGACCCCAGAGTACTCAGTCTGTGGTGACCCTGTTTGTGCAGCCTACCTCATTTTGCTGGTTCTGTTTACAGAATTTGGAATTTATGTTTGCAACCCACAGGATATTAGGACAGCAGCACTAGCTGGTGAACACTTTAACCACAGTGGTAGCTTTCGGCTTCCTTAGAGCTGAAGAAAAATCCTGGGAGAAAAGTCTACTCCCTTCACTTCTGAGGACTTTAAAGAAAGGTAATCTTTAGAGGTATTAGAGAGGCTTTTTTATCATTACAGAAAATTGAAAATGATAATCAAATCTTTTGAGATTGTGATGTATATATTTCACTTACTATGCTCCGAAGCATCTGAATGTTATCTTCATCAGCATTCCTTTAAGATAAAAAGCATTAGGGAACGTGATCCTTACTGGAACTTTTAAAAGTTGACAAAGCACTTAATTCTTGTTTGAAAAAATAAATTACAAAAATGTACAAAATACACACAAAGGACATAAAATTATGATTATTTTATGTACTAGGGACAGCATAATAAGTATAGCCTGTTTATCCATATTCTAAGTTCCTAGGTACCCTGAAATTTGAAACAAAATGTTGCATATATGGGCAGTGAGGGTGATGCTATCATTATTTTCTTTCAAGTCCAAAGCAAACTGGCAACTTACAAAGAATCACTGTGCTATGCACACTGTAAAAGATGATGAGTGCTAATATCTGAATATTTGTGTCTCTCCAAAATTCATAGGTTGAATCCTGGCTCTGAAGATGGTGGTATTGATAGGTGTTAACCTTTGGGAGATGAGTAAATCGTGAAGATGCAGTCCTCATGAGTGGAATTAGTGACTTTATAGTTAAGGCCTCAGAGACCTTGTTTGCCACATTCATCATATGGGGACATGGAAGACATTGTCTTGAAAGCAGGACCACAGCAAATATCAGATCTATTGGTACTCTCATCTTGGATTTACAAATTCCAGAACTATGAGCGATAAATTTCTGATCTTTATAAATTACCCAGATGAAGGCATTGTTTTTGTAGCTATCTAAATAGACAAACATACTGGGTAAAATCAAGTTCAAGATCTTCATTCAAGTCTTATTTTCTCATGCCTAATAAATCAACTTTTTTTGCCACTATAGCTTGAGCTACTATTCATATATGGCAAAGATATGTGTACCGCATATTCTGAAAGGCTGCACACTGGTTAGAAATCCGTAGACCCTTCCTCAGGTGCATCTTTTCTAAAGCTTGAAGGTGCCATGTGGGAAGTTATCTGGATGCAGTGGTATCCTCCAAATACACTATTATGCAAACTACACTGGAAGGATGGCAAAAAGTATAAGAAGTGGAACAAAAAGACTCACAGGCCAAACCAAGACCCTCAAAGCATAGGCCTTAAACTGATGGCCAGAAGCAAGGGAAAAGGTATGGGGTAGAATATAACAAGATGGAATTGCCACGTTAAGTGAGCACTTTACACTGTTCATGCCTCCTCCCTCTCTCTGAGCCATATCACCCTTCCCCACTGAGGATGTGTTATAAGTACTAGAGTTGAGATTTGACCAATGCAGGCAACAACCAGTGAAGCATGCTTTTACCTCTTAGAGAAGTAGGGAAAAGTAGCTGAAGTTCACCAGTTGGTCTAATGGGTTGTTAGGGGTGCCAGAAGGGGTGTTATCAAAGGATAAACACAGTAAGAGTAAAATGAAGATGCCTGATATTTCAAATGTATATTTAGTATGTCATAAATGTGTGGGGTTTCCTTGGTCTTTTCAATCTTTTATATGGTTATTCATACATGCTCTATGGTCTTACACTTTATTTATTTTGGTGTTTAATAAATCATATTCATTTCATTCATTGATTTTTGTCTTCTGGGTTACAGTATTCTTGAGCAACTGAAAATGCATACTAATATTTCTTCATCTTTAAATAGAGAAATTTCTCACTTAATGACCGAATTTTCCTGCAACTAGTTTGTTAAATGAATTGATCACTAAATGAGATATTGTGTACTGTAGGTACATTACAATCTTTAGAACAAAGATATGGTCAAAGGAAACTCCAACTTATGATTTCACTTCTAATTGCATGACGCTTACATGTAGCCCTGCAATGTAAAACAGAGCATAAAACTACAGTACTGTACAGCATGATCAGCAAAAATTACAGTACCGTATAAACAAAGTGCACTGCACAAAAAGAAGACATTGAGGCTCTGTTAACAAGATGTGCTGAACTGTACAGAGAAAAAGAAAATATGAACAGGGCACCTCAGTTAAAAGTCTGAACAGTTGTTAAACAGGTAGGCTGTTAAATGAGGAATATCTGTATATACTCTAGGATAGCTTTGGTAACTCTGAATCAGAAAAATGTAGCTTCAGTTCCTCTTCTTACTAGTCATCTATAGCTTGCAGAATGATGCTGATGAATTTGGAGGAGATGGATTTAATCTCTGCAAGGATACAAACCACACATACCTTTACTAATGATACTTTTATATTTATATATGACTCTCTTACTCCTGTCTTTAAAAAAGATATACTAGTTGATGGCTATTAAGAAGGTTTGGAGATAGCAGTGGGGTGGTCTCTGAACCTCTAAGCATAAGAACCAAGGAAATCCAGCCCTGCCTGTGCCACTGATACAGAGCCTAAGGGGCCCTACAAGAGAGGAGACAGGCCCTGGCCTACCCCCACCACTGAGCCTGGCCACTTTGCACACCCCATGGCACAGAGCAGTAGAGATGACAACTAAAAGATTGGCCTGACTGAGGATAAAATTAACATCCAAGAGGAGAGTGTTATTCCAAGACTGAAGTGCTATACCCTACTGCAGAGACTGGGTGAGAGACAGTATGGGAGACAGGCATGGAGAGGGTGAGAGCAAGAGAGGGATCTCTTGAGATCCCCTAAAAAACTCAAGCTCAGGTCAGGAAGATCACAGGGCCTGCATTCTGTAGTGAGAGGCCACGTGTCATGGGTGTGGTTCACAAGGTTGGTCAGCATTCAGTTTATCTTTGAAGCCTCTGTTGTCACTGACTTTAACACTATAGCCAAGGTGACATAGTTGGTGCTGTATGTCAGTATCTGGATTGTCTGGAGGTCACAAACAATACTGTGGGTCATTCCCAAAGAACGGGGCACTGAATCTAAGAAGGAGCAAACCTTAGCATAGGAAACAAATGAAAATATAAAAACATGAGAAAACAAGGCAACAAAATGCACCCCAAAATTGCCAATGCCCTCAAAGCCAATCCATCAGGGATTGAAGATGGGAAAATCATAAGCCACATGACAGAAATGTTTGAGAGGGTATTATGATTGGTGATAACAAAACAAATCAGTAAGGTGCTTGGTGAATTTAAAAAGAATATAGCTGAACAGATAATGAGCCAAAGGAAATAAATTGTCAGCAACCATAGAGAAAACACTAACAAAACACAAGTGGTGCTAAAGAAAGAGATGCAAGATATGAATTTCCAGCATAGAGAGAACTGGGAGCCCATAAAAAAGTTCAAAAGGAAAATGCAAGAGATTAAAAATACAACTGAAATTATGCACAGGAGAACCAACAAATGTGAGGACATACTGCCAGATTTAGAAGACAGGACTTCAGTTAGTGATCAATTAAAGAAATATATCTCACACACAATAAGAAAGTATGAAAAATGGTTGCAACAGAAGCTAGATGACTCAAATGGGACTAATGTAAGAGTAACTGGAATTTTTTTAAAAAGTCAGAAGATAGTACAAAGGAAATAAAACCTATTTACAGAACTAATAGTTGAAAATGTTGCAGACACAATTTAACATACAGTTAAGCAAAGCATTCAGAACCCCAAATAGCAATGATCAGAAAAAAAATGCATGTCATGTAATAATTAAAGTCCAAGATATCTTGAAAGAAAATAGAGAAAAATGTTGAATCACACACACACACATACACAGAGAGATATACGTGTTTATCTATCTCTATCTATCTATCATCTATCTATCTATCTATCTATCTATCTATCTATGTTAGAATTACAATAGCCTTCTCAACACAAACCTTAAACACAAGGAGAGCTTGGAATGAAGTTTCAAACCCTAAAAGAAAGAAACTTCCAACCCAGATAGATACGTCTTGAAAAAGTATCTTTCAAATTAATAAAGTAATAAGATGTTTCTGTGATAAAGAGCACATAAAGAAATCCATGACCGGTCAGGCATGGTGGCACACTCCTGCAATCCCAACACTCAAGAGGCTGAGGCAGGAGGATTGCTGGGAATTTGAGGTCAGCCTGGGTTACATAGTGAGTTCAGGACCAATCTGAACCATATAGTAAGACCCTGTTTCAAACAACAACAACAAAAAAGGAAAAAAAAGAAAAAAGAGAAAGAAAAAAAAAATGAAAAGAAAAGGAATCCATGACCATCAAACCAACACTTAAAAAATATTCAAGAACATTATAAAAAGAAATAATGAAGCTAACAAGGTCAAAAGGTTCAGTAGAAGGGAAAGAAAGCAGAACAGCAAAAAATAAATAATAAGTATCTGAAATAAGTCAATACCTATCCATTATAACTATCAATGTGAATGGACTAAATTAGCCAATCAATGGCATGGGTTGGCAGAATGACTCAAGTAACAAAATCCAGTGGTATGGTACATACAAGAAACACATCTAACACAAAAAGAAACTCATATACAAAAAAAAAAGAAAGAAAGGATGAAAAACAATAAACTATGCAACAGTAACCCTAAAAAAAGAAATAGTTATCCCATTTTTGAAGTGGACTTTAAACTAATGTTGATCAAAAGAAGGCATTATATATTGGCTAATGAAACTATTTAACAGGAAGAGCTAACAATTATAAAAATACATGTACCAAAATGCAGTGCACTTAACTTCATAAAACAAACAGTAGTGGATATAAAAGATCAGCTAAACATTAATACAATTATAGCGAGTAATTTCAATATGACACTATCAAAAATAGATGAACTAAACAAAAACTTAACAAAGAAACACCTGAGTTCAAACAAATCTTAACAAAGGGACTGAATATCTACAGTACTTCATCCAACAATGGAATATACATTATTTTCAGTAGCACATGAAATGATATGGTTTGTGTCTGGATGTGCCCCCAAAGCTTCATATAGTCATGGAGGCAGGCCTCTAGAATATGTAGATTGATTCATGGCCCAATGCTGGGATTATGGGTGCAAGGGCTACACACAACCTAGAGTGGGTAGCCTACATACAACATAAAGGACAGAGTCCTCTCTCATGCTCCCCGCTTTTTGCTCATGTTGCTTTTGCTGTTTTCTGCCAATATGAACTTTTGCCCTCTGCCATGAGCCACCCTGCTTCGGACCCAGCAGGTTATGGACTGAAACCTCCACAAAACTGCCAGCTAAATAAACTTTTCCTTCCTTAATTTTGGTCACCGGGTATTTTGTCTCAGCAACAAGAAAAAAGTAACCAAGAAATGGTCCTTTCTCCAAAATAGACCACTTACTGGTTTTTATACCATACTTGAGTAAGTGAAAAAGAATTGAAATTTTAGCATGCACATTATAAGGGCACAGTGCAGTCAAACTAGAAATCAATAGCAAAAGAAACCACAGGAACTATTCAAAGGAATGGAAACTGAACAGCACACTCTTGACCAAAGGGTCACAGAATAAATTAAGGAAGAAATAGGACAGTTCTTGGAATTACATGACAAAGGCAATACAATATACCAGAACTTACGGGAAACAATGAAAACAGTCCTCTGAGGGAACTTTACCGCTGTGAATGCCTGCATTAGAAAAACAGAATGAACCCAAATAAATAACCTAATGGTTCACGTAAAGGTCCTAGAAAAACAAGAACAGTACAAATCCATAATTTGCACAAGGAAGGATATTACAAAGCAGAAATCAGAGAAATGAAGTCCAAAATAAATGAATTCATAAACAAAGAACTGGTTCTCTGAAAGAAAAAAATAGACAAATCCTTAGTCAATATTACCAAATTAAAAAAATAAAAATAAAAGACAAAATTCATGGAATTTGAAATTAAAACAGTGAAATCCCAATGAACATTGATGAAATCCAGAAAATTCTTACCGACTACTTCATAAATGTATGTGACCAAAAAAATGGAGAACCCAGAAGAAATGGAGAGATTCATAGATACATATGAATTATCAAGTCTGAACCAAGAAAACTAAAAATCTTGAATAATCCAGTAACAGGCAATGAAATTGAAGCAGTTATTTTTTTAAATACTATCAATTTTAAAATCTCAGATCTGATAGAGTCACAGTTAAATTCTATTAGAGTGTGAGGAAAAATCTAACACCAATGTTCCTTAAATTCCTCAACAAAATTGAGTGGCAGAAAGTACTTCCAAAATCATTCTTAGAAGCTAAAATTATCCTGATTCCCAAATCTGGATTTTTGTCAGACAACTACAAGCCAGTTTTGTAATGAACATAGATGCAAAAATCCTCAACAAGATACTGGCAAACAAAATGCAACAAATTACCAAAAAAATTATACACCATGACCAAATAGACCTGATCGCAGGGATGTAAAGATGGTTCAGCATACAAAAATCAGTAAGTGTAATTCATCACATAAAATAGAACCATGGACAAAAATAGAATGATGATCTCAATAGACTCAGAAAAAGCCTTTGACAAATCCAACATCCATTTCTGATAAAAATCACTGAAGAAAATAAATATAGAAGGACCTTATCTCCATCTGATAAAAACCATTTATTAAAAAAAAAAAAAAAGAAAAGAAAACTAATGCAGAACTGGGCATGTTGATGCACATCTGTAATCCCAGCACTCAAGAGGCTGAAGCCAGATAATCTCTGCAAGTTCAAGGCCAGCCTGGGCTACAAAGTGAGTTCAAGACCAGCCTGAACTGCATAGTGAGACCCTGTCTCAAAAAAAACAAACAAACAAAAAAAACAAAAAACAAACAAACAAAACAACAACAACAACAACAAAAAAAACACTTCAAAAATCATATCAAATGGGGAAAAACTGAAAGGCTTCCCTCTAAAATCAGGAAAAATACAAGGAAGTTCATTATTAGCATGACCATTCAACATAGTCCCTGCATATCAGGCAAGAGAAATAAATAAAAGATAAAAATATCATTGTTTGAAGATTATATGATCCTTTATTAACAAGACCCCAAAAAAACTCCATGAAAAGACTCCTAGCATTGATAACCAAATTTAGCAACATAGCTGTATACAAATATACACATGAATCAATATAGAGTTATAATAAATTCACTGAAAAAGAAACCAGGAAAACAACACCATTCACAATGCCATAAAAAATATGAAATACTCCAATATTAACCTAACCAATAAGGTGAAAAACTTCTACCATGAAAATTACATCAACTGAAAAAAGAGAAGAGGATATCAGAAAATAGAAAGAAATCCCCTGATCCTGGGTAAGTAGAACCAATATAATCATAATGGCTAAATTTCAAAACTTGTAGACAGATTTAATGCAATCCCAGTGAAAATGCCATCAGCATTTCTCACAGATCTAGAGAAAATAATTCCAAAATTCATATGGACCCAGAAGAGTCTCAGAATACTAAGAGCAATCCTAAATAAAAAAGCAAAGCAGAAGGCATCACAATCCCAGGTTTGAAGTTATACATCAAAGTGACTGTGATTAAAATAGCATGGTACTGGCACAAAAACAGGCACATGATTCAG
Source organism: Dasyprocta punctata (assembly GCA_004363535.1). Classification (NCBI taxonomy): domain Eukaryota; kingdom Metazoa; phylum Chordata; class Mammalia; order Rodentia; family Dasyproctidae; genus Dasyprocta; species Dasyprocta punctata. The sequence continues at coordinate 154,227 of RJWM01000481.1, read as the reverse complement.
TAGAACAGAATAGAGTAAGCAGAAATGACCCCAGGCACATAAAGCAGGATACGAAATAAACACACATAAATAAAAAAAATCTCAAAAACATCATCTATTTGATCTTTGACAAAGGGCCCAGACATACACTGTAGGAAAGGCAGCCTCTTTAATAAAGGGTGCTGGGAAAACTGGATATTCTTATGCCACAGATGGAGTCTAGACCCATATATCTCACTATATTCTAAACTAAAATTAAAATAGATCAAGGATCTAAATATTAGAACATAAAAAAGACAATATGCTGGAAGACAAAATAGGCAACACCCTTGAAGACATACATATAGGCAAATACTTTCAGAACAGAATCCCAATGACAGGAGAAACAATATCAAGAATCAGCAATTGGGTTTGTATCAAATTAAAAGACTTCTGCACAACAAAGTAAACAACCAACAGAATGAGGAGATAACTAACAGAATCGGGAAAAGCATTGCCAGCTGTTTCTCAGAGGACTAACATTTAGAAATATTATGAATTAAACAACAACAACAACAACAAAAAACAAGACTTACTCTCCAAAATAAAAGACCCAATTAAGAAATGGGCAACTGAAATAAATAGATACGTCTCAGAAGAAGAAATACAAATGGTCAATAAGTACAAAGAAAAATGTTCAAAATCACTAGTCATTAGAGAAATGCAAATTAAATGTGTTGTTTACCCCAGAAAGACTGGCTATCATCAAAAAAATCAAATAACAAATGCTGGTGAGGTTGTAGAGACAAAGGAACACTTCTACATCACTGGTGGGAATTTAAACTAGTACAACCACTATGGAAATCAGTGTGGAAATTCCTTAAAAAGTGAAAAATAAAAATTCCATTTGACCCAGCTATTCACCTTCTATGTATCTTCCCAAAAGAGTCAGTCATATTACTGGTATACATATATACCTATGTTTATAGCCACACATTTTACAAAAGATAGATCTTGGAAACAGCATATATATCCATCAACAGATGAAGTGATAAAGAAATTGTGGTGTTTTTACACAATAGAGTACTACTCTGCCATTAAGATAAAGTTGAATCATTTGTAGCCAAGTGGATGAAACTTGAGAAAATAATGGTAAGTGAAATAATTCAGATACACAAGTTTAAATACTGTATGGTTTCTTTCACATGAGAATCTCTCTCTTCTTCTTTTCCTCTCTCTCTCTCCCTCCCTCTCTCTCTCTCTCCTGCTCTCTCTTTCTCTGATGTTAGATAAATAGGAAGTAAGGAGAAATTAAAATAAGTCCCCAAATCATGTATTCTGGAGGTTTAAAAATGTTTTACAATATACATTGTTTCATTCATACTACTATTTTCTTTTTGCTACAGAAAAGGAAGCTTTATTCTTTTGTTTGTTTCTTCTTTGTAAGAAAAAATCATTTTGTTTTTGTTTGTTTTGTTTTGTTTCATTTTGTTTTGGTCTAGGACATACTCTAACATTGTGGCTAGGATATACTCTAGCATTGTGGCTATCCTTTTAAGATCATGATACACAAAGTAACTAATTATTTTGTTGTGAAATTTTGTTTTATTTTTTCATAGAAATAAGAATGCTTTTTGTATTTTCTTTATTAATGTCTATGTGTATTAAATTAAAATTTTTTAAAAAAGAACTAGGAAGAGCTGGCAGGCTTTGGCTTTTTCAGCCCCTCTACATAAATAGAAGTTTCCCTCATTTTTTTTTTTTTATTCGCCAGGGATGACCTTTCCTGGAGAAAATCTAGCAGCATACCCAATTAAATCCAGAGACAACTCCCTCCACCCAACAACTCCCACAACATGTCCCTGAACAAGTGCAGACACACAACAGCCCTCCTTCATTGATTTTATTTTCATTTTTTATTGAAAGCTTCATCAAATAAAACAGAAATTTAAACCTAAGATCCACTGATCTACAGAAAGCCCAAGAAACAGGAAAAATGTGGAATCTAATTTAACTGTGGTACAGATGAAAAAAAAAAAACCAGAAACACCATAGTATTACAGAACTTTTCATGACAGAGACAGCAATACAAAAATGCTTTTAAATAAAGTTTAAAGACGAGTGATGTTTCAGAAGTTCCATGAAGTTGCATATGGCCTGAAATAAGGGTTTTTAAAGAAGCTGTGTCCCATTTTTCTTAGAAACTCAGTGTCTCATAATGAGTATTTTTACACATATTTTTCAAATTAAGATTCCAATTATACTTTTAAATAAATGGAAGTACTTACTTGCAGAATGGGGGAAGTCTTTTCAAGTATCTCTTTGAAATTATTTTTATAGTTCCTGAAAGGTATGAAATAACTCCTTGTTTTGTATATAATGAAATAACACATTTTTGGGAAGAGGACAGAGCATCTTTCTTAAAAAAAAACTAAGACGAGAAAATTTAAATACAAAGTATAACATTAATGTTACACTTTGAACTTATGTAAAATATGGTCATAAGAGTTTTCGCTGGAGTGTCAGTCATTCAGCCTTGATACAGTAATGCAGTCCAAATATAACAAAAATTATGCAATTTTTCATTAAACTTGAAGAAAGGAATGAGTGCACACTTAACTTAAAACTATTATATTCTTATAATAGAAATTGTGTTTATTTTTTCAACTTTCAGTAGAGTAAATGAAACCAAAACAATTTTCTTCTGAGGGAAGCCCAATCCCTGGTCCCAGAATTTTCCTTTATATTCTGCAAGAATACAGTCAACTCTCAATTATTTGTGGTGAATGGGAAAAGGATATTTTGAATCATCAAAATTCAGAGTCTATAATGCACCGAAGTGAGTTTTCTTAATGACTTCAAACTCTCAATAAATCAATAGTTAAGTAATAGTAGACTCATTTGAATTTTACTTCCAATTTTTTTCCACCCCCAGGGTGAAATACTAATAAATGGAAACAGTGCCTTAGGCTTAATTCTTGAGCAGAAAAGACAAATAGATACTCAGAGTGGACAACTAGCCCTTCAAAAATTGAGAGTGATAGTATATCTGCAAAACTCCGAAATGAGGCAGTTTTAGGAAAAGCTCAACTGTGATTCAGTGGCCTTGTGGTTTTTTCTGCAGACTCCAAGCTTGATTCCAAGCTCAATTCCATAAGCTTCCCTGGATGGAAGAAACTTTTCCTGATGCATTATTTTCCCACCTTGAGATACAGAGAGGTGAATATAGAGAAGTCACTCATCTGTCTCTTCTTTCTCTATCTCTCTCTCTCTTTTTTTTTTTTTTTTTTGTGACAGTGAGCATTTATATGTTGGGGTAAAAAGCACACATAAAAGAAATCATTAATGTAGCATGAACTCCCCCCTCCTACTTCATAGAAGATCTTTGGGGCCACATGGGTATTCAGTTTTGAGGTTTTAAACTTTCCTGAACACATAATCCACAAAGCCAAAACCAAGAGTATTTGGGCTAAGGGACCAATGTCATATTTTAAAATGTTTGGTAAAAAAAATGTTAATTTTGAGTCATATCTGACTGTCTTCCAGTGCTATAATGGACACTATTTGCAAACCAAATTTATTCATTAATGAAATTTCATGATCACTTCACCACAGAAAACGTACAGTGTACAGAATCAATGAGTCTGTTTAAATGCTGTCAATCCCTCAGACGGAAGTGAGAAGCTGTCAGGTTCAGTAAACTCACAATTGTGTAACTTGCCAGCCACAAGAGCATGAAAAGTAAGATCCCATCTTTTACTCCTTACCCAGGTCAAAGAAAAGAGATCAAGATTCAATGACCTGTCATACTGTATTACAATGTGGGATTCCTCAAGTGTGCTGAATGTTATCATATATGTACATAAATGTTGTCCCTTTGTTCAATTTAAAATCATCTAAAAACACTTATCACTGAAACACTTAATAATCTCTCTCTGCTTATCAATTCATCTGCAGTGGTTGATGCACTCAAATTAGGAGTGAAACTGAATTGTCAAATGTATTGTAATCTACAAAATTAGGAGTGAGACTGAATTGTCAAATGTATTGTAATCTACTAACATCATTATCTGTCTAGACAGCCCATTCAAAGTTCTCTTCAATCATGGAAAAGACTGTAAAGGTCCTATTTAAATCAACTTTCACTTTTCATTAATGGGGATTTTAGGCCGTTGTAAACGTTACATAGCCAAAGAAGAGACATCTCAATTATTTACATTTTTTTTAAGTGAATTCCCGGTTCCATTCAGCCTTCTTCAGTCCTTAGCCCTCCACCTTTAAGGAGAGCAGGACCACACTTTTAATGCCAGGCTGTTTTGCATTAGAAAAGAGGTGAAAGGGAGTCCTATACTATCAAAGATGGCAGATCTGTTGAAGCCACACAAAGAATTAATTCAAGTAAAACATGAGACAATATTGTCTAAACTGTTGAAATTTACCAAGGAAACAAACTAATGCTAGCCAAATCGGAGTTAAGTAATGGATTTTCTTTAAAATGTTATTTTAGTTTCTATATAAAAGACACATCAGCATTCAAAAACAAATCATCATCAGCACCTGCTGGTATTACCTTTAGTTCACACTGTCTGCATTTTGTTGTCCTTCCAAGACATAGCTTTGCTTTGGGAACCTCTGGTTTCCAAACACACTTTGCCTCCCCTGACAGTACCTTCTCATTGCTAAAATGATTTGTTTTTTACATCTGGTCTTCCACTGACCACACCATTAGAGTTTGAATGAGAAGGTGATTATCTCATTTGGACTGTGGCGTTAGTTTGTTTCCAAATGTGTAGGATAAGTCATGGCAGAGTCAAAAGGAAAACTTGAAGAGTATAAATAAATGTTTGGTAAATCACAATACAAAGAAAATTAACTTCATATAAAAAGGATTTTAGTTCTAAGTAAGATCAAAATCCCACAATATATGTTGTTAACTAGATTTAGTTTCTGATATTTGAGTATTTTGAACACATATTTTGATTTCTTTTATTTTTCCAACAATTTAATGCTGCTTACCTGTTAAAACCCCATCCCCACCCCCAAGGCTGGATTCTTTAAAACGATTCTTAAGTAAAATGACAAAAAAAGGGGTGAAATTGGGACTTGTGCATTTTTTTATCATTTTGCTTCTTTTTGGTTTGAAATAACATATTTTATAGAATGTAATGATATAAACAATCCAAACATAAAACACACATGGGCACATAAAATGATAGGGAGAATAATTTCCTGAGACTACTGAAATTTCATAGTTGAAAAAAAGTGTCTGAATGTATAAATAAAGCAGCAGTTTTGGATAGAAACAAGAAGTTACCTAGGCACATTTATCAGCCACATGTTAGCTACCTTTTACCCTCATTGCTGAATGTGTAAATGAGACTTTCTTTGTATCACATTAATTAATATATATTTTTGGTATTTTTTACAGAAAAAAGGAATGAAGGTTGGTTTTATATTTAAATGAAATATCCTTAGGATAATCCTTATCGATACAAAGAATTCAGAGCATGAAAAAGAGAAACAGAAAATATAGTTCCCATACATGTTTTTTGTACCCCCTGTATTATGAGGAGCCCTCTTTCCAAAATAATACCACCATTGCAATACACGGGAAGCTGAAGGATACAGTGGAAGAATGTTTGAATCTAGGATTCTCTCTAAAGCATGGAAAACCACTAGGATGGGTGTGACCAGCTGAATTTCCGTGTAGCACGTGTCACATTTTGTTGATACATTTTGCCAGTGGTTAGACTACATAGATGTGCAGTCACTCTGGGTTTGAGCTTCCACCCATTGGGCTTGCAAATAAGAAAAACAGGATCAATTTAAATAGTGGAATATTGGTAATTTCATATGAGCCAAACTCCTTATTCATCTCCTTCTTCATACTGACATAATGACAATATGATTTGCCTTTTATATTTTTTAGTTTTTAAAAGTCTACCCTGTGTTCTTTCATAGTGCACTGACACATTTTCCTCTTTCTTCTGAACAAGGTCAGGTTCTGGTACTTAATTTGTGTAAAGAGTTTCCTTTTTGTGATTCAAATGATTCAATCAAAATGCGCTTCAAGTGAGTAGTTCAATTAAACAAAATTCCATTTCCTTTTCTTCAGTTTCAGTTTAAACTGCATAGGTTTAATGTTGACTTGATGAATCAAAAATGTAAAGACATTTTCTAGGTAAGTCAATTTAATAATTTTAAATACAATTTTGCATCATTCTGTATGTAAACAGTTCCTTTGGCTTTAATGATTGATCAAAATTAGTTCTTTTGGTACTCATTGATATAAATCATACAATTTCTTGATTGTCAATTAGCATTTTAAGAGTTTCCCTAAATCCCACTAAGAGAATCCTCAATATTATTGGTACTTCTTGCCTCAGAAAATTAACTTTCTTTCAGGCAAGATCAAGATATGAATACACCACGAAAAGAGACAAAAAGAAGATAATCCCTCTCCAACTGCAGTGTCAAGGTAGCCATTCATGGTGGATGATGACAACACTGTGGTGAGAAGACAAAATAAGGAGGTACTGGAATTTAGAAGGAAGACGATTGTTAGATTGTTACAAATACCATGAGACCTTTGCAGGAGACCACTCACCATTTCACACAGTATCACTAAACTCTCCTGACAAATGACATTTCAGAGACCTTTCAGGCCATGTTCAGGAAGTATCTTTAGTTCAAAATCCACAGAAAGTAGTCCACCCTCTTATTCATGTCTCTTGGCTTACTGGTGGCCATCAACACAGGTGTCATATTGAAGAGAGCTAGCAAGGAACCAGAAAAGCTTACAAAATTAAAAGCTTCTTGGCTCTATTGATTGGTATCCAGAACTCTTCATGCCGAGACTGCTGAACACAGCTGGTGTGAGCTTCTGTTATAAACAAATATACATTTAAAAAAAATTCTTTTTGCAGTATGTAAAACACCAGTGGAAGGTAGTTTAAACAAATAACAAAATAAGAACTGGTCCGGCCATTGTAGGTCAAATAAAATTTTAAAGAAAAGAAAAAAAAAAAAACCAACGAAACAAAACAAGAAAAAGAACCTCTATCTTCCGGTCTGTAATAGGATGTCACTTCATCTTTGGTATAAAATAGGCCATCCATAGGCTGAATTTGATCACAACTAAGAAAGACTACAGAAATTGTCAACAATTTCTCTATCTATTGCTTTTTTTGTTTTTTTTTTTTTTGCACTTTTTGACCATAAGCTCCTATCTACTTATGTTTTTTTGTTTTGTTTTTAATGCTCTTAGCTAAGTTTTGCAATGTGACAAGCAAAGCTGACTAAAAACTTTGTAAAGCTCATAAAAAAGACTGCAGATAAAAAGCACTAATGCTTTTGCTAGCAATCACGCTTTGTAAATAAAAAAATCTGCATTCTGCCCCCCCAAACACGCATTATTTCTAATGCAGTTGTTTTTAAACCAACATTAATAACTTTACCATAAAATGTTTTAGCCTTCTAGAATGATTTGTGTCAACACTTAAGACAAAGTTCATGAAAAGTCCCAGCATTTCCCAATTCTTGCAGTTGCCATGGTTTCTTTTATCAACAAATTTTCTTCAAATGAAGAAAAACATTTTCTTTTAAACTGTACAGTTTTTTTTCACCCTAAAAACTCATAGTCTTAAACTTCTGTACCAGGTAAAGCTGGCACAATATTTCAATTCTTTCTTGAATTATTTTTTTTTAACAAGACGTTGACAGCTTGCCTTGAGAGCCTTTGACGTCCTTAAAATTAAGGCAATTAAGATTCAAGATAAACCTTACCTAAAAATTCCTAAGAAAAAAATAAAATAAAATAAGGAAAAACAACCCACTAGGTTTAAACAGGAAGGGAAAAAGAGAAAGTAGCTTAATTACTGAGGAAGACCATTTGCATCCATTTTGATTGGCCCATCCCTTGATGTCAGGTTTCCTATTAAAAAAGAAGAAGAAGAAGAAGAAGAAGAAAGAAAGAAAAATCTATCTATACTTTCAGGTAAAGTTTGAATTCAAATGCTCTTCCAGATATAGTGTCAACCTTCGATGGTCCCCCCTCCCGCCCCGCCCTGGGATTTCTTTTCCTTTAAGTAAAAAAGAAAAGGTTGGCAAAAATAAACTGTCAGACCACATGAAGGAACCATTTGCACAGCACGTAAAGACTTTGTTTCACTGAGTAAAATATAAAAGTTAAAAAAAAAAACAGCCTTCCATTGATGCTTGTGCAAACTGGAAGCCAACTAACTTCTTGTTCAGTGAAGTTTCTTCATTCAAGGCAAAATTTCAGATGGACATTCTTCCATTTATGGTCTGCAAAAACAATGGAATAAGAGTGGTCATTACATCACTGCAGCTTTGAAACTGTCTTCTGTGCTGTTTTCTAGTGATATCTCTTTAAAAGGTAGTGAGGTCTTTCACTGTAACATGCACATGAAACAAATTGTAAATGCATATTTAATTATAAAAGCATATTTAGCCTATAAAATTGTCAAATATCACTTTCATGAATATATTAAAGCTATAAAGTTTGAACTCATTAAAAATTAAAGTTGATAGACTAACAGTCTTTTTTTTCTTCAAAGCAATAAATATTACAGATATACCTCACATATACTCAGAGAGACATCTCTCCTGCTATAGTTTGAATATGGCTTGAGTATATTCCCACAGAGATCTTATTTTGGAAGCCTGGTCTATGGCAATGTGGAAGGTAAACCTTTATGAGACAGTGCCTGGAGGTAGGTCAATGTGGATGCTGCCTTTGGAAGGGATTAAGATAGTTCTCATAGGATCTTGAACTAGTTTTTGAGAGCAAGTTGTTTGAAAAGAACAACCCTTACCCCTCCCTAATCTCTGCTTCCTGTCATATTATATGATCCCTCTAACACTGGGTCCTACCATATCATCTCCCAAGGATTCCCTTACCAGTGGCCAAACAGATAAGGCCACCTAAATTTGGACTTTCAGCCCCCAAAACTGTGAGCTTGATAAACGTCACACATTATCCAGCTTCAATCATTTTATTATAGTGATAAAAAAAAGTAAATGCAACTTCCTATGAGCATACAACCTAATTTTTAATACCTGTTTTATGCTATAGCTCTCCCAGAGATTCTGTAAGTATTTATATATTTTTAGCACTATCGTGGGATTCCTCACTAACTCAATCAATAATATGTGTAATTTTCCACTATGCACCATAGTGACTGAATTATATGCTATCTTGTGGTATTTGCCAAGTAGATTTGCATAAACTTGACTGGACCAAAACATAAGACAATTGTTCTATCTCAGTTATTAAACCCATCCAGATTTTAAATTCTTAGCTGGATGTGGTAACCTGCACTCAGAGTCCTAGTACTTGGGAGGCTAAAGTGAGAAGTCTGGCTGAACTCAGGACTTTAGGCCAATCTGTGCAATATAACAAGAACCCTATCTCAAAAAAAGAAATACAATTCTTGACATCAGAATATTTTATTTCTACTTTTTTCTCTCCAGGCATATGAAGAAGTGGAATGTCCATAATAGGTGATCAGCTAGATAAATGTCATTTTTCTGTGTTTAATTTTTCCCAGATGGGCTGGATTAACCAAGGCTCTGAAGCTTCATCTATATTTTAGCATTAAGGTTCTAAGGGGTTGAACTCTACACTAGCTCTTCGGTTCACAGAATAGAACTTTGTTAAATGAGTTAAGTTGTGTTGTATAAAGAGGAAACTTTAACTGCAGGTCACCTTAAAAACAGAGGCCTCTTCCCTGAGGGTATAGAATGGCAGAGAAAAGCTCTGCAGACTCTGCTGCTACCCAACTGCTTAATTCAGTAAACAAAACTCATGAATGCTGAGTATAGGTGAATAAGACCAGTGACTGAGGTAGGAGGCCTAAATTTCAGTGAAATATCTGTTCCCAGAGTCATGAGATTTGTACTGGCTAACCTCTGCTCTCAGTATGTTGGTTTTATTCAAATTTACAAAAGTCTTTTGAAAATGTTTTAACTGCATTATATTTAGACTGAAATGGCCCAGAAACGTCACTTTTTCCCAATTCGCCAAAGTCATCATGAGTCAGCTATTGTTATTAGGAACCTAATGAGTTTGTTCCTAGAATCATGTATAGAGAGCAACAAACTGATAGATTGAATATTTGAAATATGCATAAATAATTTAAAGTCTCTAAGTCTCTTTTTATCCTTCTGGGTTACATGGGAAAGTTGGATTTCTTCTAAGAAGGAATGAAATTACAATTTTCACAACAGCAACAATGATAAGGAAAATTTTATTAGTAGTAGTATTAAGAGCCATGAACTATATTTAGTTCTCTTTCTCTACTTTTTCAAATTTTAGGCTTACTCTGTTTCTAAAATCTATCTTGCTATGAAAACAAAGTCTTCGTGTATTTTTGTTGCCATTTCCATTTTTCCATGGTGCATTGAACATAAAATGTCTAAAACATTATGGTTTCTTCATTCAATGAACAACTATTCTATACAAGACTCTTTCTGCTCAGGTACTTAACAGGCACTGAGCATTGAATCATCAATATTTATTGGGTAGGTTGAGCTATTTTTAGGTTTATTACCTTATCTGACTGTTTCTGGTAACCCTTTCCCATAATTTTTTGGTCCTTAAAGTAGTCTCATTGCTGTCTGAAAACAAATGATTAAACTTTAAATATCCATCTTTCCTAACTGAAGTTTGAAGGAAAAAAGTGTTGCTATTTAATGCAATTAAAATTTACTTCTGTCTGCCTTCTCTGCACTAGATAAGGTGTGACGTGTACATGTACATAGTGATTAGGGATTGCACTGATATTCCTGAAAACACAATTCTAAATTTTCAAGGCTGCGCTCATCAGTAAGAATATACTTAATTTAAACTTAATTTATGTGAAAGAGGTAAGTAGTACAATCATTTACAAATTGTAAAGTACTTGTACATAGAATGTAGTATGACTTATAAGTACAATTCACACATTATTAGTATACTGACAATTTACAGGAATTTGGTGTTCATGGAAGTTCAGTTAGCATGACAAAATTTGAAGAATAAAAATAAATTTCAATTCCAAGGGTAACACAATGATTTTTTAATGCCAGAGTGAATATTTGTAGAATGATAATTGTGTCTGAATTTAAGAATGTAGTCGTTGTAAATTCTGGCTTTAATCTTCTCTTCAATAGCAGCAGAATGAATAGGTTGGGAAATAGCAAACCATAATCTCAACAATTTATTTTTTTTTGAAATCATCTAATGATCCAATACTTCTCAGAGTAATTTCTTGCAGACTAACTTCATGTGATATTACATAAAAAGAAGTATTTTATGATCCAGAGTTTGGAAAAGTTGCATACTATATTTCATTGCTGGATTAGCCACAGGTAAACTAAAGATGTAGCTAGGCCACAATGAAGGTACCAACATAAAAAAAAAAAAATTTTTTTTTGGAAAAGTGTAAAATGTTTCACATTAACAACAAAATAACTAACAGATAATCAATATATTACACTTCTGTAATACTTTAGTGTTTAATATCTTGGAATTCTACAGAAGGAAGGCAGCACACACTCTTCTGTGGATTTTTTTTTTCTCCAGCACCAGGGATTGAACTCACAACCTTGTGCCTGCCAGACAGGCACTTAAGCCACTGAGCCAAACTCCTGGCCTTCATTCTGTGAAGAAGTAAAACATCATAAGTATTTATTTGGCCCCATAGGAGGTCATGTATATTATCACCATATTTTACTGTATTTTGATGACTTTGAAGAGAACTGTAATTAAACTAAACATTTCTTTTAGTTTATTTCAACACACTTGGACAAGTCCTGCAGACACTTTCTAACCCTAACTCTGGAGTCTGGTGGTAAATCTTTCCTCTGTACTAGGCTCCTAGCCACATCTTTGGAGAACAATGATCTAATTCTCACATTCGAAAAAAGAGGAAAATCAGGCTCCAATAAAGTGAATGATAACTGAAGACAGAAAGCTAGATTAAGAACCCTGTGCGTATCAGATCTAACTTTGAAGACATTCTCCTTTAGACTCTACCTATGTTTAAGGTTTCCTGCCTGGCATAAAGAAAAACAGGTAATTTGAATAGGAATTGGAATGTCCATAAAATTTCCACAATAAAACAAAGTCATCATTTCCTCCTTCTGTGATAAGAGCTCAGAGTCCCATTTACATTAACAGCTTCTCCTAACAATGGAGAAAAACAACAAAAAACAAACAAACAAAACCTTCCGTAAATACAAAATCTACAGTTCTGTGTTTTAGCTAGGAAAGTAGAATTCAGAACATTAAAATATTTACTGATTGATGCCAAATACATTCTCTTTATTCATAGCATATCATTTATACCGTATGCTTTCCTTCTGGAATCTTTGGTTGTGATGGCTGTCATTTACTTACAGTATCTTTAGTGTAGACAGTTTGGTGTTAAAGGTATATGTGATGCCTGCAGATACTTTTCAGGGGCACTAAGTTGCCCTCATCAGAATGTCACACTCACAGGAGGTTAGCTAGCATTTAATGAGAAAGGCCAGAGGTTTGTACAAAGTACTTTAAGCTATCCATATCTCAATTAGCATAATGATTGTTAGAAACGGGTTGCCTGATGAAAGTAGTGGCATGTTAATTAGCATAATGATGTTGGAAATGAGCTGCTATTTGTGAAATCTGGCTTGTTAAAGATAACGTGGATTGGTTAAACTATTTTAGAGATACTAGAACAGGAAGGAATATAAAAGAAATTTAGGGAACTCTATAGTAGACTACAACTAACTTTAGGATATTGCTTGAGGCTTGATCTCAAAACTGTCACAAAGTAGATTTCTGGTGGCCCTTCCAAGGATAATGCAGTCCCACATTCAGGAAATGGTCAAATGTAATCAGATTGAATTTCTCATGGTGGGTATGATCAGATAACTTTAAAAAGCAGAGCAGAGGGGTCCATTAAGTACACATACCAATCTGTGTAAGTTGTTACATGCCTGCTTTCTAAGGAATGCTTGTTTGACAACTGTCACTGTGAGTGATCTTAAATCCCTCAAATTTTTCCCTGTGAAAGTTATTGATGAAAAAGAGCCCTGTGTGCGTGATGTAAATATTTAGCTGCATTCCCAGTGCCTTCTTTAAATATTTTTCAAGAACCTCATATTCTACCAAAATATAGGTTAGATTTCCTTGGTTGAAATTGATAGAACTGATAGAGTCACATTAGTTACGTTTTTTTACAAAATTTCAGGAGTGACTGCCTTCTTCAAAAGTGTTTGTCATAGTGTGTTGTTTCTTTTTCATTTAATATTTTGTTGTTTCAAGTCAAAGACTCAAAACTTTTTGCATTTCAGAAAGCTGAAGCTAAGGATGCAAAAAAGACCTGTTATTATTATTATTTTTTAAATCAGTTTAAAGGACCCTCTGCAAGGCAATGCATGTGGTTTTTTCATGTCATACTTTGGAAATGTTCCATATTCCAAGGTGCTTTTCACTCTGGCTGTTGCAGTAAGGAGTAAGACCCGGAGAACACCCTGTACATATTCCTTCGTGGGTGCAAAAGCCTATTCCTTCAAACAAGGAAGTCCTCATCATCATTTTTGCCACCATGAGGACACAGGATGGGTGATTTCATTCTGGATATTTACTATTCTTTGAAACTTAAGTATATAACACTCCATGACTCAATGCAAATGTAGTATATCCATAATTTAAAGCACATTTAAACCATGGAAGTGGTATGTTGTCAGACTCAGACTTCCTCAAATATTTCAAGGCTAAAGATTGAAATTGATTCACTTTAAAGATAATTAAATTTTTTGTCCATCTCTATAACCAGACCCTCTAATGATTCCCTCCATTTCTCTAGAATTTTAAAGCCTTTTTTTTCTTTTCTGATTTTCAATCTTCACTGTACCTTCCTAATCCCTCCACTACAACCAGCTTTAGTCCTTCCTGCCTGAACCAGAGCAATAACAGACTGCTGATTTCCATTGCTTCCTAATCCTCAACTGAAAGAACAGACAAAAAAGAGATGCTGTCCGAGCACCTCAATATAGTATCTGATATTAGAATCTGGGTGTGCCTTTCTATGACATTCTACTACCCTCCTTCCACTTCTCCAGGAAATACTCCCTCCTTTAACCCTCGACTTGGGTCAAGCTGTGACACCATCTGAAATGTACTACTTCTTGCAAGACCCTGCTCCATTTGATATGACCTTCACCAAAGCATACCAATGTAGGATAAATGAAACGCATTCTCCTGTTACTATAGCCCTTTGTGAGTCTTTTTCATTTTTAACATTAAGGTATTGTATAGCTTTGGTATGGATAGATCTAAGTCCCACCCTAGATGGTTAAGCCTTGAGAGAGGGACAACGCTTCTTGCTGCAATAACTGGTGTGATACTGGTACTACAAACGAACTAGTACCTGGACCTGGAGGTGAGATTCTGTGAGACAGAGGTGCTCTCTGTGAGTCAGACAGAACTTTCTTCCCCACTTATATCATACTATGATCATGGAAAGGTACTTTATCCTTAAGTGAGGGCATCCTTGAGAAAGAAGAGACTGTCTTATGTGGCACGACAAGGAGGGGAAACTATAGATCAATTCATCACATGTGGAGGGGCAGACGTTCTACATAATTACAAGACAGGGGAAACACTCCCCTCCATAATGAAACATGAGGCAGGTGACCAAATAACAGGCTTTTGTGAAAGCAACTTGGTGTGTGTTTTATTACCTGGATGCAGGTAGGCAGAGATAAAGCTATCTGCCTCAACAAAGATGTGTGCTCCTTTTATAAGGATGCAAAGAGGGCCAGGGAAAGGTTTAAGGAACATCTGTGGTTAAAGGTTTCTGGCAGCCTTGTATCCCAGTGAGCAACATCCTTGAAGTGTCCCTGGTAAAATTTTTGAGTGTCTGCAGATGTCTCTAGGTCCTGCAAAATTCCTTGTCATAGTTTGCTTCCTTTCCTGTGTTTGTGGATGGAGCTGCATTTCCTGCAGAGTAATGCTTCTGCTGCCCCGCAGGCTGGGGCTGGGAGAACCAGTCCAGATTGGAGACTTACATCCTCTACACGCATGCTTCCGTGGTGGTAGAATCATTTAGTGTAAACCAAATCATATAGCTTATTTTTTGTAACTTCTTTTTTCATTTTAAAAACAAAACAAAAGATAGAAATG
Organism: Dasyprocta punctata; assembly: GCA_004363535.1. NCBI lineage: Eukaryota > Metazoa > Chordata > Mammalia > Rodentia > Dasyproctidae > Dasyprocta > Dasyprocta punctata. The sequence goes on along the minus strand of RJWM01000481.1, from coordinate 139,094 downwards.
ATACAGAATTTTTAAAAAATAGGAAATTAGCACTAGTTAATATCTTGCATATTTTTATCTTAGAAGTAGTTGTTCAGGTTACAAGGTTTAGGCACCAAAAAAATGATCAAACATATTTTTTGAAAGCCTTACATTGATTTCTGAGCTCATTTTGAATAAAACCAAGTATAATTATCCTATACAAAGTCAAGTTTCTAAGGGTTTAATCCTACTTTCTCCTCCAGGACACTCCAGTCTCATATTCTCCTCTCAGTTTCCCAAAAGCCAATTTCTGCTGCTGAGAATGGTTTGTCTCCAGTTTCTCCAAGATTAGCTTTAAAATGCCTTTCAGTTCCCAGGTGTATAAGAGGCCTTCTCTCATACTAAATCCTAAGAGTTTAACTGATCACTTCTATCGGAAGAAAAATTTTGAATAATCTGCTTTGCAACTCTGTTTTTTGCTTTTTTATTGTTTTTGATTGACCCATTGCATATAAGTCTATTCCTAGTGAAAACTAAAGTCCAAGACAGTGGGGGAGAAACATGCTTCTTTCATTGGTTTTTCCTAGCACCTAGAAATGCTGGTTGTCTAACAGTAGATGATCAATAAATAATTGTTGGTTGGATGAATGAAAACATTGCTTTCATTTATCTAGAAATTATTAAACTATGAACAGGAAAGTTCTAGGATATAAAATTTCTCATTTCTTCATTATGCTTTAGAAGATCCAAGGCCAGTTTTTCCTACTCACTGAGCCTTGTGAAGTATAGTGTATTAGTCAGGGTTTTCTAGCAAAACAGACCAAAAGATAAATATGGCACAATGGGAGGCTAACATGAGAGGATCATAAGTTTGAGTCCAGCACTAATAATTTATAAAGACCATGTCTCAAAGTAGAAAATAAAAAGGGGAGGAGTTTGGGGATATAGCTTGGTGTAACGATAAAGGCCTTGTGTTCAATCCCCAGTATTAGTTTTAAAAAGATAAATACAATCAATATAAACACAGAAAGGGAAGGGGGAGATGTGGCTGCCAAAAGATCCAATGGTAGAGTCCCAGGTTGAGTCTAAAAGGGGAAAATGAGGAGAGCCGATGGTGTAAATGCCAGCCCTCAAAGTCCAAGTCCAAGTCAATGTTTCACTTGAATGCAAAGGCAGATAAAGACCAGCACTGCAGCTCAAGGATTCAGGCAGAAGTTCCCTTTTACTCCTGGGAGGATCAATCTCTCTGTTCTGCTCACATGTTTAACTCAGTGGATGGGGCCACCTACATAGAGGCTTGATCTGTTTTACCCAGTCTACTGATTCAAATTTTAATCTCATCTCCAGTCACCTTCATGAACATACCCAGCACGATGCTTCACCAAATGTCTGAGGACCTCACAGGCCTGTCAAATTGGCATATAAAATCGATCAGCATACATAGTCTCTCAATTCCCACCAGTGTCTCTCACTCTGCTTTCACATAGGATGTATGTGATCCTTTCTCCCACATATAATCCACTGACCAGGATGAAAAAAATTTAATATAGCTGGACCAGAGAATTAAGACCACCACGTTGTTTATTGCATGAAAAGTGATTCATACAGGGTGTAGGTAAGTTGAAACAATGACAACAGCCTGCTTTACTCAGTCACAGTAGTTTTTGAAAGTTTTGATTATCAACAATAGTAATACTTTATATTTATTCAGTTAACTGGTGTTCTGAGCCAATTTAAATTTACAGCTGAATTTAGAAACTAAATGCATTCAGAAGATTCCATTGCCTTGATTAATTCAACAATAAGCAAGTCTCCTAATGTGTATGAAGGTAGATGGACAGATTCTCTTGTTGGCCAAATTTCAGCCCAGCTATTCTCAGTTGCCTTCTTGACCATGTCTAGACCCCATCCTCTCCTGGTCTACATAGTTTAGTTTTACCAAAGAGCTTGCTAGGTCAATTCAAACAGAATCCCCAACACTTGATAGTTAATCATTCTCAATATCTGATTAGTTTCTTCATCTCCCACAATTCATTTATCAATTCTTGATCTGCTTTCAGTAAGAATACTTCTAAGTCAGTTTAGTAATAATTACCTTACCCTGCTGTTTCCTCTTGGCATTTTTTCATTCACTGACTCTTTCTCTCTGTTGATTGGCTATCCATCTCCAGCTCTCTTTATTGTATTCTGAGTTGAGCCCAATTTCTTTCTCCTATTGTGATAGTCTTGACACATATTGAAATTACCCTGAATAAAATTTTCTTTGTTCTTTTAAGGAGTGTCTGAATAATATTTTTCTTTAACAAGCACAATGATGACAAAGAAATGGAGCAACAGTCTTCACGGAGGACCATCTGGGAATTCATTCTTCTCCAAGGGTTTGACTGTTATCTACAAAGTTAAATAGTTCACATACCAAGGCTCTACATACAGACTTTTCTGTTGCTAATTCCCTTGGTTTCAACAAAAAGATCTCAAATTTGAGCCCACATATTTTCTGAGTATAAAGTCAAATGCACTTTCCTCTATTAATGATTTAAGTACCATCAAGAGTAACTGATTACTTCATCTTACCATTTAATTCCTGAGTAAGAATCCATTATTTTGTATTTTGCAATATCCTTTTTCACAAATGTTTAACTGGATGTCCAAAGGAACCTTGCAAATGTTGTATAACTATCTGTATTTAACAGTGAGGAGACTGAGAACAAAACGCAGCTTCACCCCACATTTTCAGATGAGAATATTGCAATTTTTTCCAAGAATATATGATAGATTATTTTCTGTAAAAATGACTGGCATGTGTTTCTTTAGTAACAGATAACCTACAATTGCTTTGGACATATGACTTGCTTTGAGTCAATAGCTGAGGAGTGACAAAGAGAACTGAAGAATGTTTGTTGTCTTTGGGCTTGCTCTTAGAATTCTGAGAATCCCTTGTAAATTTGCTTGCTGGAGAAGCATAAATATGTGGATCGATCATTTTCATACCCTACTCAACAGCCAGTCACTTCCCTGGAGCAGAGTCACATGCTTTGAGTTCACTCAAGATCAGGTGAGACACTCTCCTGAAGGCAGCCAAAACCAGCCCTGTAATTATGAGCTAAATATGTACTTGTCACTAAGTTTGGGGTTGTTTGTTTGCAGCATAAGGCAACAGGTACACCTTAAAAGGGTTATTTCAAGATACTTGATCTTGAGGGAAAGAGTTTAGCAGAGCCCAAACTTACTTAGACTGTTGGTAAGAATATGCAGGTGCGTGTTCGTTGGATGTGTCCACTGCTATCTGTTGCTGCTGACCACTGGTGTCCTGGGAAGAAGGTGCCACTGTCTGGGGAGAGGTATCAGCAACAACACCCTAAGGAGGCAAATAAGTACACAGAAACCTTATTTGCTTTAAGCAAAGGGTTCTCATTCAGATAGGTGGTAAATACCCTTGTATGTGGTTCACACTGTGTGTGAAGTCACAAGATGTACTCAAAAGTAAAGATCAGTGTGTATCTTAGTATCAGTTGAAGAAGTTGTCTCGATGCAATGCCAATACACTGTGCAAACAGAATTCTTGGAGTACCCAAAAAATGAGAAAATCATTTTGCTTATTCTTGGAACTTTGAAACAGTAGTTACATGAATCACACTAGGTAACAATTTATTAGCAAAAAATTATTCATGATTTCTATAAATATTACTATACTCAGGCAAGCTCCTGGGGTAGTTTACTATACCATGTCTATAACATTTTAGCAAACCAATGGACTTTGGCATTAATAAAAATCAACAGCAAAGATCAGAAGTCTTCGTAAAGGGTATTGTTGAGTAATTTTTCCATTCAATAATTTGATTTATTTTACTTTGCTTTATTTCCTAAGATATGGAGTACAATTCATTTCGTGGTCTCAGAAAAAAGTGGGGAAATAATTTTGCCCTGAATTTTGGCTTGCTTTTCTGTCACCTGTCTCTTGTATTTTGTTTCTCATAGATGCTGGCAAAAATAGATCTCTAGCATTTTCACCACCAGGATCATACACTTGATTCCAAGGGAGGGATAGGTGATGATGACTTGATCTGATTATTGATAGGCTGGAGGAGGGCAACAGTGTTGGATCTCTGCTGTGATGCTGAGATTTTGGCCGGTCCTGTGTCATTAAAAATCCCTGAATTTCTTCCTTAGAATCTGAAAAATCTATCTGTAGTCATTCATTGTTTTCTTTCTTAAAGGGTTGTTTGCTTCTGCGTACTTTTCAGACCAACATTTATTTGTTTGAATACAGGAGAATGATCATTTTTCTACCTGGATGATGAATCAGTGTGTTTTTTTATAAATCAAAATTCAAGGCATATATCAGAATATATTTATATATTTCTCAGTGCAATTCTTCTTTCCAAACTCTTCATTTAACTATAACTGGACTGTTTTCAATAAGGCATACCATCAACTCTGTTTGATTATTTTATAATCATTAAAATGCTCTAATTCTTTAGATAAGCATGTGCCTCTGGTGTAGACATACAGAAATGCAAATATATGGCAGAAATTTTTGTTTAGAGTGCCTGGAAAGTCCAGATTACTGACTTTCTCAGGATGTAGGCAGTTTTTAATAGATAAACTTAACTAAGAATATGCAATTTCATCACAATATTCTTTAAACTCTGAGGATACAGTTAAAACTTTTTAATGTGGCACATATTTTGAGATCCATACATCTAGAACATGCAAAAGCATTAAAAATTTCATGTCCTTGGTTTTCTAAACTACATAACCGTATCTTGATAAACATCTGGAATTTCTGTACCTTGATATAAGCAAGCACATGCTACACACAAAAAATAAATAAACACACTTTTGAAAAGATCTAAAGAGTCTGTAATGGTTTCCACCAGTCTCTTTATTGGTGGATTTTTGTGTGTAGCAGTGCAAATACACTGTATACTGGACAAATTATGAAATAGCAAAGAGATCAATTCCCAAAGATTTTCAGTTGGTGAGAAGAGATGTACTGTGATCATAATGCACATGTGCATTGGGAAAAGGGGAAGAGGAACAGTGAAAAGCAATGTGTAGAACAGAGAAGAGAACACACGTCTAAATGTTTCACCATTCTCTGCATAGCACTATTCTCTCTCCTTTTTTATGTAGCTTGAGGCTCTGTCCAGTAAAATAGGTTTGGAGGGCAATGATTCATCTCAGTAAAAAGTGAGAAGGAAACAGGCAACACTTTCATTAAGAGCAAGATGGTACAGCTACCATCATTCATTATGCCCACAGTGATAATACTGATCCAACTATTTCCTTTCTGTCTATAGAAAGCTACCAATTTGTGAAGACTTACTTAGCAGAGCAGAGTTTTTGTTGCTTTTGTGTGTGTGTTTCTGTTTTGTGGTATAAGGGATTGAATCCAAGGCCTCATGCATGCTGGGTAAGCATTATACCATGGAGTTACACTATTTGCCAGGGCAGTGGTTTTTAATCTTTGAAATATATGGGAACAACCTGAAATTTTTTATTTTTTAATTTTATTTAATTTATTTTTTGGTACAGGGGATTGAACTCACAACCTCCCACCTGCCAGACAGGCACTTAAGCCGCTGAGCCAAATCCCCAGTCACCTGAAATCTTTTAAAAACCAGGATGTGTGCTACATTCTCCAGATAAATCAGTAAGAATCTCTGGGGGTAGAATCCAGGAATCGGTGTTTTTTAAAGTTCTCCAAATAATTGTAATGTGTGGAAAAGTTTGAGAATTAGCACACTAGTATAGGATGCCTAACATTTAATGTGCATCTGGGTCACTCAGAAATCATCTTAAAACTAAAATTAAAATTAAAATTCAGCAGGTCTGAGTAAATCTTACAGTTTGTGCTTTTAACAAATTCCAGGGAGTTCCAATGAAGCTGGTCAAAGATCTCTGAGGAAAAAGACACTGGAGATCTACCTTATTCAAACAGCTGCAAATTGCTTTTCTTCCCCATTTATGAGTATTGTGGTTACCACTTGATAGAGCAGTGATTTATTCTCTGGATTTAAATGTGCAACATGTCCTTCATTCATGCTTCTGTATCAGGTTAGTTCATTTTATGTGCAAAGCAAAACACAGGCTTGATAGAGTATACATGCTTTCATATACCAAGTTTGTGACTACAAATTTCAAACCAGCTCACAATTTAGACATGAGGATTCTTTGGGTTACAGGGAACCACAGTATATATAACTGAGATTCATTTCCCCTCATCTCTTTCTGCAAGACAGGGTTAGACTTACTTCAATTGAAACAGCTGTTGGAGGCACAGGCGTGTACTGGGGAATGTAGGTCCCTTGCATAGGAGCAGCGGCAGTCATATACTAGAGGGAATCAAAGAAAAATGCATGTAAACTTGGGGTTTCAACCACACAGAAAATTAATTACCACAAGAGACTACTTTAGATGTCTGAGCCATGGCCAGTGCATGATTAGTCAAATTCTGTTTTGACCAAAAATAAGACAGGTTCCCAGTACCAGCACTAAATAATCTTTTTTTTTTTTTCTGATTCAGTACTAATAGCATTCTCACCTTTACAGTATCAGTTGAAGTTACTTAACCCCAATCCTCACTTTATCATTTTAAACATCTCCAACACCTCACACTTCACATCTAAACACCAACAAGGGTCAGGGTGACATCTGTTTTGTTTCACTTTTTTTAAACTTTTCTCCATTTTATTACTAGCACCTATCATACAGTAGGCTCTCAACAAGTATTTGTTGAATGAATAACTTATCATATTAATGTTAGTAATTATTTCTTTTGTAATTGAAATTAGAGGACTAATGTAAGAAAAATTTATGTTACAACATTCAAAATCGACACTGTCATTTTTTTTTTCCATTTTCATGTCATTTGTGTTAACATTAAAGAAATACAATATTGGAGCTAATGCTGAAGTCTCCTTTGTTTCCTTCTCTCATTTCATCTTAGGTCAATGTCATTATTTTCTTTCCAACTCTTTTAGTTCTTGAAACTTTTGTTATTGAGATAAGTAATAAAACAGCTAGCTAATTTTCCTATATATTGTGATGTTTAATAAAACATGTATTTGAGAAAAAATGTATTTTTGCAAAGAAGAAAGGGAACTCATCTACTTAGACATAAAATATGCCCCATGTTCCCATTTTTAACACATATTCTTCCTGTAAATACAAAAGTTCTATTTTTTGAGAATTAAATTTTCTATTGAGTCAACTATGCTTCTTGCTTCTAAAAGTGACAGTATCACAAAATTTTAGAATTAGAATTAGCTAATGAAACAAAGTTTTTTAATTCATGAGGGATAGAGGAATTATTATGATGGACAATCAAAAGCCTGTGAATCTATTCCTCTGAATTTGCTCAGAACATTTATTAAGGCCACGTGTAAGTATCAAAAAAGATAAATCCCTTGTTCTGTGTATCATACCACTTTTAGTATTCAAAAGACATGATTTAACTGAAGGGAAATATTTTAATGGAGACTAACTTGTCTGCCACAGTTGCTTAACATCTATGAACAATTATAGTAAAAAAAATTGGAATAAATGGAATCTCCATCCTAAAAACACTGTTACTTCTAAAATTAGAGGCAGTCTTAATAAAACAGTCTAAACCAAACAAACCAAACTGTTGCCTTTAAGTGATACGTTCTTAAAATAACAAAGAGCAACTCATACTCACATAAAAACTACTTTTTAACTTGAACCAAGACCTATTGCTTGAAAGGCCTAATAACATTTGTAATTTAGCTTTGTAATTGAAAATTTTGAGTGACTTCCATAATCTGTCCTCTGTGTTATTATGGTAGCCACCATTCTTCTATTAGAGTGTCCAGACTATCATCTCCTTAAAGTCATGGCCATGTTTTATGTATCTTTGTATCTCTTAACACACAAAGAAATGCCTGGATTTCAATAAGCAATCATTCAGTGGCTGAAGGAGAGGATACAAACAGAAACCTTTCCATTTCCAGTTAAAAAAAATCAAGCATACCACTTTTTTATTGACTCATTACAATATTAATTTTACCTCCACTCACAATGCATTTGCATAAATTTTAAATAAATACCTTAGCTAACTGTTCTCACCATAGTTTTTTGTGTCCTTAATTGGACAGGTGTTCAATTACTATCAATTTTTCAAGTAAATCCAGAACTCAAGCATCACATTTCAGTAAACCTGGCTTCACATCTAAAACACAAGTCAGGCCTCTGTCTTGTCAGCAAAACTGCTCCAGGGATTACGCTGTAAATAACATTTCTTTGGCCATTTTAAGTAGATGATTTGGCACTGTCTATGGGTTCTAAATATCCTTGAATTTAGTATTCTCTACAATGTATACTTGGATCACAAGCTATATTGAGAGGAAAGTTTTCTATGTTCCAGTATAATTGAGCAATGTTACATAATACATGCTCTCCTTTTATAACATACAATAAAAACTCTGAGAAGTCATGTTTCAAAAAAGCTCATTTTCATAATGCAACCCTGCCTCAAAGAAAATAGGGTCAGAAGTTTGGCTCAGTGGCTTAAGCACCTGCTTGGCAGGTGCGAAGTTGTAAGTTTGATCCCCGATTAAAACATTTCTAAAACTTCATTTTTGTAGCACCTATGAAATTTGCTTAGACCTAGTGCTGCAGGAATACCCTTTAGAAAAATCTGCTTACTTGAATCTTAAAAATCCTAGCCAATTTGTAGCAATTAGGATATTAATTTTGCCCACTATAAATTTATCCAAGTACATAATTGATATTGCTGTGGTTTATGTTCTATCTTTGGTCATAGATCTCCAAGATTTACTGTGCACTAGCGTAAGAATAGTCCCTCAAATGCTTGAAATTTTCCATTCTAGAATTAGCAATTTGAAACTTTGCAACCGAGCCTAACAAGTTAGTACGCAGGATCTTTCTATAGGATGTGGTCACTGGCACTCATGATGCTGCTTTGATCCATCCTTCTGGACTCTATTGTCAGTGTCTCTCAAGAGGTATTTCTGTGAATTAGAGGTCATTAGGAACATGACCTGTGGCCCTATAGAACATCGTTTATCAGTTCATATAAGAGTTAGTTCACTTATAGTGTTTATAGCTCCCTATCCAACTAAATAATTACTAGGCAGTGCGGTTAATGTAAACATTTTATGTGACTTTTAGCTAAGTTTTTTCAAAAACTCAGTTATGCAAAACTTCATTTGTTTTATTTCTGTAAAACTAAATCAATAGATCTTTACTCTTCCCATAATATTCAGCAGTTTTGAGCATGAACCCAACTGAACTGCTTATGGAATAATTCATACTCCTCTTTAGAATAGTTCTTTGAGTCAGGCAGGATATTTCACCCATTTTACAGATGAAGAAACTGAGATTCACATATAATGAGAACAAACCCATGTTCCTCTGATCCATGATTCAGCATCTTTTTAATTACCTTCAAAGTTAAGTAAAAAAGATACTAAAAGCTTCCTTCTGATCATTGCCATGTAATATAGATGCTGATTTATTTGTATCATTAGGATTTAACAATTGCAGTTTTGATTAAGAAAATACAGAATAATATGCCTTTGATTAATATTTTATCATTGTTTGCTTAAATTTCATCCTTACTTTATAGTCAGAATACCGGATTTTTGTTTTAGAAGGATTACTGTATATGCTGTTAACTCAATTTTATGTTGCTCTTCTGTATAGAAACAATGCAGATTTTATGCAATAAAAAAGACCAGTTCAGTCCAATGTGCTATTTGTGTCTATCTGTATATAATCCAACGAAGCAAAAATCTTTTTGGTTGCTTCTCTTTTGTCACAGAAGTTCATAGACAGATGTTGAGAAAATTGTTTGAAAATTAAGAAGAATTTTAAGCAAGTCATTGTGGAGTTTTATGTCCCTGTAGACTGTTAACTGTGGATAAACTTTAACAGTAAAGCTTTTCTGTGTTCGACTTATATATTCTAGAGTAAAGCCTAAAGAAGTGGCAGTCTTGTAGAATTCAGAGCAAGCACTTACAGGAAATGGCTACAGCTCTGTGTAAACTTAACTCTCAGTTTTAGGTTACTGATGACAAATAACTGAACTTTTTCTCAAAGTTTCCAAGTTTGATTTTCTTAAGGGCTACACTTAGACTCAATAATCCAGGCTGCACAAATATTGTTTAGATCTGGCAGCTTGAGGGAATGCTTTTATTTTATCCAGCTAACAAAAGACAAAGGGTCTGTGATATCAGATCTGCTCTTTTGACTTGGTAAAGTTCCACAGATTACTTATTAAGACCATAACAGTAATGGATGCATATACTTTAATCTTATTTCTTTTACTGATGTTTCTTAAAAGCTAAAAAAATTTGTTATACATTTTTATGGATATAAAGTATTTCATTGACACTTTTGATATAACACCTGATGAGAACCACATTGCAATGTGATAGTACAGATAAAATAGATGAATCTATAAAATATTCCCAGTTAGTTGATTCCCAGTATCAAAGTTGCAACATTAATACTTTTTTACTGTAACAAGTTTCACAACTTTTACATATTCTGAAGGCAGTGGATTTCATATGGAAGTGTGTAGGATCCTTGAATAATCATTTTCAAAGCCACAGAATATATTCCAAACTCCTTCACTTGTTCCAGAAAGTCTAGACAATGCATCATCAAAATACTTACATGAAGAGTATGAGAATAATTTGCAAGATTGGAAAGGAATTATGTTTTTGCCTACTTGAGTTGGGACAAAATGTTTTGGTTGCTGTATAATCACTGATTATTTTTGGGGAAACACAGAAAATCCTAAATTATTAGTTCTGTGTTTATTCTCTCTTTACCCACTAAATGTAAACAAAGTCCAATGTTTTTTACACTTTATATAGGGAAACTTTTCATTTAAATTATTTTACAGGACCAAAAATAGTCTTATATTTTGATATTTGGCTTTTCTTAACATAACTGATGAAACTGGTTTACTTGGAGTTATCATTACATTATTTTACATTGGTGTACTCAGTTCTTGCTATAAAACTTGTGAATCTGGTCAATAAATTTCATCAAGAGCAGTTGGTTAGGTCTTAATAAACCAGAAAACTAATGAGAAAGACACAAAACATTGTAAAAATGTACTTCTGAAGGCAGCTGAACAGATGAAAGCAGAGATTGTGATAGATGATGCTAATAGTATTAGTGTAAATTACTTTAAAATCATGTAATTGAACGTTTATTTAAAAATGGAAGGTTGAGGATATAGGCAATGGCTTGAGATACTTTTTTTTCCCAAAACTGAATGAAGGATGGAGAGAGAAGCATAACATTATCTCTATCAGAATTATTCTGGAATTTTGACAGCTATGCTATTTGGAATTGTATAAGTCTATCACCTCAGAGCTGAGTTACAATGGCTGGACCTGAGATGGCAGACTGATAGTATTTTACAAGTTTTTAGCAGTAATATCTGCTATGATGTAAGTTTGAGAATACTTTGAAGTCCCCACATTACTCGATGGATGAGAATGTACTCAGAGAGGAACTGGAGATATCCTTGTTGAAAGAAAAGCATATTCCCAACAAGGTCAATGTAAGGCAGCTCTGTACTACCCAATCCTTCCTATGCTTTTTCTATTTTTGCCAATGAAATGTTAGATAGTGAAGTGTATCCCCACCTAGAGAAGTAACAGTGCATGACTTTATGTTAGTAAGAGTACATGAAGTACTTTTTAAGCTTTAATATAAAAATCACAAAGTAGAGATTTGAGAGTGAGGAATTAATTGTTCTTGAAGAGTAGGTGGAGGTGGATACAGAATTGGATACAGTTCTCCAACTGGGAGAAAAAGTACTTGTGGAGAGAACACCAATTAGTGCACTTGATTGATGATGGAACCCAGATTCAAAGAGATGTGTAGAACATATTATCCCATCTAGTTTCCCAGAACAGCACTAAGCATAATCCAAGGAGTGGTGTGCACTAAACTATTAAGCAAGAAATACAAATTTTTGTCATTATATTCTGGAGTGCCATTGCAGTTCAGTGCTGTAAGGAGTGATCTATTTGATAAATGATGCCAGATAGGTTAAGTATCTCACAAGGAAATGATGTGATCTCTTCCCCATATCATACATAACTAGTCTGAAGGAAACTTTTGAAGGAAAACAGGAGAAAGACTTCAAGGATTTGGGGGAAAGTAAAAGTTTCTTAAATATGACTCAAAAACTCACACTTAATAAATATAGGAATCATCAAAAGGCTAAGGGGTGATATTTATAATATCTGAAAAACAAGCCATTTGTGTGTGTGTGTGTGTGTGTGTGTGTGTGTGTGTGTATGTGTTCCGTAAGAAGATAGAAAGGTCAACTTTAAAAATGAGCTTGAATGTACTATTAATATACCTAACAGTTGGGATTAATCTTCAATAAATCAACATGTGGCTAAAAAAAAAAAGAGAAAAAAGAGAAAAGAAAAGCATCAATTCCAAAATAGTCTACATACATAACATGTTTGGTATGCCTAAATTTTCCACATTAATCTGCATATATAACATTTTTGGTATGCCAAAATTTTTAAATACAGGACAGTTAACATTTGCCAAAATGAAAAGTATGGATGTAGAGTAGTAACAAGTGCATGGTTCTGGTTATGCAGAGGAAGAATATTTGCTGTATGGAAACTTCAGGATCTTGATTTTGGAGATAGATTAACAAATCTGTATCTAATAAAACCATATGGAATTTAATATACATACAAGTAAGTATAATTGAGAAATCTGAATGAAATAAATATATAGATATATATGATCAAGGTAAATAGGTAATGTATATATGAAAATATGATTAGCATCATTCATTGGTCATCAGGGACATGAACCTTAAAAGTATTATGATATAACAGTATACTTGGGTCTAGATGGCAAAAATGAAAAAGACTAAAGATACTGAGTGTTGGTGAGAATGCAGGCAACAGAAAATCTCATATACTGCTACTGGGGTTTAAATTGATATAATCATTCTACTAAACTGTTTGGCACAGAATACAGAAAATCATCAAAAAGAACAGAAGTAAGGACAAAAATCACGTGAACATCTCAATAAATGCAGAAAAGAATTTGACAAAATCCAGCATCCATTCATGATAAAAATGAAGAAAATAAGAATAGAAGGTTTTTATCTCAATCTGATGAGCCATCTATGACAAACCAACAGACAACATTGAACTACATGGAGAGAAGCTGAAAGCTTTTCCTCTAAACCTTAGGACAAGAATGTCCACTATCTCCACTTTGGTTCAACTTACTTCTAGAAACACGAGCTAGAGTGATTAAGTTACAGAAAGAAATAAAAGGAATATGGATAGGAAAGGAAGAAATTAAATTATCATTATTTGCAAAGGACATGATAGTGTACATAAAAGACCTCTCCAAGACCCACCAAAAGATCCCAAACCAAATTCAGCAGTGTATCATGATACAAAGTCAACAGTTAAAAATCAGTAGTATTCCTGTGCAAACTCACCAGGAGAGAAATTAGGGAAATAATACTTCTAACAATATTTTCAAGAAAAATCAAGTACTTAGGAAATAACCTAATTAAGGAGGTGAAAGACCTCTGCAATGATAAATATTATGCCCAGAAAAAGATCACAAAGTATATCAGAAAATTGGAACATGTCTTCTGTTCCTGCATATATAGAACCAAATAGTCAAAATAGACATACTTCCAAAACTGTTATACATATTTAGTACAATCCCAATCAAAATATCAACAGTATTCCTTACAGAACTGGAGAAAGCAATTCTAAAGTTTGTACAGAACTGGAAGAGACCTAGAATAACAAAAGCAATTCCAGCAACAAGAGCAAGGCAGGGAACATCACAACCTCTAACTTCAAGTTATACCACAAAGCTACAGTGACAAAACAGCATGTTATCGGCAGTGAGCAAGCACTTGTGGATCAGTGGAAAAAACTAGATGATGCAGACAGAACTCCAGGTATACTCATCTACGTTATCTTTGACAAGTGAGGCCAAATCCTTTCATTGGAGGAGAGATAGCTTTAAAAAATGGTACTGAGAAAACCAGCTATCCACATACCAAAGATTGAACCTTGACCCATATCTCTCACCATGTACAAAGCTAAAATCAAAATGGATCAAAGATCTAAACATTAGAATAGAAACACTTAAACTGCTGGAAGAGAACATGGATCAAACTCTTGAAGACACAGATGTAGGAAAGACTTTCTGAACAAAACCCTGGTGGCACAAGAAATAATACCATGAATCAATGAATGGGATCATGTCAAATTTAAAAGCTTCTGCATAGCAAAGGAAACCACCAATAGAGTAAAGAGACAACCTACAGAATAAAAAAAAAATTGCTAGCTAATTCTCAAAGAACTTATATCTAGACACAAAATAGTTAGACCTTCCCCAAAATTTGAAGACTCAATAAAATATGGGCATCAGAATTGAACAGACATTTTTCAAATTAAGAAATACAAATAGTCAGTAAATACATGAAAAAATGTTCAACATTGCTGGCCACTTGAGAAATGCAAATTAAAACAACACTGAGAATCTATCTCCCTTCAAGCAACTGTAATCAAGAAATCAACCAATAACAAATGCTGTTGAGGCTAAGGGAACCCTTTCTTGTTGTTGGTGAGCATGTAAAGTAGTAAAACCACCACAGAAATCAGTACTGAGATTCCTCAGAAAACTAAAACTAGAAGTTCCATTTGACCCAGGTACTCCCCTTTTAGAAATCTTCCCCTCAAAATTTGAAGAGATCATTCCACAGTGTATGCTCATGTTTACAGCAGCACATTTATGATAGCTAAATCCTGGAACCAACTTGTATGTCCATCAAAAGACGAATGGATAAAGAAAATGTGGTATTTATATATAATGGAGTACTACTTTCTGTAAAGAATGATAAACTTGAATTATTTATAGGAAAATTGATGCATCTTGAGACCATAATATTAATTGATGTAAACCAGACACATAAGCTTAAATATCCCATGGTTTCACTTATGTGAAAAGTTCACTATGTAAATAAAGTGAGAAATAAAAGATAGATAATATGAAAAAAGAGTGAGAGAGAAAAAAACTATGGCAATCCAGCATTGACAATGTATCTAAAAGTGTACCTTGATTTAGTATAATTATCTTACAGGTTTTACATGTATTTTGCTCTCCTAATCTGAGTTTTATTCTATATGTATGATATCTAGTTTCATAACAGCTTATAAATAAGTGAATCTGATGCTGAAAAAAATGAAAGAAGTGTGGATAGAAGGGGGAAGAAAAAGAACTGTAATGTGTTATGCACCAATTCCTCACAAGGAATGTGATCATTATACTCCAAATATATACTAATAAAAATAAAAACTAAAAAAAAAATTGGCAGTAACCAAGAATCAGGACATTTGCAGAACTATGACAAAGCAATTCCATTCCTAAGTATGTATAAAACAATCTTTCATAAATATACACTATCACTTATGTATAAAACATAGTCACATTGTCATTGTTCTAAGAAATAACACAAACATTATTCAATAGGAATAATATGTTGTAGCATGTGTATATTATGATGAATCTCATAGATGCAATGTTGAATTAATTAAGGCAGAAAAGATTTCTTCATACTATATGATTCTATCTATTTAAAAGACAAGTCAAAGAATACCTGTTGTGATCAAGATGGGGTTGTGGATATTCTGGCGAACTTAATAAAAGAGCAGGGAAATAAAAACTTTTTTCTACTCTGATCTTGGTGGTGAATATGAGTTTTCACATTTTGTAAAATACATGGAAGTGTAAATTTGTATCTGTCTTTCAACAGGAGTGTAAAACAAACAATGGACAACATAAAACAAGAAAAGCTAATCTTAGATAAGAGCAGGGACCATCTATCTGTTCAAAAGGAGAGAATAAATTCATTTAAATATGAAAAGGTTGAGAAACTGGTGAGAACTTAATGTTCCTTTTTCACTGTCTATATTTTTCAGGCAAGGCTGAAGGTGAAAGTGAGATGAAGTGGGCTTGGGAGTATGATATGAAATGTTTGTATTGGAGAGTGGGAGAATTGCTTGACCAGGACTGTATGGTAACAATTCTGGGTCATAAAATTAATGGGAAATCTGACAGTACAGTGGCATGGTTTATTATCCCCACATTTCTTTGATCAAAAATGGTGTGCAGACTGAGAACTGAGTGCAGGTAAGACGGAAGTTTTGCCAGGAGGTTATGACAGGAGAGGTCGGCAGGGGAGGTGAAGGATGTGAAGGATGTGAAAGGAAGGGACTTCCATATTCTACTATGGAAAGAATCTAAGCTAGGCAGGGAAGTGATGAAATGAAGAACAATCCCAAAAGAGCAAGAGACAATAGAAGGCAGGTTTAATAGTGCCAAACAATAGTTGCAATAAGGATCATTAAAGATACGCATACAGAAGGATGAGGTGACTGGCCCCAGAAGGTGGTATATTTGAGCCTGAGTATTTGACACTGTGGTGGGAAGTGTATATAGTCATTGATAATAACAAATTCTAGGATAGGGTAGAAAGATCACCAGAAGTGAGAAGCTCAGGAAATAGAGAGGTCAATGTGCTCTTCATAAAATTCCAAAAGGGACACAGACCTTTCATTTATGTACCAGTAATACTCAGTCAAACAATTTTGATCTCCTTGTCTGTTCCACATACTGTGTTGACTAACCACACAGAGTAAGATCCAGTTATGGATTCAATAGTTCCTCAAAAGACCAGAAAAACTGAATTTGCTACTAATTCATTCAGCGTTCCAGTAAGCTCATTTCTACTTTATCACTAACTCACTTATACAATATTTATTATTATCAGTCATACATTAAACATTGTAACCAAGAACAGAATACAGAATCACATCCTCATAGTTGTACCTTTTGCATTATTTCAACTCCGTTCTTTCTTCTCTTTTCTAACTTGGTGTTCCTTAACACTTGCTATTATTTTTGCCATATTGATATGTTGCATAAATGATAAAGAATTAAAGATATTCTAAAAAGCGGTAATCTCTTTAAAGGACTATTTTAAATGTTAAACAAACATGTATTATCAGACTCTATTTAAATCAATTGAGAAGGAATCACTTTAACAAATTACTTGAAACATAATGTGGATAGTGTTTTCAGAAACTTAGAACATGCAGCTGACAAGTAATGTGTTGGCTCTTTAGGTTCATTTCAGGTTTTCTCTAGTACATTAACTATGCCTTTTTATTTTGGAATTAAGACAATTGAGGGACTTTTTAAAGAAAACAAGTTGAACTAAGAAATCTTCACTGTGCCTGGAAGCTTTGTTATTTTCTGTTTATGTTCTGTGACTAAATCATTACATTGGACTGGATAAAAATTCTTTAGCCAAAGTGAGAGGGAACTCATCCAGGCTGCCACACACACAGAAAATTCCATTTCCACAGAAAATATTTGTCTCAACGTTATCAGGACCACACATCATGAATGCCAATCATCCCAGTGGACTGAGGCAGATGGTAAAACTCAGCAAGAGGAAATGCTGAGTTCTGGAACAGAACAGAATTTAGACTCCATAAGAGTTAACCAACATGTTCTTTTCCAATGTGTTTGTTTTTTAGTTAAGGGTTTTTTTTTCAAAACCAGAACTTGACCTACTCTACTATTTAGAATATTCACACTGGAGACAAATGCAAAGTGGGTGGGGAGCAAATGAAGGCAGGAAGAAAGAGTTGACAATGGAAGAAAGAAAGAGAGAGCAGTTTTCTCTGTAGAGAGAAAAATAATAGAAAGCAGCAAGTTGGAAACTGCAAAAACAGAACACAAAGCAATTTGCCTAACATACGTCCAGGAACTGAACATATTTAGGGAAAACACAGATTTAAATGACACTATTCTGTACATATAAGCATCCACAGTTTTGGCAATAGAAAAACGTAATAGAAGAGTTTCTGCAAAGCAGCAGATACTATCATTGTTTCCTGCAAGAACATGAAGAATTTAAAGAACACAGGAAAACTGACACAGAGCAGGACTGGAAGGGAGTGGACCCTCTAGTGCCAGAGTCCAAATTCCATTCTACTTCAAGAATTGAAGAGTAATTTGCTTGATGACAATTGTCAGACAATACAGAAGCAAAACATGTTATCATGGAAGAAGTTTTAACCCAATCCTTCTGAATTCTTTTAGGATCATTGTAATACACTCTATTCCATTATGTTTGGCTATACACAAATCCGCCTGCTCAGTTAAGAACACTACCTTTGTAACTCCTTCCTGTGTATTTTTGTTTCTACTGTGTTCATTCTTCTTTTTACCCACCTACAACACAAATCCAAGACTATCTCTCAAGATGAGTCCAAAGGCCAAATTGCTGTATGAAACCTTGCTTTGGTTTGGCATTTGGGAGCAATAACTCTATCCTATGACATGTGTCAGTTCTTTATCTCTACTTTGGCTACACCTCTTAGAAGTCAATTATGTAAGTTCCTAGGAAGACTGTACCTGAACTCATCAGGGTTTATAGTCACTATGCATTTCTTGAATGAATAAAGAATGAATGAATGAAGGAATGAATGAAGGAGTGGGTGAAAAACTCACTCATGGTTTCCAAAGAGCATAAAAACTCAGGGAGAATTAAGAGCACCTAAGAAAGCAATCTTCTTTTTCAAAAGTTGAATAATTAAGGTATAGAATGAAGAGAAAAAACCTAAAGTTGAAAGGAACTCAGAACCAGTAAAAAGTATTGTCCTATATCTTACAAGTATTTGTGAAAAAACTTGACTTAATTATACAATAACTTAAAAATTTAAAAAATGTATCTGTATCAGGACAAAAATAGACAGGATATTACATCACAGGAAGATCTTCTACACAAAAGTGACACACTCATTAGTAAAAGCTGTGGACCACTCTGTTACAAAGCTTTCTGAAGGTTAGACAGTGACTAGAATCAATAACCATGAAATCATGCAGTTTTGAAGTGGGGAAAGAGATGAATATTGGGCCAGGATTTAGAAAACCTCAACACAGGAGGCTCACCTTTTATTTTGTGATTAAAGAAAAGTAGGTAAATTTACTTGGCACAATCAGTTTATTTGTAAATTTGGAATCAGAAAATAGAAGGAATATGTAATATACTTTATTTTCTCTGTGAAAATCATGGCATGTTCATTGCCCTGAAGTATTGGTACAGTATTGTTTACAGAAAGATGAATGTTGGAAATCCTTCCTTTGAATACATTGAAACGTGAATATTCAAAATTATTTCATTGTGGAATTAAAGAGAGAGACAAAAGAAGTTCAAGTTGCATTAATACTACTGCAAGTGGTGTGCTGGCAAGCGAGTGGGTGAAATAATACACAACCTTTTCTAGTTTGAAGAAGAAAAGAAATAAAAAGGAAGCAGGTATTGGGCACAGTTAAGGTAGAGATGCAAGAATGAAGTGCCAGCAAAGCAAGTAGAAGAGTTTCAAGATTTACAGGAAGAAGTTTTATGGTTCATTACAAAACACAGTTTTAATGGTGGGTGACTGAAGTGACATGGATGAAAGTCATTTGAATCAAGGATGTTAAGGAATATGGAGAGTACAAATATCAGTGAGGCAGCAATTTGATGACAAAAAGCCATGAATCTCTACACTGTAAGGAGACTGACGGATGACAGCAATAAGGGGAAGAAGGAGCTAACATCCTGGGACAATATTATCTTTAAAGAGGATAAGGAGTTTGTACCCGGTGTAAAGGTGACAAAATTAATGCAGAAGACAGTAATAGCTTCTTCCAGTTCTCCTGGCCACAGAAACTGATAAAGCCTGCATTTGGGAGATGGTTGAGTTAGATAAGAACCTCATTATGGTAAGACCTGAGGACCAGAGAATTTTCTGTGCAGAGCAAGAAGATGTAGGGGAATTCAACTTTGTGTTTATAAAAATCTACTCAGAGGGACATAAAGGAAAAGCTATATGAGGTCATTAGTAGAAAGATGGTCCTTTGGGCAGCAAGAAAAAGTGTCTTGGGGATAAACGCTGTCTAAAGGCAGAAGCCCCAGCAGGACCGAATTAAGACAGTGTTTCCAGAGATGTGGATAAGGTTGGTTGACATTTAGTCAACTCCAAGTTCCAACCAGACCAGGTCAGGCTCAGAAGATTTCACAAGCTTGATGAATAAATGTCTGTAAGTAATATTAAAACTATTATTTGTTTTGTCTGTAAAAATTCTTTCTTCCTGTTTTCCTACCTCCTCATTACCAGAGATTTTTCACAGGAGAATTGAAAAGACTGCAGATTTGAATTTAAACTCATCTAAAGCTAAACAGATGTTCCCTCTGCTGAACTTTGCCAAAAGAATAAATTTTAGAAAAAGCTACCTATAAAACACCTCAGATATTTTTATTTACTTATTTTATTATTATTATTGTTATTTGTGGAACTGGAGATCAGGGTCTTTACAATATCCCGAGCCCCATTTTACAAAAAAAAAAAAAAAAAAATGTTTTTGAGATTTTCTAGTTATATCATGACTTCTAAATTGTCAGGGTGAAGGGACATCTAATAGTGATTCTCCTTACTTCTGTTAATCAGAAAAATTCTTGGGAAGATATCCAAGCCTTCTTACTAAAGGCTAATCTAGCAGCATAACTGAACTGTTTCTTCTAGTTTTGTTTTTTGTTCCTTGTCTCTGTCACTATTTTTCTTGAGTATATTAATTATTATGCTTTGGGGCATATTAACATGTTAACAATGCTTTGGATAATATATAATATGTAGGAAATACTTATACTAATATAATATGTAGGAAATACTTTTAGTTTTGTGTTTTTTTCTTTTAGAGACAGAGTTTCACTATGCAGTTCAGGCTGGCCTTCTACTCAATTTGTAGCCCAGGCTGGCCTCAAACTCACAGCAATCCTCTTGCCTCAGCCTCCCAAGTGCTGGAATTATAGGTGTGCACCACCACACCTGACTGGAAGTACTCTGAATTTATAAACATATTGTTTGTTTCATTTTGGAGCATCTATGCTTGACAATACACTGATTCGGAGTTGATTCATAGTTGATCACATTACTTTGCAGGTCATTAAAATAAACTTCTCCAATATCATACTTTAAGTTCAAGCAAATTATGTTGAAGATGGTATGCCTGAGTGATATTCAAGTATTTTAGAAGAAAAAAAGACCAAAAAAGCAGAAACTTTATTTTGGGGGAACAACTGTTGATACATATAACAGAATCTCCCAATTTAAGAGATGGTATAAGATTACAAAGGTATTGTGCATTTTTTTCAAAGTAGTCATTACATACCTAAGACCAGGGGTTCAAAAGTAATTTTTTATTTGATATATTCAAAACAACATGAAAAAACCTCTGGCACAATAACATTAAAAATAAATATTGAGAGAATATGTCTACTTTGAGTTGTTTGACACGATGGATAAGAAAAGACATGGGTTTATCTCTCTAAATTTCCATTCTCTTGTTGTATGATAGAGTCAAATATTTACAATTAAAAACATTTTTTGAAAAATATTCATAAAATAATATATACAAATCTCTTAGCATAAACTTAGCTATATATTAAGATAAGAGACAGGTAGTGTAATGAATGATTTTATGCTTACAGGCATTATTTTTATTATTAGGGTGAGAATTTTACTATCTTAATAGTTGTCAAGATCAGAAATTACTTCAGGTTGGGAATGTTTATTTATATTTTGTTGGAAATTATATTATAAAACACTTAGGGTAGACAATATGACCCTAAAGGCTTGTAACGGATAGTCAACCTGCATGAAGAAATAGTTATAAAGGTGCAAGGAGTGAATATCAAAAACTGTGTGTCTGAGAAAGGCAGAAAGGGTATCCAGTGGAAAGAGAAGAGAGTGGTGTCCCTGAGTGGTGGAGGTCTGCATGTACGGAGAAGTGTTAGGGCAATTCTACAATAGTAAAACTGAAAAACAGTAATTTAAGGACAAATATGCATGTTTATATCCAGTTTTAAAATCATTCATATGGGCATTGTGTATCTTTGAGGGAAATAGTCCAAGTCTTCATTAATGTGATTCCAATGTAAGAAAATTTGAAATGAAATTAATTTTGTTCTTAACCAACACATATTATATAAAGAACAGATAGACGGGGGATTTAGCTGAGTGGAATAAGCACTTGCCTGGCAAGCATGAGGTCATCAGTTCAATTCCTAGTACCAAAAAAAAAAAAAAAAAAAAAAGAGAAAAAGAAAAAGAAAAAAAAGAACAGATGGAAGTGCCCATAATGTCCTCCAAAAGTTAAATGCATATAGGGTGCAAATAAGAATAAGGAAACAAGGTATTTAATAACATCATTTTTGTCAGGCCTTCCTTTCTCTTTTCAGGTGCATAAATCAATCAATTAAACCATGTGAACATGGTGTATGACAGTTCTTTGGAGTTTGGGAAGCCCTACAAACTTGGAAGAGGAAATTAGGAAAGAGAAAATGACTTTGAAAGAAATATACAGCATTATCTACTCTGATAGAATGGGCCAAAAATGCATCAGATGAGACAGACCTCTGGGTTTGGCCTATTAAGGCAGTCTCTCATCCTGTCAAAAAAACTTCAGGCAAGTGAACTTTCTTCAATGTTGTGAGTTGGGCATCATTTCAATCATTTATTCAAGTCTAATTTGCCTAATTACTTAAAATATTTTCACTATTATTTATAGTGAAACTCTAAGCAGAATATTTTGAGACCTCTGCAAAAGCCTGCATAGAGAATGACCACCATCACTGTATCTGTCTCATAATTATAAAGCAAAGCAGCCTAATTCCATCACTAATATGAAAGCTAAACACTAAGAAACTGATATTTTGTCATATAATTGTCTGCCAAGAAATTGGAAAAATCCTGAGAAAAGAGTATACATTAGCTTTCATCAAGGAAAGACAATAGCTGATTAGATAGGCCCCAGAGGTATAAAATTCTAAAATAAGCTTTAAAAGAGCTGAATAAGAGACTATGAAATGGAAGATGAGTACAATAGGAAGAGTATATTAGATAGTACCAAACTAATTAACAGTTTGTGCTAACCCTGTACATGCTTCTAAATACTACATCCAATCTAACCACTAGATCTAGCCACTGCATTTCTGCATTTTTTTTTTTTTTTTTTTTTTTTTTTTTTTTTTTTTTTTTTGATGGCACTGGGGATCAAACTCAACAACCTTGTGCCTGCCAGACAGGTGCTTAAGCCACTGAGCCAAACTCCCAGCCCTAGTTTTTGAGTCAGGGTCACACTATGTAGCCCAAGCCAGCCTCGAAATCACAACGCTCTTCCTACCTCAGCCTCCCTAGTGCTGGGATTAAAGGCATGCACCACCACACCAGGCCATTTCAGCTATTATGTCTCTCCACTGTTTTCCCAGATTGGATTTCCCATATCCTTTCAGCATTATTAAGTGTTGAATTGCTCTAAGTACCATTCACTTAGCTCTTTTGTTTTGCTAATTTTAGGAGATTGATTTTCTTAAACTACATTTCATGTGATACTTGGGATTCAATATCTTATTTTTATTAATTTGCACAACTTCTGAAGCATTGTGCTGAATTTCACAAATTACTTTAAAAACAAAATGTTACATGAGACTGAGATTTCAAGAAAAGACTGCTGTAAATTGCTTTTAATCAGGATCTTCTGAATTGTATTTCATAGAAGGAGTGTCCCAGGCCTTTTTAAGAAAATAAGTGTTCCACCTACAAAGATATCTCTGAATGCACAGATTTGAATAATGGTGTTACAAACCAAGGTAAGTAGGTTGTATTTATTTTTTCTCCTTTCAACCTTCATTCTTTGCATCCACTGGATTTCCCCCTGCAGGACCACTCAGTGTCTTTATGTATAAATATTTGTTGTGATTCTCTTAGTCTTTCAAAGAAGACAAATATACTTTACTGGGATGTCCCAAAGATATTCTAATATAATTGGCTAAAGGGTACCTTGGACATTGGATATTTCATGTTATTTTGGTGATTTTATAATGCTGCAAAATTCTAGATTTGCTACCCTAGGGAATGTTTGGAAAATGGTTTCCATATGTTCCCTAAGGAAATATCTATGAACAAATGATCAACCAAGTTTCGGAGATTAATTAGTGTTGAGTACTTCGAATTTTGGTGATTTTTTTCCCCTGTGGATCCATCTTGAATTATCAGAAGGAAAACAAAATTAAACAAACCGAAAAATCCTCAAAACAGACTACAACCAATTGTGAGGTGCAGAGCAGAGAAAGAATTACACACAAAATAAAATTTCTCTCTTCTGCCACTTATTCTGCAGACACTGAGAGAAAATAAGTACAACTGTTTTCTTTATCAGTGAGTTGTGAATCTGTACACAAAGAAAGTCAACTTGGGGTGAAATCGAGGACTTAGTTGCGAGTCTTGTTTTTAGTTTTATATACCTTACAAATACAAAGGCAAGTAATCAGGATTAGGTGCTGTCAGTTATAGAAAACTCTAAATATCCAATTACAACGTAATCTTCTTAGCTGTTATTGACATAAGTAAAAAGGACAAATTTAGTTATTATCCTAATTATTACAGGCCTAAAAGAATGTAAGGATGGCAGAAGCTTATGGACACGGTGTGATTTATATGTATGTGTCATAGTTTGATAAATATGTGATCCATTTTAAAAATAATTTAAAAGTATAATAGGATCTCTAAAGTAACCATGGAAAAAGACTGGAGGTGCTTCATGTTCTCACATTACATGTTCTCACTCACATTGTATTTGTGAACAATGATGGTTCACTCCTTTCTAAGCAGGAGATGAGGACTGAACTCTCATTTCATTTTTAGGCCTCTACAGTTCTAGCAGTCTTGATAACTAACCACTCCCCTGTGGATACATACACTGTAACAGCGTGTTGACTAACTTGACTTCTTTCCCAGGATTTTCTGAACATATCAGCTTGTGCTGCTAGGTTCGAATGTAGTACATAAATTCAAATGGAAGTTTACTGACTTCTCCTCAAAGAACCCAATATTGTACTTATTTCCAAACTTGGCCAAATTATACTGATCTTTAGAATTACAAAATAGTAAAATGTAATAGAAACCTAGAAGAGATAGAGTTTGAATAATAGAGGACACTTTTATTCCACCATCAGTTTAATTCTCTCCCATCACTTAAATTACTTAATCCTCTCCTCACTAATATACAGAATTGCGATTGGCTGTTCATTTTAAAATAGTGTTTTTTCAAATTTAAGTATGCACGTGAAATACGTGGAGGGCTGTTGTAAAAAGATTACTGGGCTTAACCCTTTTGGGATGCATTGGGGCTGGGGTGGAGCATAAGCATTTGTACTCCTAACAAATTCTCAGGAGATGTAAATGATGCTAAACTAGGACCACATTTTGAGAACAAATGGAGAATTGAAAATGTGAAGTTATAAACTTGGATTCCTGGGAAGTGAGGAAGACTGAGTATCACTTAAGACTATTCTAATATTTCACCTAACTATCATAGCATATCTTTGTTGGGCACTATTGTTATCTCTGTCTACTGATGAGAAGGTAGCCCCAGAGAGGCCATGCACAGAGTGTACTGAAGAGTAGGATGTAAATGCGCGTCACCTTCAAGGGTCACATTCATTCTTTGACAGCATGCAGCCTGAGCAGTCTTGATGGGATTTGCTTTAGTTGAATAAAATAATGGCATTCCAATCTTGGATGAGATTCCTGAGGAAAACTATTTTAGGAACTGGGTCTTATACAAACTGTATACTTTGGCATCATATGAAATTAATTCTTCAAATGAAACTGAGGGATGAATGGCATGAGTGACAAACACAAATGCCAGTCATGTGAGTCTTAAAACCATCGGACACTATAAAATATAAACTATGAGTGAAATAATTCCCTTGAGTTTAGGTGATGAAAAAAAAAAAACTAGAATTTGAAGGAACTAGTCAAGCTCAAGAGCAACAATCATACTTTACCCAAGGGATAAAAATGACGGTGGAATTTTATTTGTATGTGAGCTAAAAGATTAAAAAAAAAGCAGGATGGTTGCTTACACTTATAAGCAGTTTTACAATAAGAAAAATTAAAAGGAAAACATTTCTTTGAGAGTAGGAACTTAAAATACTAAAAACCACAGACAAGATAAAAAAAGGCTGTGAGAGACTAATTGATATTTTATCTTTATGAATACTATTAATCTGCAAGACTTTTCAATGTCACTTAGAAAGCATTAGCTAAATTCCTTATGGACTGTCAGATTAAATTAGGATGAAACAAATGCAAAAGAGAATGAGGGCGAAAGGGATAACTTTCCTGCTAGATGAAAGGCTGTCTTATTTGATCATGGCTGAAAATCCTATTTAAGGAAAACTAGCAGTATATCCACTGACTGGCTGCCTTTCTTCAGTAAGCTTTCAACATAAATGTGCATCACTAACAGATTTGGTATGGTGATTTTCTATTTTATGAATGAAAAAGAGCTAAGAGCCATTACATGTCCTGGTTATCACTCACAAGGATACCACAGCGAGGCGCCTGGATGCACGTCTCTCACAGATTCTGTAAATGGTGTGTCACAGGCTATTCCAGGACTGTTAAAAATGAAGCAAAGATGATGCATCATTGGAATCAAGGTGAGTCTGCAACAGTGCTCATGGGAAGGACATAAGAAACAAAAGGGTTAAAAATGCTTTCCAAAGGTGACACTGGGAAATCAATTATACTGAGGCTAGTAGGGTAAATGACTATGATGGTTATCTAGAGAAAATAATTAACAAAATGCAACCTTTCTGATAAGTGGCAGTGCTGAAGGGCAATCATATTTCTAACAGACACATTGTAGTTTCCCATCAATATTTTAAAGTACCTTAGTAAGGTTCATTTCCCCATACTTCTACTTTCTCCAAATTCTTTCTGGTTTTCACTGTTCATGAGTATTTTTTTCCTGTCTCATTAAGAAAGCTTATTGTATTTATTTACTAAAATTTCTAAACTTTTTGAAAAATTCTTGAATCTTGCTTTCTGTTTTCAACTTTAAGTTTTAGGAGATGAAGGTTAGAATTATAATCAGCATTCTTAAAGATGGGTATTATTTATTCAATAAATTATTATTTACCAAACACCTACCATGGGCCAGATTTTGCTACATAATCAAGAAATAAGGTAAATATGACTTAGTTCCTGCTCCAAATGAGCCTATGGTCTTGATTTTACATGCAAAGAAAGATAAATAAACTGAAAATGGTGATTCAGTGCGTTAAATGTCATGATGAAGATACTCCCATGGACCTAAAGTAAAAGAAAACATGCCAAGTCTACAGTAAGATAGAAGGATAAAGGAAGTTTTTGAGGAGAAGAAAGCACCAGACAATGTGAACAAGGCAGTACAGTATTAGCAAGTTGAACAGCTGCGGGAAAACATTGTAGGGAGAGGTATTCCTCATGTACGTCATACTCCTTAAAAACACTAGAGACTGGGTTCATTCTGGGAAGTGAGGGCAGGGAATTATTGTTGGAACACAGAAGTAGTGAGAGATGGTTCTGAAGAAATAGTCATCACTATCATGAAGGCATAAGGTAAGTGCTGCAAGTTATGCCTTGAAGCCTGTGGGAAAATGTGATGCAGGTCATGTTTGTTTTAGAAGGATAACTGGGATCGTAAGAGAATAAAAAGAGCTGGGATAAACCTTGAATCAGCAACACTAGTTAGATGGATGCCATGCTATTTCTACTAAGAGGTTACAGCTGTCTACAGTAATTTTGCAGGAGAAATTCTAAATTGTAAGTCTGTTAGAGAAAATATACATACCAAACTAGGGTAGTTACTGGTTCCACTTTATGTCTTCCATGTTATTTTAAAATAAATGTCAACATTGAAGTCTTCTAAAGAGAGTGAGTCCTGAGTCAATGAATATTTTATTTGCATTAATAATTTGAGCCTTACAATATTATACTGAATAGAGAAAAACTAGATAATCATATGTATAAGACTACAAGTAGATCCTCATCTCACACCTTGTACAAAAAACAACTCAAAATGAATCAAGAACCTATATGTGAAACCTTTAACTTCAAAAGTGCTGGAAAGAAAACATAGTTCAAACACTTGAAATCACAGGTACAAGCAAAAATATCCTGAATAGGACTCCAATAGAAGAAATAAAGAAAGGATCAAATGTAACTCCATCAAATTGAAAAGGTTTTGTACAGCAAGGAAAATAACCAACAGAGTGAAAAGATGCCTACATAACAGAAGAAAGTACTTGCCAATTACTTTCCTGCCAGAGGATTAATTTCTTTAATATATAAAAAAATTTTAAAAACTATTAACACCCAAAGTATAAATATCCCAATCAATGGGATGAACAGACTCTTCTCAAAAGAAGTGCAAATGGCTTATAAGTACTGCATGTGAAAAAAATTCGAACATTTTTAGTCATTGGGAAAATGCAAATAGAAACTATATTGAGATTCTATCCCATCCTAGTCAGAATAGCTATCATCAGTAACACAAAAACAACCTAGGTTCCCATCAATGGATGAATGGATAAAGAAAAGTGGCATATACACACAGTGGAATATTATAAAATGGTAAAGAATAAAATCGTCATTTACACAAGAATGGATAGAACTGGAGATCATTATGTTAATGAAAATAAAGCAGATTCAGAAATACAAGTACTGCATGTTTTCCCTAATACGTGGAATCCGGAGGTGGGGGGGGGGGGGAGATGACATGAAAGTATACTATTAAGAGAAAGGAAGGGAATAAGGGTAGTGGGGAAAATGTTGGAGAGTAATAGGCGGACAGATATATATGCATCTATAAAAATACTACATTGAAATCCAGTATTTTGTAAAATTGATAGGACCTGATAAATATATTTAAAAATGTTTGAACGTTAATGCTGTAAGGGATAAACCAGGAGTACAGCATTTTTTCTCTATATTTCAAAGAACCTAAATGTAAGAAGAAGTAGGGGAAGTTGTTAGGTGATTTAAAAGTATCTGTAGCATGAGACAAACTACAACAGTATTAACAGAGGAATTTGAGAGTTTCCAAAGTAAAATGATATCACATCTGATTGAAAGTCAGGAAGAGACTCTTGGAAGTGATAAAATGTTGGGGATGCAAAAGATAGCAGTGGTAGAGAATGCAGGTGTGGCAAGGAAGATATTCCAGATAAAGTCAGGATGAGTGAAGGCAGGAAACAAAGTGACTGTCGCCTCATGACCAGTGGAAATACAGAGTCATGCAGGAGGAGAAGAAGAAAAGCCATGTGGAAAATAGCTTGAGGATTATTCTGTGCTGGCCACAAACATGAGTCCATCGAGTCCTTCGTTTTTGCAGCACTGAGTTATGGTTCAGTACTAGGAACACGAGACACTAGTAGTCTGTGTTTCCTGCACTTACTTGGGGAGCTCCTCTTGCTTCCCAGAAGGGTTTAAGGCAGGTTCCAAAGTTGTATAAAATATGGTAGTGTCCAGTAAATGAGGAAAATGAGGCAAAGAGAGAGAAAGGTAAAGCAGAGTAATAAATCAAACTCAATAAAAATAAACATAAATTTAAAAGTTTATCAGAGGAAAATATCCTTGATTTAGATAAGTCCACTGTGTCCATTAGGTAAGAAAATAAACCAGGTGCAGGGAATGATTTCCAATATGGAGGCAAGAGAAATGTTTCCTGTGTGAGTCTGAAAGGAGCAGACACACTGTAATATAATGAACAACAGCTTTAAAGTAAGCAAAGCAAGTTCCCAAGGGCTACTCATTATAGTGCCCTTCATACAGAATGGAA
Source organism: Dasyprocta punctata (assembly GCA_004363535.1). Classification (NCBI taxonomy): domain Eukaryota; kingdom Metazoa; phylum Chordata; class Mammalia; order Rodentia; family Dasyproctidae; genus Dasyprocta; species Dasyprocta punctata. The sequence continues at coordinate 109,331 of RJWM01000481.1, read as the reverse complement.
TGGCATTATGCCAAGACACACCTCGCGCAAAGCTATTTTTCAGGGGGCCAGTGGGATGCAGCCATTCAGGTAAAACAGCTCTCTCAGCTTAATCCAGGGATATGATTTAGAATAGCCAAAAAGAGTACATAAACTACACAATATCCAAACAGTTCTTCAAAAAATATTGTTTCTCTCTTAGCCAAGGTTCTGCAAGGTACGAGCTGCAGAAACTCTGGAACTGTTATATTTTTTGATGAGTACCTTGAATGCAGCTTTCTTTGCTGCTGGTTACAGAGAGCTGTATGTTTTATCCATCAGGTGAAACGCATTGGATTGTCTCAAACTGAAGAAACTGCAGAGAATTTGAGAGAACCTGCAGTCACACTCTAATACCTACAGCCTTTTATTTGGAGATTAACTGCAGAAGACACAATATCCTTTTTAGAAAAAATTTATGTCTGATCTTACACATAACTAAATGACAATCACAGTATAGATTGTGGTTCTATGTTATGAAACACTTAATACTCATATCACTGAAGAACAATTTTAGTAAGCTAACCATGTGTGTATCTTTCTAATATACACTGGTCATAAGTTCAAGGGTTGCTGTTAGCAAAAATGACTACAGATTCAGAAATCTTATCTGCACCCTGTTTCCTGGCAATAGTTAAATGGTGCAAATAATTTTAAGTAATTCCTAGTGCTATATTAGGACAGTATCCTTACATATAAAACTTTTAAAAATGCTAATCTAAAATAGATTCAGGACTTTGTGTGAAGAGTGAATAAGGAAGGGAATGGACATATGTTGACACTGGAAGCACACTATGATAAAGAAGATTAAAATGTATACTAAGACCTAGCTTGTACCAGTACAAGAGTAGAATGAGCAGAACAGATTCAAACATATTGTGGAAATAAAATCTACAATTATAAAGAAGACTGTATGTGGGGCAGAGTACTGTAAAACATTTCTGAGCTTTTAAGCATACCTGACTGGAAGAAAAATCATTAATCAACTGATGGGAGATTTTCTACTGTATTGTAAACTCAATTAAACATTAAGTCATGATTCTCACCCACAAAGAAGAGCAGTAGTCCAAGCCACTGCCAAGCACCATAACAATCTTAAACTCATAGCTACAATTAATTTTAAATAGCTTAGAGAAGTAATATTTGCAGAGGTTTTCTGAAACTCTAAGGAAGTCTACAGGAGGGACTGAATTGAGATGAAAGATTATGAAACTGAAATGGTAAAAATGAAGCTTGAATTAACAACGGGCCATGTGAAGGGTGTCAGTAGTTGATGAGGATTATCAAGGAAGTAGTTGGAAACACTGGAATAGAAATCAAAACCAAGAATAAGGTTAGCAATGTAGATTTGTAGGTCATCTATGGGATGATTACAGGAGAAGCAGCAGATAATGTCATTGAGGAAGAGAATAAAGAAATGCAAAATGTCCTGAGAATAGTCTTCTGAGAAACACAAGATAGAAAGGATTTACCCATTTTATTAAGTAGAGAAAAAGTCAGCAAGGACTAACTATTTAGTAGGGTGTGTATGGAAGGGCTAATTAATGCTGCAAACCATTAAAACAGGTTAAGGCAAATGAAATCAATAACATAAAAGGGTTAACACTGACAAAAACAGGGCTATGGGTCAACAAAACAGGAGGCTAGGCAGAGAAAAAGAATAAAGAAGAAGATATCTGAAGTGAAAAGAAAACATGCAAAAATCAGATAAAGCACGGTATTCATCTAAAATGAGAGTGTCATATTCTGAGTACAATGGTAGAACTCATGTTTAGAATTTAAGAAAGTTAAAATATTTAAAACTACTAAAGGAGTATAGATATGAATACGGGGTCCAGGTGAGCACATGCACACACACTCACACACACACACGCACAATTTGTAAAGCACACACAAACTCCCTTAACAAATGTTGGTGTCAATTAAATATTACCAACTAATCCACACAAAGCACTAGTTCAGTACTAGAACGTAGAGTATTTTTTTGTGTGTGTAAATTCACCCTTGCATTCTTGGCACCTTCCATATACCCTCACTGAATGTGATGAATAAATGCCGTTTTTGCCTATCTCATGTTTATATTTACATTTATCAAAGCCATTCAGTGTTTTGTTATATTTTTGCCAGGCATACTGTAATTGTCTTTGAGATAAGGAAAGAACCCATGGAAATCTTTAAAATAACCTCTAATTAACTGGTAGCAAGGTCATAATGTTCCTGATTAAACAATTTTCAAGGATTTACAATTATCAGACAAAGCCACTTAATGACCATGTGGAAGAAAAGACAAAGGAAAAGTCTTTCTAAAATTCTAAAAGCAAATTAAACCTCACCTTTTTCTGACATTAATGACCACTACAGTGTATCTTTTCCAATGACAATTCCAGCTCATCTGCTTTATCCCTCCCATTTACTAAAAAAATAGTTATCAACATATCTAGTTGCCTAATTTTCCTTCCTTTCCTGAAAGCAGCCAATATGGAGTATGTTGCCATTTCCTTAAGTCCTTCCCAGAGTCACAGGGCACAGATGCAAATCTTCTGATAAAAGCTCAAACTTACTTCCTGAGTTGCTCCACTGGTCCCCTGGTACAATTCTTCCTCATTTCAGGAAGCTAGTGAACCAAATTGTTTGACTCTAGTTGGTTTCCCATCTTCTTGGGCTTGTAGGGTTTAACCTTCCAGAACAAGAATCTCAAGTATCTCAATGATTTTTTTGTTTTACTCACTCTGAATGTTTGCCTTGTTGAAATAACTGTGATTTATGATTCAAATTCACATTTCCTGAATCTTGAGTCCTGTGCTTTTCCAGTCTGTTAGGTAGAGTGCTGGACTCAGAGAAGGCACAAACAATAATGTGCAACTTACAGGGATCTACAACCCATCATTCTGAAACCAACATGGTATTTCTGCCAATTGAAATATGTCCATTTCATGTAAATCAAAGAGCACCATTGATTTAAAATGTTTTTAAGTTTTTTATTTCCACTTCAAAGAAACAATGTGAAAGGATTATAGTTTCAATATGTAGTATCGAGGTCAGTTAGTTGATGACTTTTCCATCAATATTTAATCAAAGGAAAATCACATTGAATGTGCCAAAGCAGTGTTTAAACAAGTGAAAAAATACTGGCCTGATAAGAAATAGTACACTGCTTCTGATGTATTGTACATATCAAAGTGAATAAAGGTCATAGAAAAGAAGGCAGAATAAACAGTATCATGGGTGGCAAACAAACTTTAAAATGATTTCTGCTAGATTTGTGTAGGTATATATATATATTTTGTGATATACAGCTTGGGGAAATAAATTCTCTCCAACAGTGGAAGATTTTGTTTTAGACAGAAAACTGAAAAAAATGCATATAACAATAGGATATATATGTACTGTAGAAGTTAGACTTAATAAAAGTATGTAAAGTATATTGCATATTATACCAATTTCAAATGTGTTATGTCATTTCCATAAACCACAATAGACTGGGAATCTCATATTAAATAACATAGGAAGAATTTAGGGTAATTCCAAGTGTTGCAACAAGGAACAGACTACTTCATTTGAAATTTTACTTAATATGAAAAATATGAAAATCAGAAGAGAATTTTAGAGGTCACCTTTGTTATCTGTCACCAATGGAATCACTACAATCATTGTCAGTATATTTATATTTATCCTCATGTTAATACAGCCATGCTTTCCTGTTACATACGTATAATTTAAAATTATGCATATGCAAAGAATGCTGTTAAAATTTTAGCAAATTATATATATTGGAAAGCAATATTTTAAAACATCTACAAAATAGAAATTGAAAACCTGTAATAATAATTTCTTGTGTTCCTTTTTAGATTCTCTTCATGGGTGTGTTTCAGGACTCAAGGTCATAATGAGTTTTAATTTTTGTCATCTTTGCTTACCATGCAGTACATTATTTTTCATGTTACTAAAAGACATTTACATTTATTACTCTTATTCAGTTAATGATATCATCACATGCAGCCAATAGGGAAGATATATCTTCTGTTTTTAGATGTTAAAACTCTACTTTAAATTACTATGTTTTAAAGTTTTGATCTACTAAAGCAAATGTGAGGTAATGATACTTCAAAAAAATCCTAATATGCTTTCCTAATTGTGGAGAAAGGAAATGTCAACTGTTTAAAATTTAAGATGAGTAAGGTACTTGTTAGGTTCTATGAATATTAACCCAATTAATCCTCATCTTATTATTGTGCACTGATAAAGAGGTATTATTATCTCCACTTAAGAAGAAGAAAAGCAAGCTTCAGAAAATTTAAGAAGCTCTCATTGTTAAATGATTATTAAATAGTGGGGGACCAAGAATCATATACATTCTTTTAACTCTAAAAGCTATTGTTCTTTTTCAGACCATACATTTTCCTATTTAGAGCTGTATGCATGTAAATGAATAAAAACAGTGGTTTCTGGTGAATTTTCAAATAAGATCAACACACAATCAAAATATCTTTCACTTTGCCTTTCCACTAAGAATTTACAGCACACAAACTTCCCTTAACCCATTAGAATTTCTTCATTTATGTTTTTCCCAGGAATTGGATACATGTACCTTCAAGTTGAACCTGTGAAGGGCTTAAAAATTAAGCACCATTGTAAGAAGTGCAATTAAAAGCACAGCAAATCCACAAACAATTGAGAACAATAATGAAAACATGCAAGACGCCCCATCTAGTTCCAATTGTCCTAAGAACCAAGCCAAGGGGAAATATACTATACTTTATTCCACATTGCCTGTGTGAAGAGAGTACTTTCATTCATAGAGTGAGAGATGTGTGCTGAGAAACTGAACTTGCAGAGCAATTCATCATTTTGTTTTGTTACATAAGAAATGTTGAATGTAAAGTAATGGACAATTATATCCATTGTAGCATTTCAAAAAAGTCATCAACATTTTCTAAATGTCTGTATCATATATTGCTTCAAGAAGGGAAGGGTTAAAACATTAAATTTTCACTTAGAGAAAGCATTTCAACAGGGACATACAATCATATGGTTCCAGTATTTTGCTTTCTGATAAACTAGCTTAACATACAGTCTAGAGAAATGTTCACATAACTGTTAGGCAGTATTTCTCCAGTATCAGATGTCTCAAGCATGCCTCTGGCAAGTGGTGAATCATAATCAATTCATGGCTGGAGTCTCTGACAGGGGCCTCAAGTGCCCACTTTGTGTTGTTGATTACAACAGGAACCACATGCTTTCAGTAGCAGATGTGCTGATTCACACACATCGCATGCAATTAGCTTACTTCAAACTCTACTGTTACTTGAAAGTGCCCTCTGTTTCTGTTGCCTTTTATATGGGCTCTGCCCTTTTGTAGATGATTAAACTACTAAGGGACACCAGATGCTACTGCTGAGGTGTGTTCTGGGTCCATTGTAACCAGTTATTGAAAGGTCAACTGCAAAGCAAATTTTGTGATGCTGTCTTTCTATTGGATGTGGGTGCTGAATCATCTAGTGGCATTTAGCTTTGCCCTTGCCACAGAGGACAGTCGTCTCTCCAGCCCTATGCAATGCATGGCTTTCAGGTAAAACCTGGAAAGCTTTTCTTTACCTTCAGGGTGCAAACAGTGTCACACTCAGAGAAGCAGCCACCCAGAGGAAAAGGAATGGCTAAGAGTGCTACAGCAAGAGTGACTTCACAGGACACTAATCAACATTAACAACAGCACAAAAGTCACCTCAGGTGTTGTCACGAAAATGAAAAATGTACTTTTACTACAAATCCCGTGGGAGGATGTGTTTCTCATCTTTTCTCTCCATTTATAAAAGTACAGAATTCTAAATCACATCAGAAGATATTAAACAGAATATATATTTGACTTTCCTAGCTGATGTTCTCTTATTGCTGGTACATAAAAATAAACCCTTGAAGACCAATAAATGATGAGAATGTGAAAAATAAAAATGTATCTACAGGGTTTTAATACATCAGTACTCCAATTAATTATTCTGTGCAAAACAAAACACTTATGAAATGTGTCAACTGTCATTCAAGTTCTACCACCTCTGACTCTCTGACGTTTTCTCTGCTGTTTATAAAATGAAAAAGCACAAAAATGCTAATTTTTAAAGGAGATGCTTCGTATATCTTATAAAAAATGTCCGTGAATAATATTCAGTTTGAGACATTCGTGAAAATATACCCAATAGGCTCGCAAACCAATTCCAGTTTGCTGCCTATTTTGTAAATAAAGCTTCAGTGGAATCTCTCATGCTCAGTCATTGCATCCTTTTTGCCTGAGAAAACAGCAAGGTTGAAAAGTTGAGACATGTCCTATACAGACTGCAAAGCCCAAGCAATTTACTTTCTGGAATTTTACAGAAAAAGTTTGGTGGATTATAAAATAAAAGATTTTGTATTCTTCTATCTTCCACCTGGGGGTGGAGAAACTGGATTAAAAAGAATGATGTTTGTTTGTGAGAAGAGTCTAATTACTTAAACTCCCTTTAGGATAAATTACTTGAATAGATAAATAAAAACTGTCATGCAGGAAAAGGTTTTTAAGCAAAGCCTTCAGTTTTCTAATTTAGTGAACAATTTAAACATATCACCAAGAGCATAGTAACTCAGCTTGCACATGCCTGTGTTGAATACTCATTCAAATATGTACAAACTCAAGTTTTGCAGATGACTCTTAATTACATCTGTCACAGGTTAAGTAACCGTTCTTTATAAGCCTATCTTCTGTTGGAATCTCTGTTCATTGAGGGCAAGGATCATAGTCTACACCAACTGGTCCTGTTTCCTTGTAGCATGGTAGGAGGTCTACAAATATTAGCTGAGTGTTTCAGTAAGTAGAACAAATTCATCTTTATTAGAATTTATTGAAAATAAAAAATTCAATTACTTAGTACATTTAAAGGAACGCAGTTTTGTAATCAAAGTGAGTGCACAGTATTTGAGGAAAAAAATGAAGCTGATTTTCATGTGTGCTTGTGGGAACACTTACAACTCTGTGTCAGGTCTTTTACAGTAAATACAATTTACCAGCTAATTGTTGCTAATTAGAGGTACTAATAACCTAATTTTTAATTAAGGATGGAGATCATTTGTAATTTGCCTCGTATCCATGAAAACAAATGTTGCTTGGAGCTGAAAATGGCTTTGATCTTTGAAGTGGCATCAATACTGCCCCTTGCTCCCTGATGACATAGGGCAGTTTTAGAAAGTAATCTCACCCAGAAAAAGCAATGTAAAGAGAATCTTCAACCAATTCTTTGGTCAAGCATTACCAGTTCCAAGTTAGTGAGGCTTTCCAGTGTAAACTTCTATACTGTCACAAAAACTACAAACAAACTGTATATAGTTTTAGTAGTGATTTCTGTGTAAATCCGAACAGGTATATCTAGGAGGAACTCTGCAAATACAAATCTGACATATGAGAACCTCACATGTGATTGATACATTATGACATTATTATCAGTGAAACTTACCAAATTGTACTGAAATATTTACAATTTTGAACTATCTTAGTAGGTATGTAAAAGGATAGGGCAGAGAGTGAATACATATTCTAGAAATTTCTATAGTTCTTTTCACTGCACTTTTAACTCTTAGATTTTTTTTTTCTTTTCTTTTTTCTTTTAACCTTGCTTCAAATTCTGAACTCTAGTCTTTTTAGAAGAGGATGATGGATTTGTGTTCCTCTTTTGTTCTCTGGGAATAATCTTTTGATTGATTTCATGCTGATGCCCTTCAAGGAAATTAAGCCCAAGAAAACTAAGATAAAAATTGATGACAAATTATCTGTAGTCTTCATATGTGCTTCAGAAAATTCAGCCATGTATAAAAGTGTTACTTTAGTCTTCATTTACTTATTCTTCCTACTCCTGCTTAAAATAAGAGAATGTTTTAAAGTTATAACCATTAGGGAAAAGTAACACTAAAAGAAGAACAGATTTCTGATTTTGCATAGAAATTTACAGAGCAGTTCCAGTCCTCCATCCTTTATTCTTGAAATGAGCTGGGAAAAGGATAGCTGAAAATTAGACAAAGATAGATGACACTGTTGAGATAAATCAGAGGCTTGCTCTTTCTGGAATGTCACACACTTTCTTTTGAACACCAACATTCTTGTTAATTCTTTTTTCTCAGATTATTTTTATATTTAAAATATATTCATTGTTAAAGCCTGAATATTTATAATAGACTCTTTCTAAGTGAAACATCCCTGAAGTCATGCATAACCTAATTACAGCAAACATCAAACCAAATCAAACCAAACAAAACAAAACCCACACACGTAAAAATATTCCAGTTACGTAGCAGCTTTGTACTTCCACATTGTTCAAGTTCCTTGACTTCTGTCATGTCACCTAATGAACTCTGGTCACCTGAAATTTGCCCAGAAACAGTACATTTGTCAAAATTTTAAGTCTAAGTATTCCACTTCTGATTACTCCGTGCAGTTCATTGAGAACTCTAGTCTCTATATTTTCTGCTTTCTTCCTATTTCCTTCCTTTTTCATCATGTTTTTCCTTGAAACCACAGCTTGCTGTTCAATTACCTTGCCACTCTCATTGACGTACATTACTATTTTTCTCATTCTACTGAGTAACTACTTCACCTTGGATTAATCCATCTGTCTGCTTCCTTAGCTCTTGATCACTACATCAAGAAAAACAAAGTATTCTCACAGATTAGTATTATAAAAATTCATAGTCTATAACTTCAAATGAATTACCAGCACTGTCCTTTAAATTTTCTATGTGTCAGTTGGTGGTCTTCTCACTGTAGTTTTCCAAATCTCTGTTTTTCCTAAATCCTTACCAAGTCATCCATCTCCCAGTCACTCTTGATGTCACTTAATAGTTCACTTTTTTAAAAAAAGTATCATGTGCAAAATAACTTGACTTCCTATTTTTTTAAATTTTATTAGTATGTATTTGCAGTACATAATATTAACATTTCTTGTGGGGAGTTGGTACATGTATTTAACATAACTTAATTCTTTTTTTCATTTCCTTCTTCTACCATGTTAACTCCTATCTCCCTCCATTTCTTGATCCCCTTCCCATTCAGTAAAGATCTACTTCCCTTTCTTTTATTTCATTCTTTAGTTATATTTTGATTTTCTTATATAAGAGAAACCAGGAGATATTTAAAACTTGTGTATCTGATTTAGTTCATTTAATAATATGATTTTAAGGAACATTTATTTTCCTAAATGATTCCTTTATCATTCTTTATGTAGAGTAGAAAGTACTCCATTGTTTGTACATGCCATATTCTCTTTATTGACTCATCTGTTGATAGATTTATTAGGTTCCTTACAATATTTTATCATGCTTCATGCTGCCATAACCCTAGAGAAGCATGCATCATTATGTTATGATGTCTTTAACTCTTTTGGGAAATACCTTGAAGGGGACTATTTGGATTGAATATAATTTATAGTCTTAGTTTTTTGAGGAATCTTTATACTGATTTCATAATGGTCATACTACTTTACATTCTCATCAACAATTTAGAAGTTTTCTTTGTTCCTGCAGCCTTGCCAGCATTTGGTATTATTTGGGTTCTTGATAGAGCAATTCGGCAATAAATAAATTAATTAATTAATAAAAAGGATAAATGTAGAGAAGTAGAAGTCAAATCACTGTTATTTGGAGATGTGATTCTCTACATAGAAGACCCAAAAAAATTCAACAAAAATCTCCTAGAATTAATAACCAAATTCAGCAATGCAGCAGGATGCAAAATCAACAAAATAATCAATAGTGTTTTTGTGCACCAATAATAAGCTCACTCAGAAAAATATTAGGAAAAATATAATCTACAATAGTATCAAGAAAAATTAAGTACTTAAAGAATTAACCTAGCCAAGGAAGTGAAAGAGTTCACTAGTTAAAACTGCAGTACTCTGAAAAAAGAGACCGAAGAAGACACTGGAAAATACGCACTTCTAAAACAGATACATAGATTTAAGCAATCAAAATACCAACAGCAGAACTAGAGAAAACAAGGATAAAATTCATATAAAAACAGAAAAGGCTCAGAATAGTAAAAGTAATCCATTATAACAAACGGAAAGCAGAAGGAATCACAATCATAGATTTGAAGTTATATTACAAAGCTGCAGTGATTAAAAAAAAACATGGTTTTGACAGAGAAAAGGACATGTGGATCAATAAACTCGAATAGAAAATGCAGAAACAGCCCCAAGCACATTAAACTATATGATCTTTCACAAACATGCCAAAAAATACATTGGAGGAAAGATAGTCTAAGAAATGAGGTCGAGAAAACTGATTAGCCACACACAGAAGATTGAATCTGGACCTGTATCTTTTACCATATACTGAGCTAAAATCAAATTGGATGGAAGATCTAAATGGTAAAACAGAAACAATCTACTGCCAGACAAAAGAGGTAAAATTCTTAAAGTCAAAGTTGTAGGCAAGGACTTTCTGAACAGAACCCTGGTTTCATAGGAAATAGTATAAAGAATCAGCAAATGGGATCATATGTAATTAAAAAGCTCTGCACAGTAAAAGAAACACCAAACAAAGAGAAAAGATAAGCAACAGAATCAGAAAAACATTTCTACCTATTTCTCAGACCAAACACTAATATCGAGAATACATAAAGAACTCAAAAATGATTAGATCCCCCAAATGAAAGATTCAAAAATAGGCAAGTGATATTAATAGACACTTCTCAGAAAAAGAAAGGCCAATAAATACATGAGGAAATGCAAATTAAATAAAACAGAAATTCCATCTTATCCCAGAAATAATGGTTATCACACAAACGTCCTCTGTTTATATTGATAGATTTACATGCACGTATATTATTCCTAGCTCCTGTTCATTCACATTCCTAGAACACATAGGCCTTCCATAAAAACCTTTTTGTATTAGTCAACGACTTTGAAATATATCTTTGAATTTTAGAAATATCTCTTGCCTTCTTCCTATCATGGCCAATATTTCTCATTAAAAAAACCAGTTAATTCTAGACTTCGTTTGTTTCATTATCATCTTTCCTACTTTTCAAAGCCACAGGTTTTTAGATAGTTCTGCTTGCTATATCCACTACCTTACATGCCATTCAGTGTTGTTGCCCTTCACCATAAATTGCACCATCAAATTCACTAATGATCTCTGAATAATAAAATCCATTATGCCTTTTTTCTTGATGTCCCCTGAAAGCCTTATGCAGTCATAGGTGGGTTTTTCTGGAGGTGATTGGATCTGATGCTGGGTATCTGATGCTGGGATTGAGGATGTGTGATTACTAAATTAGTTCACTGATGATTAGCCATAGTTCTGGGTAGGATTAAGGATGCTCCACCCTTAATCTAAGGGTAGGTAGGCTGGATAAAATATAAGGGACAGAAAGATGGACCTTGCTTGCTGCTTGTTACTTGCTACTTCCTGCTTGGTGCCTACTCTGCAAGCCCCTCTGCTATGCTGCCCTGCCATGGAGCTGGCCAACTATGAACTGAAACCTCTACAAACTGTGAGCTGCAATAACCCTTTCCCCCTTTAAATTTGGGTGTCAAATACTCTGTCTCAACAATGAGAAAAGCAGCTAAAACAAAATCCAATGGTTCATTTTCAGGATTCCTGTCACCAAACAGCATTTTTTTCTCATCCTCTTGCTTTTTCTTACATATCTTATGTGACTTTTACAATCTTTACATTAAACTCTATTTTTTGACACTTATTTTTAAGATCATGTGTACTTTTCTTGGCTCTGATCACATTCTCTGGGTGATACAGCTTAATTCCATCATGATGTCTGCAAAAAATCACCTCTAGGTAAAAGATGTCATTTGAACTCAGGCACACATATCCAAACATTTCCATTTGCATGGATTACAGATATCTCCAGCTCAACATGTTTGACACTGAATTCAGCCTTTTTCTGGAGATACCTGATCTTCCTTTCCATGGTTCAGATCCTGACAAATAGTACCTCAGCCCTTTAGGTTATTAGGAATTTAGAAGTTAGATTTAATTCTTCTCTCCCTATTTTGATACTGAATTGCTTACCAGTCATTGTGTTATACCTCATTAATATGTCACAAATTTACCAACTTTCCACTGTCATTTCCATGACTTGAATACAAGTCATTGTGACTTCTTCTTTGGATTGTTGGGTTTAGTTTATCCTTTTTCTAGATTTGCCTCTCTCCAGTGTATTCTCCACCTCACATGCAGAGTTATTATGTCATTCTTCAACATCAAACTTTTTAATGTTTCTCTATTAATATAATGACAGACTTTAAGCTGCTATTTTTGGTGGTGTTGCTCCATCTCATCTATTCTTAGGCTCATTTTCTCTACTCTTTTTTTCTCTATGCATATCCTTGCCCACTGCATCTCCCTCAATTTGATATACCTTGTTCAAATAACCTTTTGAACATGACTCTTCCTTGGTCATAAATTCACCTCTCTAAAGTATTTTCAACTTAGCTAATACCCATGTATTCTTACGAATATCTTTAGAAAATTCTTCTACTAGGATTTTTTCTCTGACCTCTCATAGTAGAGTTAGTTGTTCTTTCTTTGTGCTGTCACAATGCTTCTACCAATACAGATTAATATAGTTGTGGCTAATAATATTTGAACTCTAATTTTATGCCAGGATCTGTTTTAAGCATTTTAAGTATTCTAACTCATCTCACCTTAACTTACCCAATACTTAGGAAAAACTTATGAGGATTTATCATCAAATAAGTAATCTAAACTACAGAGAAGTTAAATAACTTTCCCATTTTTCTACAATTAGTAAATGACATAAGTAGCTTCTATACTTAGGCATCTGATTTATGAATGAACAAACTTAGTTATTATGATAATTGAAGTATTTATGCCACTGAGTCATGGTAATTTGTTTATACTGAGCTTCTAAAATCATTAGCAAAAATGTTGCATACCTAGCACTTAGCACAATAAACCACATACAGTGCTTCTAGTATATATTATTTAAATAAATAAAGTAACAAGATGAAACATGACTCAAAAAAGGGAGCATTCTCACCCCAAATCAGTTTACACTGATCTGACTTTGCTTTTATGATATCGATTGACTTGCTGAGATTTAATATCTTGCATACTCTTTTCTATTTCTAAGAGTTTACATGTCTTGTACTAATTCCCTAATATACCTTTTCTACTGTTGTCTAATTGGGAAACTCAGATTTATCATTCCTGATCCAGCTCAGAATTCACTTTATTTTTGAGGATTTCAAGTTCAATTATATCTTAAATGTTGAACATCGCAAATAATATTAAATTAGATCACAGTATGTTTAGCAAGGATCTATTTTCAACACAAGTTTGAATGTCCATCACTAGAGTGTAGCATCTACTGTCCAGAAATTGCTCAATAAATGTTTTAAATGTTGATTGAATGAAATCATTTGGGTTATATTTTGTAAATTATGAAGCAGATATCTTGCACTCTAGTAAATTAGAGCAAATCTGGTTGGCTCCTACACTGGCAAATAATTAATTCTTTGAGTTTTTCAATATCGGCATTTTGGGATAACTTGGAAAGAGATATTACAATAGCCAGCTCATTTTTCTGATATGATTTGGCAAAGGACATGCAATGTTTTCAGAGTCTCTGAAGTCATTCCACCAGTCAGTTAAAAGACATTTTAGAAAAGAAAGTTTGGTTCTATTTAGAGGTAAACTAAAAAACCAAGTTATTAAATGTCAAGCCACCAACACAATCTTATGAGGAGAAAATAAGTATAAAATAACCCAGAACACTGTTTTTCACATGAACACTATATTGGTTCCTTCCTTTGTACTCCGCTTGTGGGAAGACAGCAAATTTTGATTTTTATTTTATTTTATTTTTTTTGCAGCACCAGGGATCAAACTCATAACCTCACGTCTGACAGACAGGCGCTTAAGCCACTCAGCCAAACTCCCAGCCCTAGTTTTTTTTTGTTTTTTGTTTTTTTTTTTTGAGGCAGGCTCGCACTATGTAGCTCAGGCCGATCTTGTGCTCACGTTGTAGCCCAAGCTGGGCCTCGAACTCACAACGCTCTGCCTACCTCAGCCTCCCGAGTGCTAGGATTAAAGGCGTGCGCCACAACGCCTGGCTAGATAGCAAATTTTTAATGTAAAGATGCTATATCTGGGCTTCTAACATTTCTATGTGATTTTTTTATCTTCTTCATCAAGCACCCACAAAACTGTTAGATTAAATTTCTTAAACTATTATTTCTATCAAATCATTTATTTGCTCAAAAAGTTTCAGTGACTGATTTCTATCAAATCAGATGAACCTTCAGACCTAGGATGTTTAGCCAGGGTTTCTGCTTCAATTGATTTGGTAGCTCTTGACCCAAGAGGTATATAATAAGTATTTTGATTTTTGCATTGTGTTCTTGAAAGAGTGAAATCAGGACACCTAGTTGAAAGATAGTTCCAGATAGTGTCATTTATTATTATTAACACTGATAAATTATCAAGAATAGATGCTATTAGTTAAATAAAAATGCTATATGTCAAACAAAACAGAAGCCGTACAAGTCTAACACAGTCTCTTCCTAGGTGACCCGTAGCGTAAATGAAAGTAGCACATCCAGATATGATAGCTAATATACTTTTGGAGAAAGATTATGATATTTTAAGTAATGAAAATTTATAAACATCAAAAAGGACCAAAGTGATTTCATTTGAAAACTAAGTCATTGTTTTTCAATGGGGATATTCTAAGAATTCAGCCATGAACCTAACTAAACAAAGTCCACAGAACACACAACAAGGATTAATTTTTGGATGCTAGATCAAGCAAGCAGAGTGACCAAGAACACAATGTTCTCTGCATGGAAACCCGTCTGGTCACCAGGTTCTACTGTCCTGTGAGCTGTTTTACTCTATTTTGGACTTTTTATTTATTTATTTATTTTTTGCTCTATCTCCTTTATCCTCTTCTGAGTTTGAATTTTATGTTCCTGCCATCTAACATGTCAAAGGGTCAATGATTCCAAAGCACTTCAGACTGCCAGTATTTCATTTAGTTAAAAAAAATCAACATAACTGAACAATTGTGCCCATTGTCCTCTTTGCAAGAAATCAAAATTTCAAGTCAAGATGAATGCACAGTGTCTATGCAGTTTAAAATAAAAACCAATTTCTTGACACACATACACCTGTTAAAAACTATACCACCAAACTCTAGGAAACAATTTAAATATTGCTAATTAAAATTCTGAAGGCCCTAATGTATTCTCAAAACAACTCTGTCACTTTGTTGTACAAATATAATATTGGTAGATTCACTTTGATATACAAATTGTCATTTTTGGAACAAATTTAAAGTTTTAATTCATTCAACAAATATACTGAGTACCTACTATATGTCAGACCCTACGCTGAATGCCAAGTAAGCAAAATGGGATGATTTTTTAACTTTAGACTAATTCTGGTCTATAAAGCAGTGCTTCTCAATCTGTTTTTATTAATCCAGCAGTGCTAAATATAATATTCTTATCCCACTTTTCAGAAATGGTGGTGACCTTGTCTAACATTGAGACTCACTGATACACAGAATATAGACTCTATCTTTTGTGTATCTTTGATAGACAAAGTGTCTTGGAGTTTTTATTTTTGTATCTAAAAAGCAACATATACACCCCATGCTGAAACAAAATTCAAATTTCCTATACTAACGGCTTTGAGAATCACTGCTTTAAAGAGTTTTGGCGAAAACCAGGCAACCTCCATCTCTCCCCACCAATCAAGTCTTAAAGGAATTAGAATTTTCCTACCTGACACAACAGCTGGTGGAGTATCATAATCCTGTCTTGGGATTGAATCTTTGAATGAAAAGAGCATGAGAAAGAATGCAATGAAGTACAAAAGAAAATAAAACAGAATCTTAGCTTTAAAATTTGGAAAGGTCCATTGCACGTCTTATGGTCACCTAAACCCCTGCCTTCAAGCAGTCCATGCATTATGATTCTAGTTTACAGCTGATGCTCCAGTTTGGTAGATTCCATGGTTCCCACTACTGCCATGTTGCACCCAATGTCAGAACCAGCATGATTTGCTTGAATACTATACTTTGGAGCACGATAATTTTCCTGTTTGTTCTCTTTCTGAGGGAATCAATGAGAAATATTTACCCTCTCTGGCTGACACAAAAGTTTTGCAGGCTGCCTATTTGGAGGGGGCTCAAAGCATGACATAAAGGGAAATCCTGGAGAACAAAAGGAAGAATGATAATTTGAAGGAGATAAATAAAAATTTTGCACATTTTCATATAGTATGGAGGTGAGTGCAATTTGGAGTCCCAGTTTTGGGTGTGATAGGTGCCGATCTGGGAAGCAGAGCAGAGGGGCTGTCTGCTCCACACAGAGAACATTTCTGCGCTGACTCTGTGGAGCAGAAATTCATAGACCACAACCTATTGAATGGATGATGACCATCTTTTTCCAAAGTGTCCTTACACCAGGAAAGCTTCATTGAATTATGTGGCAATCATTGCAAAAGTCTGGTTCATGGGGGACCAAATATATCCATGGTTAAAAAAAAAAAAAAAAAAAAAAAAT
>RJWM01000481.1:0-92645 GCA_004363535.1 Dasyprocta punctata | reverse complement strand
AAAAATTTTTGGACTACCACAAATTTCTCACTTTCATCTCCTTGCCACAAAAAGGATAACATTAATACTCTCCAGTGTAAATGGCATATGAGAACGTAAATAAAAATTTAAACATTGCAAAGCACTTTGACAACACAGAGCAGAAGAGTCAAATGCAGCAAAAAACATGGCTATAAGTTCGTACATTTCTCAAAATAGTTTAGTGAACTAGTGGATTAATTACTATTCCCAAATTTAGAAAAAATAGTCATTTAAAAGGTATCTAAATGTTTTGCTAATAGTGGTATTAAATCCTACCTTTTGAAAAAATGGCAATTACACATTATCAGTATAAAACAAACAAATGAACAAACTCCCAGAAAAACAAACAAGCAAAAAAACATTAATTTTTGGACCACACCACTGATAATTTCCAAAAAAATACTTATAAAATTTAAAAGTAAATAATACAAGAAAAGCCAGGGATGTAGTACAGCAGCAAAGCACCTGCCTGGCAAGCATGAGGTTGTGAGTTCAACTCCCTGCACCAAGACCAAAAACCAAACACTAAAATAATATAGAAAATAATGTTGATTGTTGACTATTTGGAGAATATAGACAAGTATAACGTTACAATAGAAATTATCCCTAATCTCTTCCTTCAAAATAATTATACTTGTTTCGCCTTTCTTTACACCAATATTTTATACATTCTATCTTCCACAGTAGTCATTACATCCAAATACACAAATTTTCTGTCATGTTTTTACATAACACTTTAAGTTACTCATTCTCTAATTAATTTGAATTCTTCTAATTATATGCTGTCTTACATTTCAATTTTTGGATACTTTGTGATTTGTTCAATTTTTCTTCTCATTACACATTATAAACAACAGTATCAAATATGTTTGAAGCATCAAGGCTTCACTATTTTACAATATTTCAATAAACTACTTATTCAGAATTGTAGCTGTTCTTTCTGCCAGGATAAATGTTCTGAAATGTTTTGACTACCTACTTTGCTGTTCTAATACCAGTGCTGGGTACAAGCTCAGGTTATTTCCATCATACAATCACTGTTTGAAAATGCTTATTTCTCAACAGCATCCTCAGCAGTATGCACTATTTCGATGACTTTATTTGATGGGCTCTGTATGTTTGTGTTAATTATACACACTGGATTAAATTGTAGTTTCTATCTTTTAGTGTTACTTTTCATATATTCTGCACATTCTCTTCCCTTCTTTATCAACTACCTGCTCATAATTTTGGCATTTTATGTATTAGGACTTTTTATTCCGTTGCTAATTTATTTGATTGTATAACCTTTTTTTTACACAGCAAAGCTTTAAAGTTTATTTAATAGACATTTGCATATAGCCTACTCAATTTTTATATTGTAAGACTACTCTTCGAAGGTTTTTTATTTTAAAATAATAGTGAACAAATTTTTAAGAACTATAGATTTTTTTTACCTATATTTTCTTTTTTCTATTTTACCATTTGTAATTAGTTGTTATTTTTCCTGAAAAATAATTTAAGGAAAAAATAGCTTATCATTTATGGTATTATGAATTGAATTATGAGATTTATATTTTATTGCTTTTATACTTCTCCATCTTAATGTCTAGATGGGAAAGGAAGAAAGGGAAAGGAAAAAAAACAGAGAAGGAAAAAACAGAAACAAAGATTTTATAAATAAGAAAGGGAAAAGTGTTTGAATAGAGAGGAGAGGAATGGGAAAAAAAGGAGAATCAAGATATATCATGTACAAGTCAAATTTCCTATGATGAATGTAATCATTTAATATATCTAAAATGTACCAATAAACTTAATTAATTAAAAAATTTTTAAAAACTGATACCTAATAATGCTAAAAAAAACTGACAATACCCAAGCAAAATGAATAATTCAGATTTTTGCCTGGTATTGTCAGAATTTTAGAGCAGCAAAGGAGTGTTGTGATTGAAAAATGCTAGAGAACTGTGGAAAATAATGGAGTATAATCACAAGATTACTTTTGTGAGTGGGTTATGGCTGTACCATGGGAATCCAATGATGTCACAAATCACCAGTGGCTTGGAGAACACAACACTAACTGCAGATAAAGAGGCTTCAGAACAAAATCTTTTTACTTCTTTCAAAAGATTTGAGTGACATTGTAAGCCACTGGTGAGGAGCAACTTAGCTAAACAAAAGAAAGGGAGATAAGAAACTTGTAAAACAAGATTGTCATGCAATTTGGAGGGTTTTCATAACACAGGAAAGTCCCCAGTGGTATCTGCTAAACCCTACACTAAGAAATTATGATAAGAAATTATGGATAATGGGGTTGTTTCAATCAGAAGAATCATGTGGCAAAAATCAACAAAAGCAGACAAAGCTAGAAAAATTCATCAAGGTCAGCAGAGCCATGAAATACAACAGTTATACTGCTTGCATAAAATTTGTTTATTCTAAGGTTGACAGGTTTATCTAACTTAAAAATAGGTAGAAAATTGAACAATAAACATTTGAAGGGAAAAATTATACACAGAATTTGATTAAATTACATAGCACCCATTTCATACTGTGAGATTATTTGACATGGAATACAACTGTTTCTATGAAGATAAAAAGAGACTTTGGCTTAGTATAATTCCTTTAGGTAGGGATGTTAATAAGGAAAGTGGGATATAGGCTATGACTTAGTACACTTTTTAGAAAAGAAATAGATTGAATCTAACTCCACTTCCCATCAGCCCTGATCATTAACTACTCTATGAAATTATTCACTGGATCTCACTATGATTTGCCCCAGGAGCCCATCACTTCCTGGAAGTGAATTTCCTATTTCAATCTTAGTCATCACTGATCTGATCAAATTTTGTTTCGAGAACTTCAGTAAACTTAGTTGTCTGAAAGTCTCCAAAGACTTCTGGACAGGAGAGAGTCATCGTCATGTTATTTTAGACTACCTGGCAGTTGTAACATAGTACAGAATGGATTAGAGAAAACTTTGAGGCTGAAAGCAAGAAAGTGCAGTTAGGAGACTATTGAAATGAATCAAATGAGGCCCAGGGAAGAGCAAATCTATCTGGCAAAAGCAGTATCTGTAAGGCATAATTATTTAGGCTTAAATATTCTAGGTTGATCGAGAAGAAGGGGGTCTAGATTGACTTATACTTGTGTAGTTTGCATACTAGCAAATGACTATGGCATTGTCTTGAAAGAAAACAGGGTATAGGAACACATGAGAGGAAAAAGAATTTAGTTTAGAAGGAAGTTTAGGGAAGCTCATGAGGTTAGTTCTGGTCATGCTGACTTTGAGAAACTGGAGGGTAATTTACATGGAGATAGTTAGCAAATAGTTGGAAAATGAGTCATCCTAAAACGAGGTTAGCATAGAGGACTCAGATATAGGAATCTTCAGTGTGAAAGGCAAGGTTTAAAACCAAAAGTGGATTAGATTGCTTCAGGAAACCATATAGACTGGTTAAAAATGAAACCATCGTTTAGTGACTGTAAGTAAAGAAGACATGGTCAGAGAATTTGGAGGAGAACCAGGAAAACCTTGTGCCACAGTCACACACATGGAACTTTGGGGGATAAACTGGGCCTGGATATTGGATGACAGGAAAATGTCACCATTGAAATCCAAATATTCAGGTTATCTTGAAAAACTGGAAGATACGATCACCCTGGGTCTGTACACCCATGTGGCAGTAGCTACCTGGATTTCAGTGGCAGCCGCTCTCTCTAGACAAGGTGATCATATTTCAGGCTGTCAAAAGCACCACTTAGCCCCACTGTTTGTCCAAACTCAGGTAGAGATTTTATTTTTAATTGCACTGGAAATACTTCTAAAATATAATTTTAATATTATGTGACTTTGTATGATGTGTTCACATTTATCATATAGGAAAATACAGAGCAAGTTTGATTACATATTTCAAAGACATTTGAATTCAGTCAACTTCATTTATTAATGTGACTTAGGTAGATTGTAGAGTTTTGACTTTGCAATCCTACATGAGTATTATAGCAGCAAACAAACTGGAAACTTTTAAAGAAATTAATGACATCCATTGGCATGGAGCAAGTGAAAGAGTTGTTCTGTGGTTTTAATAGGGTACTACCTGGACTAGACTCCCACCAGTTAGATAGAAGTCACTGAAGCTGGAGGGGTAAGGGTAGTTCATTTGATAAGCACCTGAAGGGCATTATACACTGTATTAGGTATGTTATGTATATCATTCCATTTAACACTCACAACAACCTGGGGTATATATAATATTATTCTTGTGTTGTAAAAGAAGTGAAAGCTCAAAGAAGTTAAGTAACTTGTCTAAATATGCATATCAATAAAAAGGTAGAGCCAGGCTTTTATGTTCAGTTTGATTCCAAAGTCCCTGGACTTTCCATAATTCCAGGGCGCTTTCCCCATCAATGGAAATAATGGAAAGATAGCAGTAGGTGGGAAAACTCAATTTTAAATATCAACCTCAACTACATAATAGTCACTCCAAATGCCAATCAAAAATTCAGATAAATTAAATCTATCATGGTGTATCCAAGTATTAGAGTGATAGTTTAAGGGAAGAAAAAGCCAGCATTCAGGCCACTGAACACACTTTATCATCTTTTGTTTAATAAATAAGTAGATTAATAAGTTTCTTCTCTGCCTATCCAGAACCTCATGAAATTTTAAACTTTTTCATAAAATTACATGAGACTTATTATTTGTCAAAACATTATTTATTTGCAAAGTTAAAGGGAGAAAAAAATGGAAAAGAAAAAGCAAAAACCTAGAAGAAGTGTTCAAAATAGGCCATATGTTAAAAGCTTTACTCTCTAAGAAAGGTAATGGTATATGTCATTATAGAATTATTATTGTCATTGGTTGTTACCAGCTGAACAAAAGTTATAGTCCCACATAAATTTGTTCTTATTAAGAATGCTTAAATACACTATTATATATATATATATGTGTGTGTGTGTGTGTGTGTATACATATATATTTGTATCAATAATACAATTCTGAGCCTGTTCTGTATCACTTAGCTTATTCTTCAATTTTCTAAAGAATTAAGTCATATACTCAACCTAACTTTTATTTTTACTTGTTCACACACATAAACTTTAGCAAATACTGACTTTGTTTTTGACTCAAAAATGTAAAATTTATGAAAGTTCTTTTTCTCTACTTTGCATTTTAACTTTCTCTGTTATCATATTTCCGTTTGTCAAGGGAATTTCCTACTTCAATCACTCAAAATTTATAATTATTGAAGGATGGGAGGCTGAAATAATAAAGGGCAACCTCCATGTGAAACATGATCAACCTCAAGCTTACTTATTATTAATTGCTGCTTTCATAATGCATAGTGACTATGAATACACTAAGAACAAAACTATTATCTCCAAACCCTCTCTCTGATGAAAATTGCCTATATCACAATCATAAGTAAATGTAATCTTAAACATGACTTCTGAAGCTCAAGATCTTTTGATTTGTTCCAAGCATTCAGACATGTGGGTTATCATCATTGCTTTTTATGGGATCAGCAACTGAGGCCCTAGACATAAGTGCTTTGTTTTGTTAATAAAACTTAGTTTCATTGTGACTCTTTCCTTTAAGAGTATGAATTTGTTCCCATGTAGGGTGGATTAGAGAGGCCTCACGGGACATGTCACAAACTTCTTAGCACTCCATGCAGTCTGCACATCAATATCCTCTACTCAGCAAGCTAGCCACTGATAAAAGGTAGAATTCCTTATTCACAGGTAGTGTGCATAGTGTTCATGAATATTTGTAGATGATATCCAAGTAACATATAGAACTAAATATATAAAATCATATAGTTTGGGGGCACATATCAAGCTCAAATTTGAACATTATTGAGAGTAGAAGATACTATTATTTCAAGGAAAGATATCTTCAATGAAGATTTAAAACTAGGATTCTTGATTACTAGTCCAGTGATTTTTCTAAACTATCTAAGCTGCACCATTCAGAACTAAAAGTATATACTTTTCTACATTTAAAAATGACAAAACTGTTTGTATTAAAGTTCAGAAGAAATATAATTGCTATTGACGGTGTTACATGATGTTTTCATTATTCTCTGTAACAGTAATAAAGTTTTAGCAAAATTGTATTAGACATTTATCTTCCTGAATGTTTTTTAATTATTTTTGAAAGTACCTTTTCTTAAAAAATAGCATTATTTCATGATTTCAAGTATCATATTGATATGAAATCAAGGTGGCAATGAATTTGTTTTTAAGTATGCTTTTTTTTTCTAAGGAGAAGTAAGACTACTCGAAATTTTCCATCCTAATAAAAGCGATTAAGTTCATTAGAGTCCCTTTCTTCTTTTCAGTTCTATGTCAACATAACAAAGAAAAACATCAAAAGATATTTTATGCCAAGTTCTCAATTACTTTTTATGACTTTAAGCATTGAAAGTAAATAAAAATTCCTTCTATCAGTCTCAATCAGAGCTGGGCCCTCGTGGAGAAATGGGATGATATACTGGCTTCTTTGGTAAGCAACTGGGAAAAGAAACCAAAGTAAAGCATAACACCACTGAGTCTAGATTTGCAGATGCATGCAAAAGGACACATTTCTGAAGCAAATATTATACCTTGTGCATTATGCCATAATAATGAAAAGTAACTGAGATTTACATGCAGCACAGTAGAACCCTCAGCCTTGTCAATGTGAGCAAATGTCTCCTGGAATCTGATGTCAATGCACAACACAGCGCATTGATACTGGAACCTGAAAGGTGTGTTAGGCAGAGGTACAGAACAAGTTCTACTGATAATACCAACTAAAAGAGAGTGTTGTATCTTATTAAAATCCAAGAAGACAAAGCAAAACGAATTTTTTAACTCACCGTTCCTGTTGTGCCCAATGAAAGGTGATTCATCTGCTGTGTCAGGGGACCCATCATGTTTGTTGGCTGCATTGACATAGGGTGTTCCATTGTTGGTGTAATCACAGCACCCTACAAGCATATACAAAGTCCGTCTGAAAATACATTCTACAGGAAGACAACTTTTAAAGAGCAAATGCAGGATATTGTGTTTATATGTTAACATCAAATATGTTTACTTTTTGCTAAAAAGGCTAAACTCAGGTTTACAAGATTTTTTAACTCATTCATGTCATTTTGTTTTTCTCTAAATATACAGTCTTAGCAACTTTCTTTTATGTGATTTCTATGTGATATGTCTAAAGCATCTGTCATTATACTTCCAAAAGCTGACATAGAATATATTCAAAGAAATCATATAGATCCTCTTTCCCACTCTTCCAAAGTTTCTCTGACTGATAAAAGATGAACATTAATGGAAATTCTTTAATTGTTCTTAAATTGAATCAGACTTACTTTATTCAACTTATGCAGTATTTACATGGGTAATTTTTGATCACTCAAATACAGTTCTTCATTAGGAAGATATTGTACTTACAGATGGTCTTTTTGACTTGTTCTGTTGAGGACATACTGAAATTTAACATTAATTAAGTAAAAATAAAAGTTATTGTATTTTATGCCTCTTTCTCTGAATCATTTGACCTATTTTCTAACTAGACTTTTGACACAATGCAGAATACTAAACTCTGCCAGTATTGGTCAAAATTTTATGTTCCTATGTAAATTAAAATTTAAGAAAAACAACAATCAAGTTTGTAATCAGATGTCAGGAAAGGTGTATTGCCAGAATACAGGTTTTGATTTATTGTAACTATTGGAAATAAAATAAAGAGCAGACATTTAAAAAATTTTCCATATATATACTATATGTCAGATGATGGAGCCAGACTATATTATTTTTGCACACCACTTTTTGTACCCTACTATTCTCCTTTAACTATTTAAATTAGAGAATGGAAAAAAGGTTTTTGAAAAACAAAATTAAGAAAATTTAGGATAGGATGGAATTTTGGAGGATTATAGAATTCAAATGCTTCATATTAAAAATCATAATAAAATGATACTCATGATATAACACCTCACTAAAGTACTCATTTGTAATGTGATCATGTATCTGAATAAACTATTTTTCTTAAACATTATTTTCTACTTATTTTCTTCTTCCATATAAGTATTTCAAAGAAATAAAGCAAGGACAAAAGCACATAACTGTCAAAATCCTACTACCAAAACTAATTACTCACAAGCAAATGTTTCCTAGAATAGCTTGCTCAGGATGATCAGTTCCTTATGGTATTACCCAAAGCCAGGTTCCTGACTACACCTGTTAAAAGATCAGGGTTTCACGCAGTCTTCCCTACAGCCTCCTCCTGATTAGTTTTGAGGAAGAACAGAAATTGCACTAATTACTTGAAAATACTTGATATGTAGAATTAGCTTTGCCATTTGGACTTTTGCTCTGAGATCTACCATAAAATGTACATATTATTTTATAGATTTGTAGTTGGTAAAAATATATAGTTGTGCATTTGTGTTTGAATTTCTTGATGATTTTGTGTATTGTATAACAGGTCACTTCTCAAACAAAAGACATGCAAATAAAAAATGAAGAAATAAAATGAAGTTTTGCTTAAGTGTAATCCAGACAGATCATCTTTTCATAAATAAGAGATGTATAAATAAAAATATACATAAATGAATAAAACAATGTTTTGCTTAATTGTAATTCAAACAGATCATTTTTTCTTCCTGATGCTTGAATTTTATTACCAATAGTAACTTTATTTTTTTCCTCTTTAAAAAAAAATACTTACTGGCCTTCATTTCAGGTATTTGTTGTGCCAGACCAGAAGTAAACACTTTAAGAAGAACTACAGTTCTTCTTAAATCACCTAGGGATAAATTATAGAATAACCTCAGAGTTAAGCTGGATGTCCTGAAGCAATTTTTTAAACCAAAAAGTGGCACTTTCCCAATATTCTAACCCTTAGCAGGAATAAAACTTCAGTTCTACTCTTGACTTTGAGATTTACACTATCTTAGATTATCTACCCCTAGACTTGCCAACACTGAGTTAAAACTGTCACAGTTCCAGAAATCCTTCAATCCTAATCAGCCTGCTGTAACCACACAGAGGAGCATTTATGTAAATCTCTGATAAAGGCAAAATTGAGTCTGGGATGTTATTTCCTACTCAATACCCTGGAGGGTGCACATTCCCCAAGGGTAAATGAGGTGGACTCTAGCATTTGTTTGGGAGGAAGATGTAAATGAGGTAAGTGAGCATGTGACAGTCAAAATTCCTGTGTGATAAGGGTGGAGGCATTGAATGCCTGAATTTAGAATTAATTTAGGAAGGCCTATCTGTTCTCTTAGAGAATCTTTTGATGGAAAACAGGGTATGGGGACTCATTTGATTACAGATGCTAGTACGCTGCTTCTGTGTATAAACCAGAAGCCCGACAGCCAAAAGGAAGAGTAAGAAGGGATTTGTCATAATTTGGAATTCTAAATAGCAGCACAGGCACAGAAAGGAAAACAAGGTAAGGGCAACAATCCTTTCCTAAATGGAACAGTTAAGTAAACAAAAATACTCAGGTTCTAAGGGGAGCATATGTAAGAATATACATTATTGCCCATATTCAGTAAAAATAACCAATTTGCACAAATTATAAAGAACATAAATTCTTTAATCTCAAGAGAATAGGGGAAATTTACAATTATTGAGTGAGCTGGAAGTAAGTGACAGAAACTCCTCAGAGAATTTTCTTTATGATATTTTTCAGGGAAAGACAATTTAGAGAACTTTAGGGTTGGTTAATGTTTGTGAGTCTCTTTCCTTATTAAAGATAACAGAATCTCTTTTGTATATTTTATAGAAGAAAAAGAAGAAAAGGGAAAAAAAAAGAAAAATCTTATGGTTGTTAAGGCAAAACCAATGTCCTCAGCCATAATTGTGCCTCATTAAATACACTGTCAAATCCATTCCTACTCAGTGCATTTAAGTCATACACTTAAGAGTGTTTTGACAGATGTTGCCAACACATTAATGGTAATTTCATTTACTTAAAATGTATAGAATGTGCTGTCCTACAGAGTTCACTTGGCAAATGGTAAAGCAAGAGGAAACAGATTTTTCATTTTAGCATCTCTGGATGTCTGGATTTGCTCAATATTTAAGCTGCAAAGAAAAATATCGCAGCATGCTGTAATTCCACTAAAAAGCACTGTGACCAAACAGCTGATGGAAGCGTCTGCTCCATTTTATCCACTGCATCTTCAAAACAAAGCTGCTCAGTAGCAAAAGGGTGGATCTGGTCATCCAAGTTCGAAAATAAACCATTTCAGTAGTAATCTGGGTACAGTTTCCAAAGATTGTCATGTGTGGATTAATATAACTGACCAAGTCTGGAAAACATCTGTGTTATTAACCTTCTGCCCACATTTGAAAGAAATTTGAAGTCTGAGTTTTCATCAATTTCCTAACTGAAATATATGACCAAGCAAATCAAAGAAAACATGAGAAGACTCTTTCCCGTCAAGAACATGCATGGCTGGCTTAACATCTGTATAAGTGCCATAACATATACTGCAATAAATATTATCAGTATTACTTTTTTAAACAGAAAAAAAGTAAGAGATAACAGTAAAACAGAATTTCAAAATAGGCCAATAGGAAAGTAACAATATTTGATACATTGCATGTTGTTATATTCACAGTATACTATCAGTATTAATATTATAATGGACACTACCCTAAACCAGTGCCACTCCAATGATGATCTATGAGTCAGCAGAAGCAACACACATAGAATTAGAATTCTGCCCCTGAATTTGTATTTTAACATGGACAACAGGTGATGCTGATAGACACTATGTTTTGAGAAGTATGTTTTGGCAACAAAATTTAGCTGTATAAGCCAAGGTTTATAGTTTCTCAGAGGCAATCGATTACCATTATATTTCCTTTATGCCATTTTACCATTATGTGTTTTTATATAGTCTTGTCTAGCACATGGGACTTTATGTAATAATCATATTATATCTTATTAAATTCAAAGAGGTCAAACTTGCACTTCGCTGAGTTGAGCTAGGAAGACGATCTGAATTATTCAATGAGTGGACATGTTTACATCTGATCTTCAGCCTTCGCTACAATGGATTTGTGAATCCTTATTTGGTATCCATTATAACCCTAGTATTTAATATTACATGACTGTCAAAGCAAAAGGTAAGAACATTATTTGGATAATCATAAGAAAATTATTTGTGCAAAATGAATGAAAAATGAAAGAAAAACATATCACTCTCTTTTCCCTTGTTATCTAAAAGTTTCACATCAAAAAGATTGTAGTCTATATTACATCATTTCACATAGTAACTTATGCAAATGATTACTGAAAATTTTAACACTAATCATTCAACATAATTTTTAAAAATGTGGTTTAAACTCATTACTTTTTTCTCAACTATTTCATTTTTGCCTGTCAGTTTTTACCGTTTATAGAATAAATAGCTAGTTTATTTTTCATACATGGAGATACACAAAATAGAGTACAGAGAGTAATGCAAGCTTACAAGTATACTAATTGTGTCGATGAGTTTGAATAGGAGCAACGATTTTATAATATGAATGTCACAAAGCTGTTTCATTTAACTTGAGGAATAGCTATCCAAATGTATTGTCCCATAATATTAGTGTGAGACATTCCTCAATTTATAGTATATGTGGAGATATTAAATCTTCTTTCACTTGTGGATGTCACCTTTTTGGATGTGAGCAGAGTGTAGAGTTTAAGAAAGGCCACTGTGAGGAGAATAAAAAGAAGCAAGACATTCCTCTATTCTCAGAAACAATAATTTGTTTTCAGCTATCTTGAAAAATTTCCAACCAACTCTGGGGGAAGTTTGACTTTTAAATACTGTTTGAAAACCAGATATCTGTGGAGAATATGGTAGCCTTCAACTTTCAAGCATGTTGCAATGATCTCAGACAAACATTGGTTATACGTTGGAGAGTAATGAATAGCTGAGGTAAGTTGGAAGCCACTCTACCTCCTAAAAAACCACTCTAGCACTGAAATGTTTTCCTTCTTTTATTATTCTTTAATTGCTTCTTTCAGTATTATGCCTTCCAAGAGAATTTTTGATTACATAATTTTATAATCACTGTAAATAGGAATTAAATGTACTAGATACTCAAAACACTTTTATAAATAAAATTTTCATATCACTAGTACTAATTGTTCAGTTAAATTTAAAAAAGGTTAAGGTACACCAGCATTTCTGATTTAGATTGTTCAATTTAAAGAGATTAACATCATATCTGCCTTGTCCTCCATTCTCTATTCAGTATCTATCGTGTTGTCTATGACATGAGTACACAATGTATTTCTTCATCAGTATTGCGATGGCTTATAGCTAGGTGACCTCACCACACAGCCTCACGCACTCACAGGTGGGGCTTTTGGGAGGTGACCGCGTCATGGGTACGCAATACTGGATTAGTCCACTGATTGGTTTTGCTTAGTTCTGGGTATGGATGATGGATTCACTGAAGAGGAAAGGCATACTGTGGGTGTGGGTGGTATTAACCAATAGACTTAGAGCCCAGATAGAAATAAAAGGCAAAGAAGGAAACTTTATTGCTTCCTGCCTGCCTTGCTCTGAACTGTTTCTCCTCTCCCATGCCCCTCTGCCATGCCAGCCTGTTTGGGACGAATGTGGACTGAAACCTCTACAATCTCTACAAAATCTGAGCCAAAATAAATTCTTCCACCTTTAAAATATAGGGATTCAGTATTGCATCACAGTGATAAGAAAATAACTAAGACAAATATTTAGGTAAAATGATAAGAAAATCATTTTGCAAATAAAAAGCACTTAGGTTTTTGAGAAACATCCATATTCTTCCTCATAATGCCTATATTAATTTATATTCCCACCACCAGTATATGCGAGTTCCTTTTTATTGATATGCTCATTAGCATTTGCTATTATTATTATCATTAGTTTGACAATCGCCATTCTAAACTGGGGTGAGTAGATCTCACAGAAGTTCCTAAAACAAACTAAGAATAAATGTACTATATGATCTAGTTACCACCTATTTAGGTACATATCCAAAAATGAAATGAAGTCAACATGCCAAAGAGATATCTGCAAGGCCAGTTCATTTGACATTATTCAAAATAACTAAGAAATGGAATCAACTTAAGTATCTACTTACAGATGAATCAACAAAGAAAATGTGGCTCATATACACAAAGGAATATAATTCACCTACAAAAAATTTTAAAAGAATTAAAAAAAAAATTAAAATTCACCTATAAAAAGAATGAAATTCTATTTGCAGCAAAATGGGTGGAAATTGAAGGAATTATGTTACGTGAAATAAGTCAGACAGAGACAAGTACTACAAATTCTGTCTTTCATATGTGGAAACAAAAAAATAATGATCCAAAAATAAAACAGTGATTACTGGGGGTTGGGAAGTGTGGGAAGAAAGGGTGAAAAAAGAAGGCGGAATGTGGTTAGTACATATTATGTGCATACGTTCAAACGTCACACTAATCCCTATCAGTATGTATAGCTAAACTGTATTTTAGCTACATATGTACATGCAACAGAAATGTTATTTTGAGATTACTAGTCAAAGTGGAGCATTTTACAACCTGAGGCAAAATTTGTTTTCACAAGGTTCAATTTTAAAATCATGGTTCAACCCAAATATATGTTTTTTTAAATACATTTTTGATCACCACATCTTGAAAGAGGAGATATGAAATTCACTTTATGTAAAAAGTTCTATAATGAACTATAGAAATTTACAAAATGAAAATATTTGTGTATGTGCAGATAGCAATGCTTCTCAAGGAGGTGTGATTTTGCAGTGTTTGGAGACACATTTGGAGGTCATAACTGAGGACTGGGTGCTATTTTTACCGAAGTGAAATATTAAGTTTAGCCATTGCTAAACACCTGACCACAAATGAGACAGTTCTCCCCAGTAAAGAATTATTCATCTGAAAGCAGCATTAGTGCTGTAATTCTAAAACCATGGCATATACATGTGTACTCATTGATTCATAAGCACCATATATACAAAATGAGAATCTGAAATTACATAATTAGAAAATGACACAAAGCATCTATTGTCTGTTTCTACAACTAACTGTAAATGTTATATTCAATGCTGAGGTTACACATAGACTATAAACCAGTTTCCTACAGGCCTGTCATATAAATTAATTGTCCAAATTCTATAACTGAGCAAGTAAAGTCTATTATATGATTTTCAATGGCTGCATGATCATTTCTCAGTTCATATATATTTTGTTACTTGTTTTGGATATGTGGTTAACTAGAATTAAGCTACTAGATCCTATATGTGGGCAAGATTAGATTTAATTGAAGTAATATTTGGACTACTATATTTATAAAGTATGCCTATGATCCAGGGGAATGATTTTTAAAAGTAAGACACTGTTCATCGCTAAAAGCTAAATGTAGATGAGCTATATACAGAGTTTGACTAATGAGAGGATGTGTATTAATTATAGAATGAGTCTTTTTTCCCACACCTAAGTCAAGGATTAAACAAGTTGTTTTTCAATCCGATTACCATTAATTGAAAGTGTGGCACTATTACATGTAATATTAAAAAACACCAAAGCTGAATTAATTTTATCTATGGAGACCCATTTAAAAGAATCCTAATTATATAGTATGCCTGTTCAAGTGTGAATAACAGTTTCAATTATTAGGAAAGTGCCTAGTAATATAATAGTGTCCTTTTGAATGAGAATGTGAAGTAAATATGTCACATTGAAATATTCCTTACCAAAATAGGTATATAATTAATGTTATCAACAATGCTTTTTCTTTCAGATTTTTGTGCCTAAAAACCAATGAAACATGTTTAGTATTAGCTTTTAGTGTTTTTAACAAGCTTCTTTAGAGCAAAATAGCTCCTAAACATAGTAACTCATTGAAGGAGAGCTGGAAATTTAAATGTTTGTGTTCTGAAGTCGAGTAGTTTGCCTGAACATGCCATGGAACCCTTAGACTTACTATCATTAAATTCATGTACCTGGTTATAGGAGTTGAGCCTGTTAAAATTTTGTAAACAATTTCATCATGCAAATGGCTTACTAGATTATTTTCTTTTTGTATTTCTACTTAAGGAGAAAACAGTGCTAGGCCAAGGGAACTATTTATTATTGTTCACAGAAAAATCTCAGGACCTCTTCAATAAGTTTCTTTGGCTTAAGCAACAAAGGATGAACTTGTGTTCATTAGCTTCTTATTCCAATCACATTACCAATGAGTAACTTTCATATGGAGGTGTCTTTCACCCACAAACAGGTCTGCTTAAAAAATCCCATGTGTCATGGAGTAGATGATATGAAAGAAAAGTGGGTTATTTGTGTGGAAAGACCAACCACACAAACTAAATCCTTTGCCTTCAAATATCAGGGTTCATATAAGATACATGTATCTTCCCCACATAAATGTCTTAAATATTTCTAAAATCAATTCAAAGGAATCAAAAACAAAAAAAAAAAGGAAAAATTAATGACAGTTAAGCTAAGACACTTACCAGATGAATGGATAAAAAGAACATATTTCACCATATTCCAGACTTTCTAAGACACAGTGAAAACATCTGATTTCTAAGCACAAAATAAATTGTATTATAGAAAATAATACTAGAGATACAGAAAATAGATACTGTTTTTCTACCTTAAAAAGGATAGTGTAAAAATGCACGTTATGATACTTTAAAGGTGAGCAGAACCAAATTTAATTTTTTTTGTTTCAAGTGAAAATACAGGGGAAATCATGTTAAACTAGCCTCTACACAAAACTGCAGCCTAACTCTTGCTTTTAGAGCTAAATTATAATCTTTTTATTATATCATAGTGGAAGTATCATGTTTAGGATACTGGCATTGTTCAACCAATTGCTATTGCAAGTTAAATGTGTTTGAGGAGTGTATGATTAGACAAGGCAGTTCAGTGATGGGATCACATTTTCTGCTCAGGCTTTCCCTATTCAGAAGCCATATAGAGTGAATGAACAGTAGGGTCATCAAGAATCATGTGTTTTTCTCATTGTGTTAGAACACAATCTGTGTCCAAAAGAAGGTTTCTACTGGTAGGTCTAGGATGGTTTTCTTAGCATAGCATAGCACAGGATCATATGGGCTGTAATTCACCCATTTAGCCTGATACTGAAATCTAAGAAAATGAAGCTTGTCCTTCCAGTACACTGGAGTGCTCTTCGTTTTCTTACTCAGCTTATGTCTTGCTCTTTTTGTCTTTGCAAGGAGTTCTGGGCACCTACTTGTGTTTTCTAATATGGTTCACATGTGTGCTCTAACACGGCTCACATGTGTTCCCTAACATGGCTCACATGTGTTCTCTATCATAGCTCACATGTACGCTCTAACATGCTCACATGTGTGCTCTAACATCATCACAAGTGTGCTGTAACATTCTTATCCAATGCTACATTCTACACATCTCCCATGATTGGCCCACATTATTTGTCATTGTTTCTTCTCTTCCAAAACTTTGCTCACAGTTTGAATATAATTGTACTTTATTTCTCCCATGGATTTTAAGTTCACTGAAATTATTTACAATAAATACCTTATATGTTCATTTTTTGGATGATCCTGAAGCACAGCATAGTGTGTCTCAGGAACCAGGTGCTTAGTTAATAGGGCTGAATGACTAAATGAGTGAGTGGTACTTGCTCCAGGACTTTTATGGAATGTAAAACAGTAATAGCAACTTCATGCTTGAATTGGGCTAGGAGGGTTCAACTCATAACAGAAACATTCTGTTGGCTGAATAAAGGATGGACTAAACAGACCCATATATCCGTTTTCTTTGATTTTCCTTAAAAATATCCCTGTATGACTATTGCTAACTTTATATGAGAATTTCAAGGTTTCTGAGGGCCGCACATTACCCAAAGAAGTTTAGTATCAGGGTTCACCACATAATTTCCATTCAGTGGAAGAAATGCATATACCTGATTAAATGCTGCAAATTTTCTTTTACTATGTGCACTGCTACAAGTGAAGTTTAAGCTTTTTTTTTTTTAATCATGAACTGGGTTAATAGCCATACGCCTGCCTAAGATTTTTGTGAGCCTTGCCATGCAACAAGAGGAGAAATACTTTACTCATTTGTATAGCAACCACCTTGTATTGCCCCAAGTAGACATTTAATGTACAGGAAATTTCAAATGCATGACAGATGCAGTATTTCAGGTCTGTCTTCTTCTAAATGATAGGACAAATACTGGTCCCAGCAGATGTCTGAATATTTATGGACTCCAACTTTTGTCTATTAAAATGTTTATCTAGCTTCAACTGTCACTAAGGATGAGATGTCATAAAGCTTCTCATTAAATTCTTCCCCTTCCTGACAAATAGGCTAGATGACCAGGCTGCAAATAATTTTCAAGATTTTACAAGGTCCTATTGGTGAACATTCTAGGAAGTTGTTTCTCAAACCACAAAGGTGATTAAGAGGAAAACCTGCCTGTTATCTTATTTATGGTCATTGTTTATAGCACAGATTGCCTAAATGTGTCACAAGGAACCTCAATTTTGGCTATTACTAGGAAAGTAGCTATTCCTTGTCTTGCGATTTGCCACAAAGTGCATTTTATTTTGTGGTCCCTCAGAGGGCAATTCTGCACTGCAACTTTCCTTCTTTAAGACATTTCAAAGAATTTTCCTGGTTTGATCTAGTAACTCAACTAAATCTAAGGGTACAGCTATAAAGTCATGACCCTAGTAAAGAACTAGTTTGCTTCCTTTAAGACCACTTTCTATTTGTATTATTGTTATTAACATGTCTTAAACTCAGTATAAGAACTGTGCTAAAGTATTTTCTGTTCTAATGATGAAATAATATATATTCTAGAGGAATGAGCACATCCATTGGTAATATTTTATGTATTGGCATCAAACCCAAGTATCAAAAATTGCATTCAAGGCATTCAAATGTCAATTAATATGCAGAAAGTTGTCCAGTGGATGCCAGATTTTTGTTTCCATTCTTCAGAGTCATATTGGTTTTGCTATTTGTGCTAGAAACTTGGTTGCATATTTTATTCCTCTTAGATTTTATTGTTACATCTCCTAACTATATACTTTAGATATTTTTATGGCTTAATAGAATGGCTACAGATTCTTTAGTTCCTTGATCTCGAAGCATTTTCTGGGACAAGGTAACATGTGGGAGTTTGGGGCAGTATCTCAGGTTCACTTTCACCCTAAAGAGAAAGCGTTCCCATTTCAATAAGATGCCCCAGTGTATGACACTCATAGCTAAATTTAAGAAGCAGCACTCTAGTTTCTGTCTGCTATGACTCGGAGTGAATTTTCTATTGCATTTCTTTTAAAAAGAATCTTAGTTTCATTCTTGGTCATTTTGCTAATTCCTTTAATTCTTAAGGACCAGAGAGCTTGAAATAATCTTGGTAACATTAATGTAGTTCCTTGTTACAAACAAAAGCAGCCAGAAATATTTAGTTCAGCTATTCACTCATCTTCATGAGGTTTCTGTATTCTATTCATAAAATTCTATTCTTAAAATCTCCTTACAAAACAATTTTCTTTCCTTCCTATGATGTGTTTTCATGGCAACCCTTACACTGAAATCTTCATTCTTTCTAAACAATGTCTTATGCCTCCCCAAGGAGCTGAAATAGCTTTTGAAGGCAAACTCTGAAACACATGCTATATGCCTTATAAAACAATAAGCATCAATATTTAAGATTTGAGTTAAATCTACATATATACCATATATAAGTGTTTGTAAGGTATTGAAAGCTATATTCCAAAAGTACTTGCTAGGACATGATGGAATTAATCAAATGTTGAAAGTAGTTTGAAAATTAAGATTTTTAAAAATTTTTTCAAAGTTGGCCTTTGTCATGAACTACTAACTCAAATTTCAAACAATTCACTGAACCTAGAATCTCAAATAACCCAAAACAACATGTTCCATTCTGAATATCTTCCTTCCTTTTGACCCTCATAGCACATTCTTTCTGCCATGCTTGATTCTTGGGATATTGCAGAATATATTTACTATTTTCTGCCCTGTTGTCTTGTTTGTGCAACATCATACATGTCTCCACATCTGCTCTTTTCTCTTAAGATCTTTCATTAAGATCAATCCATTATTTTCTGTGATATGACTTTGCCATTTATGACTCTACACAGTTATTAATGACACTTTCCACGTGTTATTATACTTTCCCACAAAGTGAAGACTGTCCTTTCAATGCAGAATTGGAAAGAGAAAAAGAAAAAGAAAACAGAAAACAAATAGTACAAACAAAAAACAAGCTAACTGTAAATACTCCCTCAACTTTTTTTGAAGCCTCTTGCTGTTGCACATGAATTAGTGACTTTTGCTAATCAAAGGGAATTACATGTGCAGCACAGTTTAGAGTAAGAAATCAAAAGGGAATCAGGCAACTTATGGACAAATATACTTCCAGCTAACACAGAGGCAGAGTCAAGAGGATCTTAAGTTCAAGACCAGCTTGGGCAACTTAGCAAGATCCTGTCAATAAATAAATAAGCAAATAAATGCACTGAAGGTATATCTCAGGGAGCTAATAGCCAAGGGTTCAATATCCAATACTAGAGACAAAA
The DNA here is from genome assembly GCA_004363535.1 of Dasyprocta punctata. NCBI lineage: Eukaryota > Metazoa > Chordata > Mammalia > Rodentia > Dasyproctidae > Dasyprocta > Dasyprocta punctata. The sequence continues at coordinate 73,046 of RJWM01000481.1, read as the reverse complement.
GAAAAGAAAAACACAGGAAGAGGAGCAAGGATGTGGTGGTATTTTGCTGTCCAAGCGATGGTAGAGGAAACACAATTCAGTGGTCTGCAGCAACTGTGATCACTTCCTCACTAGAGCAAACCGTGTGGGCTGGGGCCAGCAGTGACAGGAGTAAAACCATATGCATATAGTAAGACATCTAGAATCTATTTTATTACTCAATAATGCTCAGCATTTATTTGGTATCAGAGTAGTCTATTTCAAAGACTTCTCTTTCTGTAAAACAAATATAATTTCATTACTTAAAATTTATTTTCAAAGGTATATGGAATGAGGAACTAATGCCATTCTATCAAAAAGAGTTCACTGAGATATTTTTATTATTTTTTTGGTGTTCTTTGAAGAGCCAAAAGTGCTTCTAATTTGTATTCAAATTTTAATGTTAGGCATTAGAATGCTGCAATGATGTACTTTTTTATTTTACCTTTCACAATTTCCATAAAAAAATAGCATGGGGCTGCAAATACATTAGAGTAAACTTAGCAAAATGCTTCTTCTGACCTCTCAGACACCAGCTGAAATTACTTACATATATTAAAGTTATCTAAGGGAAAAATACTCAGAACCAGTTTTTATTTTCCTCTAGGTTATTTCTTCCAGCTTTTTTCTTCTTAACTCTCCTTTTTTTCTTGATAGCTTATATTTGGCATAGGCAAATAAATGAATGTTCAGCAAAATTAGTTGATTTGACTAGCATTAGAGATTTTCAACATACAGTTTTGTTTTCTTTCATGCAAGAACAAGCCTGAAGCCATCTGCTTGCCAACAACTACATCTTCCATTCTCATTATGGAGACAGAACCCCCCTCCTCATCATTAAAAGGCAATCTTCAAAGACAGTTGTTTTTGCTTATTCCCATTGTGACAGATGTTTTATATCATCCACCTCCCCACGCTAGCTCATCTGTGAAGGGCTGCCCACTCTCGGCAGCCAGCTGTGGAAACAGCTACATTGTCAACTGTGGATATTCTCATTCCATTCTCCTGACCTCACTGAAGATGACAACCAAGAGCAGGAACAACAAACAACCCTGATAACTTCCTTGAAAAAAATTCCAGGGCAGAAGACAGGGCCTTTTTAGAGAAGAGCTTTTTCCAAAAAATATGTAATAAAAGAGAAGCAAGGTTACTTAAAACCCCCAAATGTCACCAATTGAAGTAATCCGTAGATTAAGGAATAATAATGAGGCATCTGTGGACTCGATTTGACTGAAAACATCTGGTTGATTCTCTTCCATCACTGAAGTACACATCAGTCAGTCACTTTTTCTTTTGATTGTATAAAGTTCCTACAAGGAAATGCTTACACCAACCAGATCATCCAACTCTTTAACATACTGTGAAAGGACTACGACAAATTCCTTAAATGGATAGACAGTCAACTTGAACAGTTTCATGGTAGAATTGTGCCCTCACCTTGGCATATACTTTTAGAAACAAAATCAATCAACTTTTTAAGAAGTCTGCCTTGGATTTCCTTGAAATAAAAGCTAAATTTTAGTAGTAAAAATTATATCACTTTCAGATATTAAGAGAGGTATTTAAATTATAGTATATGTCAAAATGTCTGCAATAGTAGAGCCACAATAACTTTAAATGATATTTTGGTGAAATATGGAAATTTTGATTATGAATATTCATTCATTCATTCACTAATAGCAAGTGCCTATCAAGCCTTAATTTGAAAGAATGTAAAGTCAATTTAGAATTGAATACCCTTAATGAGATATAGCTAAAAAAAATTTTAAGTGTATACAAAGTAATCAGGAAGATTTAACTTTTTCATAGAAGTAAGCATCATTGGCAATACTGTCAGTTTCTGCCTTCTGTTGGCCTAAAATTGTGGCTACCTGATCCTCATACTCAAATCTTGGTATCTCAGGTGAGGCCATGGTTTGAGCCTTCCCTATAAGTTAAGGCATTCTAGTGCGTGAGTAAACCTCGAAGTTTTATGGAAGCAGAAAACAGTAAAAAGACCAGATTGTTTCCCCAGGAAACAGACCAAGATCTTTAAGTACTAAGTTGAAGAATACAGTGAAAACAGGAAATTGCTCTTCACAATGAGAAATAATTATGGGCCCATCAGACCATATCTAAAAGTGACTTGAAACTAACCTTAATTATCAGAAGCAAAATAGTTTTATGGAATTAGGGATCCCGAGGAATGAAAGGTTTATCTCCCTGGAGGGGAGTTGGCAATAGATAAAGATATGTGTACATTTCTGTTTTGAACCATTATGAGGAAGGCCCCCTTTGCTACTTGACCCTAAAAAGTGCCATTAACGACCTGTCATTCTTCCTGATAGATTTGCCTCCACACCCAAGGTAGCCCTTTATTTGATGGCTTTTAGTGTTGGCATAGCAATGGAACAGCAAAGAGCTAATCCACATACATAAAGATGCTGCTAGTGAGTATTTTATAAAATTAAAAAGTCAAAAAAATCCAATTACAACTCTACGGTTTCTTTGCAGACTAGACCTAATAAATATAAACATCTAATGGTATTTGTATAAATCCTTTTAAAAAATTCTATGCACTGTTACCAAATACACAAAGTTAAAACTTAATTAAAAAATAAAATTAATTGGCTCATAACAGCTTCTGTAATTTTTAGCATAACTATTTTATATATTCTTAATGAATCAGGCAATCAACTGCCAAAGTTAAAAATATAAATTATATCTCAAGAATGTACCGATGTGAGAAATTATGACTTTATTCCATTCTAACTGGCCCAATAATATGGGTTTAGTTTAGTAAAATGATCTTTTTAAGATATCATTTTATTTAAAGGTAGTAATGTGCAAGCATTGTTGAAAAGGATAGCAAATCATTTCCTATTTACTTGTGTTTTCATAAAACAGCAAAAGTACACCTTGTATAATTGGATGTTCTTTTTAATATCTAATTGTGAATGCTAGTAATCAAACCTGTGATTGAATTTATGATGAATGAATAATTTAAAAATATGTATTACAATAAAAGATGCATTGTCATCATACCTCTCGAAACACTTCCTCTTTTCTTCTAACATATTTATCCCCATCATTCTTGCCACTTCCTTCTTTACAAGGTCTGATAATGCGTGTAGTGAATGCTCTGGCTAAAAGCCATCCAACAGAAAGGCAGGCTGATAAAGATATTACCAGATGTCCTAATCTATCTTGTCCAGAGGATCTGGCACCTTGCAACTTCTAATTCTTCCCTAAAGTGAAAATGGCCATGAAAGGTGAATGTTTTGGATCAACTCAGAACACTGAGTGAAACTAAAGAGGACCTCCTGGAACTGCTTCAGAAAATGGCAAGCACTATGGGTAAGTGTGCTTGGAGTGTGTATGTGTGTCGGGGCAGGGGGTGTTGAGGATTAATAGAAATGCGTCTTTTACTATAATTTTTGTTAAAATTTAAGCATGCACCCTATTTTCTGATCTGATCTCATTTTTGCCAATTTATTCACACTACAAAATTTCTAAAGTGTAAATGAAACCCACAATTTTCAGCTTATGCATCCAAGAGGATAGGGAATCTGCTGGTCCGTCACAAATGCCAAAACTTTTAAGGAAAAGGGAATGACAACTCACCTTTTGTTTTATTTGGTCTTATCTTTTTAATTTAACTGATTTTAATTCCATATGGTTATGTTTCAGCAGTCATTGAAGATCTTGCTTTTTATTACTGCCCTGCCTAACCACTGTCATGAATCAGACCTGCAGAGATCATGCAACATATTCCTCTGAGCATGCTGAAGTAAACCAGAGAGGTCAATAATAGAAACACTGGATTTCCTAAGAAAATTGTGAGCCAACATTCTAAACTCATATTAATGAACCAAAATATTCCATAATTATTTTTCTTAAGATCTAGGAAGAGGGAGAAGCAAAATGGTCTTTAGATGAACAATGCAAAAGCGAAGTTCATAGACCATCTGACAGAAAAGATGATGATCTAGAGTTTAAAGAACAAAATGCAGCTTTCTTATGCTCAGGGTAAGAAAGATGGACTATATTTCACAGGGAGATGGAGCCTACAGCTCTTGGCCTGCAATACAGTTTTGGAAGAGAATCCTTAGATCTGAACCATAGAGGGATGCTATGTATTCAAAACAATTGTTCAAAACATAGAAATCATCAGAGACCTTCATATTTTGATCATGATCATAAAGAGACCAAGAATTACAATGAGAATGCAGACAGGTAAGTAGAAAAAAGTATAATTGAGATTAGTAAATTTGGCTGTCATTGACTGTACACACTGTGTGTCAGGTAAGAGTCTTTCACAAGCGTGTACAAATCAACTGTGTGCACACATTGACTACGAACTGACAGCTGCATTTCCTCCCATTGACGGCTTCATTCCTTCTTCCTTCTGTAGTATATTCTGACCTTCAGCCCTTTATTTCACCTATCCACCTCAGATTTCTTGAAAGAGATGCTGTAGTTCCTGGTGCAATGGATTGGTAAACAAGCATCATCTTATATCCCACTGAAAATAGACAAGGACCTGTTTTTGTCTTTCATTCACTGAATTGGAAGCACGTCAATGAAGTCCATAGACTAGTTTCCATGGTACTAAAATTTCAATGTTGGGAAAATTATTTTCAATGCTTGGATGCTAAAGTAGGATTTTAAGTGAAATGTCTGAAATAATTTCAAAAATTAAGTAGGAAAAAAATCTTAAAAACAAGTAGGAAGCCAGGCGTGGTGGCGTACGCCTTTAATCCCAGCACTCTGGAGGCTGAGGCTGGAGGATCTTTGTGAATTCAAGAGCTGCCTGGGCTACAAAGTAAGTACAAGGCCAACCTGAACTGAATAGTGAGACCCTGTCTCAAAAAAATACGGCTGGGGATTTAGCTCAGTGGCGTAAGTGCCTGCCTGGCAGGTGTGAGGTTGTGAGTTAGATCCCTGTAGCAAACAAAACAAACAAACAAAAAGTAGGAAATATTTTGTCTTCATTAATAATTGTCCTGTCATTTTCAAAATTATGTAAGCATATGTGAAAAAAGAAAGAAATGGTTTTTTTGGTTCTATTTCTTAATGTCTATTTTTATTTTTATCTAACTAAATAGTTTCAATCATAAAGAAAAAACATATTAGGATCAGTTAAGAGATTTGGGTTTATTTTAGAATTATTTGGCATATTTTATCTAATTTATGAAGTTTCGAAAAAATTAAAGAGTCTCTTTTACAATAGTATAATTAAATAAAAATGTTACACAATTCTTAATTAATTATATATTATAACAATAAACCATGCTATGTGTAGAAAAATGAAGGGACTTGAATAGATAGTTTTAGATAGATTTCTAGTTAACGTAAGCTTAGAAATATAGTGACATGCTTTTTATACTATGCTTTTATGGAAACACCTCATAATTATTCACTCTGTGCTTTATGTAGCTCTTTAAAATGCAAAATGCCATTAGTCTGATAAACTGGAATATCTCTGTAATATTCACCTTCCTGTGGTCCATATGATACAATTATGTAGACTTAAAATAAAGTATATTTGCCTCAAGTATATCATTTAGCATTGTCTGGTTATAAGACAAAAATAACTAAATCATGATACTATTTGAAAGAATGTCTGTCAAAGTCAAAGCTTTTAACCAAATCATAAAACTTCTTTCAACTTAAAGTATTTTATTTCATATGCTAATCTAATCTGTATTAACAGACACAGATAACATACTAATGTTTTATCTTCTATGTAGAGAAGAACCTAACCAAAATATTTTTCATTAATCTCTCAACTTGATTTGCTGTGGGTTAAATTATGACATCTGAAACAAAAAAATTTAATGTAGAATTAATCTAGATCTAATGAAATAGAATTGCTGCTAAATGAATTGATATATAACTGTCCTGGCTCTGCCACCAACCTGTATGATATGAGAAAAATTAATTAACCTCTCTGAGCCTCACTTCCTTCATCTGTAAAAACATTAATCTGTGATACTCAGGTTTATCATTCATCATAGCATATTCAGTATTAGCAAGAACCTCACAAGTAGGTGGAGTGAAGAACTACACTGCAACCTGAAAAGACACGGCATTATTCTGGAGAAGACTCCAACTCCAAAATAAGAAATGACTTGCAGATGCCTGGAATGTGTTGGAAGATTTACATGCTTTTAGTTATATAATAATCGAAAAAGTTGTCCATTAGCAACTTCTCTCCATTCAAAATATCAGTGACCAGATCAAATTCTTCAAAAGGCGTTCTGAAAGAGGCACTTGCCCTCTTACTTAGGTACAATGGAAGAATGTTCTCCATTTCTCCTGGTTGCTGTCCATTCTGAATCAGAGCCCAGTCATATACTTCAGAGTCCCATACATCTTTCTTCAATAAAATGTATGGCCTCTTTAATTCTATATCCCTTAATATATGAATATATGAATGTGAGTCCCCCACTCCATCATTCTCTTGTTCTCTTTCTCCCTTCCAATGCACTGTACATCTCCTAACGGTGGGACCATGCCTGATTTACTCTTCACTACAACTCGACGTGTGAAATAGCATACATGTCTGTTACTTAGTGGGTTCTCTTAAATAGTATTTAAATAAAAAAACAAAAGAGAGAAAGAATTGGCTTCGGGGAACATTCAAATGTTTTGAAGGAAAAATCTCACCAAGTAGGAAGAAAGGACATTGAAAAAAATGCCTAATTTCACACAAACAAATTTTATAAACTTGACATTTTTATCAAAATGTGGCTTCAAATATTGAACAACATTGGTCAGTCTAATATTTGTTTTTTAAAATGTTAGTTTTCATTGGTGGATTGCAAATTCCATCAGAGAAATAGATCTTTTTTTCTAATTTTTATTCCAAGTTCTTGGGACACCTGGCTTGTAGCAGATACCCAGTAAGTGTTTGCTAAGTAAATGAAGAAATGAATGAATAAATGAATGACTCCAGGTTCTTTTTTTTTGATAACTATACTGATTTAAAAATAATGTAACACAATGTCGATGAAAGGTAAAACACAGCAAAAATATATGTACTTTTTCACTGCTGTTATCCTTGCAACATCCAGCAACAGAAGATTTGTCAATTCTAAATAAAAATATAATTTCCAGGTTTGGAACCACTTGGAGGATTCTTAAATACTTTGAGATTAGTAAAAATTTAAATACATTTCTTTTCTTTAAGAAATCTCCAATGTTTCTTAAAAAAATCAGTTTATTTATGATTGTTATCTCTTCTTCTTGGAGTCTTCCCTTAACAAGTATGTAGTGACCCTTTTTGTCTCTTTTGATCAGTCTTGGTTTGCAGTTTCTGTTGTCTGCAAATAGAATAGCTACTCTTGCTTTTTTCTGGGATCCTGTGGCATGGAGTATTGTTTTCCATCCTTCCATTTTCAGTCTATGAATTTCTTTTTGAGTTAAACATGTTTCGTAAATGCAGGATATTGTTGGATCTTTCTTGTTGATCCATTCTGGTAGTTTCTTTTGATTGGTGAGTTGAGCACTTTTAAATTGATGGTTACAACTGATGTATGGCTTATTTTTTTTTCACATTATTTTTCTATTGTTGGTTCCCTGTCTTTTTTGTCTGTTTAACTGCTTGCCCTGCCTGGTAGCTTCTTTCTAGTGGTGTTCTTGTGGTTGTGGTCTCATTTTCTCTTTCTAAGATATGCTTCAGAGCATTCTGAAGGGCTGGATTGCTGGTTATGAATTTCCTCAGGTGTTCTTTGCCATGGAAGTTATCTTATTTCTTTGTCAATTTTGGAAGATAGTTTGGTGAGGTACATCAGTCTGGGTTGTAATTTAATTTCTTTTAGGGTTTGAAATACCTTACTCTCAGTTCTTCTTGACTTGAGGGTTTGTGTTGAGAAGTCTGTTGTGATTTTGATGGACTTCTTTTTATAGGTGATTTGTTCTTTTCTCTAACTACTTTTAATATTTCGTTCTTGTGCTGAATTTCTGGATATGGATTATTACAATCCTTGGGTAGATTTATTTTGGTTATGGTTGTTTGGAGTTCAATATGCTTCATTTATTTGTATGTCAAATTCTTTATTCACACTTGGGAAGTTTTCTGCCATCTCTTACTCATGGATAGGAAGAACCAACATTGTGAAAATGGCCAAATTCCCAAAATTGTTATACAGATTTAATGCAATCTCAATCAAAATACCATTCACATGCCTCACAGAATTAGAAAAACATTCCTAAAATTCATATGGGACAAGAAGAGACCTAGAATAGTTAATTTTGGGCAACAAAGATAGGTTGGGGGGCATCATAATCCCCAACCTGAAATTATACTACAAAGCTGTTGTGAAAAAATCAGCATGGTACTGGCAAAAAATCAGACCTGAGGATTAATAGAATAGAATAGAATAGAACATGCAGATACAATTCCAAACACACTCTGTAACCTTATCCTTGACAAAGGGGCCAAATATTTTCACTGGAAGAAAGTTAACCTCTTTAGTAAATGGTGCTGGAGAAACTGTCTTTCCACATGCTGAAGACTAAAACTAGACATGTCTATCACCATGCACTAAACTAAGTCTAAATGGATCAAAGATCTAAATATTGTAACAGAAACATTAATTCCGCTGGAAGAGGAAATAGGTAGAACTCTTGAAAACACAGGTATAGGCAGAGACTTCATGAACAAAGCCCAGACCACATGAGAAATACTACAAAGAATCAACAAATGGGATTTCATCTTATTAAAAAGCTTTTGTACAACAAAAGAACCATAAACAGAGTGAAAAGACAATGCAAAGAGTAGGAAAAAATTATGGCCAGGCCTCCCTTAGATAAAAGACTTAGATCTAAAACATATGGAGAATTGAAAAAAATCAGATCCTTCTAAATTTAAAGACCCAATCCAAAAATGGGCAACTGAGATGAATGTACACTTCTCAGATGAAAAAATACAAATGGCAAATAAATACATGAAAAAAATGTTCAGCATCGCTGGCCATTTGAGAAACATAAATTAAAACAACACTGAGATTCCTTCTCATTCCAGAAAGAATAGCTATTTTCAAGAAATCAACTAATAACAGATGCTGGAGGAACTGTCAGGAAAAGGAACCCTTCTCCACTGTTGGTGGGAGTTTAGACTGGTACAACTACTGTGGAAATCAGTGTGGAGACTCCTCAAAAAACTGGGATTAGAGGTCCCTTTTAATCCAGTTATTCCCAGAAGAATTAAAAACATCATAACACAGTAATATATGTGCATCCATGTTTATAGCAGCACAGTTTTCAATTGCTAAATCTTGGATACAACCCAAATATTCATTTACTGAGGAATGAAAAAAAAAAAAGATGTCATTTTATACAATAGAGTACTAGTCAGCCATAAAGAAGGAAAATTTTGAGAGTTTTATACATAAATAGATGCAATTTGAGGCCATACTCATAAATGAAATAAATCAGACACACATGTATAAAAATCGCATTGTCTCCCTAGTATGAGAAGTTGAATAAGTAAATAAGGTTCAAACTGTACAATAAATATTGTGAAATGTGAAGAAACTCTTCAAAAGTCAAGTGAAACTAGGATGGGAAAAGAAGAAAAGAAGGAAGGGAAAAGGAAAAAAATATATACACACAAGATAGTTAAAATAGTTATACTACTAATTTCTCCTAATTCTTTAAAAAGAAAGGTTTGTGCTGATGTTGTTTGTATAATTTTTCATACCTATATCTTGTTCTTTGAGTAAATACTTTGAAGATAACAATACAAAATGTATTAACCATTGTTGCTTTCTTATTTTCTTGTATTGAAGTTTTGTTTTATTCTTTTCTCTTCAAAATAAAAAAGTAAAAAAATTAGTTTACTAGCATATGTGTGTAGTACATAGTGTTTACATTTCTTGTGGGAAGCTGGTGCATGTACATAGCACGTCTTAATGCCTTTCTTCATTCTCTTACCCTTCCCTCCATCCTCTCTCTACCCACTTTTTTATTTCCTTTTTTTTGGTAAAAGCTTGCAACTCTTTTGAATTTTCAAATACACATATATTTAACTGAAAATATATCCCACATTACTAATTCACTTATACTTTCATTCATCTATTAAACTTTTGTTTATACTCATACGATAATTAACAAGTTACTTTAGGAAAAACATATGCTACTCTTGAACAATCAGCAAATGAGTTTTCTAATAAGTGCAACAGGTGGAATATCTATCTGTTTTCAAATAGGCTCAAAATATTGAGTTCTCAGGAAGCATAATTCATAATGGAAAATAAATGTATATGATTTCTAATAGATACACACTGTAGATCCCTAAAGTTAAACTCAAGAACAAAAGATACACCATAAACAAAAATTTGAGGTAACTTCATAATGGTCTAACAAATTTATTCAGTGTAAAACTGTAAATGGATGGAGAGAAAAAGAGAAAATGGCTCTCATACAATAAGTAAAAGTAAGTTTTTTGCATAATTTTGACTGCTAGAAAGTCAACAAGTTAACAACTAACTATATTTTAGAACAGTCACAAGAGTGATTGCCACTAATAGGGCTGGCTTGCTGTGAGCCAGTGAAGATAAAAAATACAGGGAACATATCCCAGTCCATTTCAAACAAAAGGCTGAAGATATAGTCTTACACAGTGGAAGATTGTTTCAAGTACAGAATTAAGTCTGCTTTTTCTTCATTTGTTAAAATTATAAAAGTAAAAGACCCCACAAATTCTTTGATACTGGTTTAGATATCACTAACAGGTACAGATTAAAAGTTTACATTTGAAATATTTAATCCATTTTGTGTTAAGGTATGATCCTCTCCTGCTGTTTAGTTGTCAGTGGATCTTCACTGTACACTGCTTCAGATATAAACTTATTTTTAGAAGAAGTCATGAAGGAAAGTTAAATCTCTTAATTACTCTTTAATTTGAAAATACTTATATAGCAATATAGGCATATTACTAGCGATTCTTAAAGACACTTAAATTTCTGTTTTTAAAAATTTCAACTAGTACAAAGGGAAAATGCTCCAAGTATAAAGTATTCAGGATATTAACAATGATATGTGTCATCTTTTTTGTTCTTTTTTCATTAAAAAAAAAAAGAATAAAAGACAAGCCAAAAAAAAAAAAAAAACAGTACTCAGGAGGTAGAAAAATTCACAGGAGAACATGATTTTATTCAGTAAAGTAATTCTCATATTCTTTGTATGAAACTTTTTCAAGCTAGGTATTCAAACATGGGAATTATAGAGTCACTTTGAGCTTATTACTTCTATGGTCATTAAAATTGGTTCTTATTACTAGCATTAATGAGAATATTAGAGAAAAAATACAGAAATTCTAAGGGCCAAAAATGAGATTCAGTAAAGTCTGAACTAATATGTCCTTGTCAATACAGAAATTAAAAATTTTCCAGAACATAAAGCGATCATTCTAGTCTACAAGCAGTAGGATTCCTGCTTCTAGAAGTAACAGTGCAGGGTTTGTAAATTCCTACATTCACAATGACAGGTGGATAAACCACACATAGACAGAAGCATGCAACCAACTATCCACATGAACATGTCATGTGTGATATAAACTGTTCTTTGAAATAAATTACATATATACATCTCAGAAAGGTAAAGGCAGATCATTCAGAAGTAGGACATTAGAATACAAGGGTTTTTACATGTAGCATGTGATGGAAACCAGACATTCTAATGATAATGGGTATTGACTGCAAATATTTAGAGGTGCAACACTGAAAAGATACAAGACTTTACAGAAGTAAGGGTTGATTTTTAATATACAACACTATTACAAAGAAATGGTTCTAATGTGCATTAATTAAAAACTATTTAACAGTTCTTTGATAAAATGTTCCTCTTTTGATCAGAACTTTTAAGATTATTATTCAGAAACCGAGTTGATAGGTTGATTTTCTCTGTGGTAAGTGTAAATTAATAAACCAAGAGCATAATATTCTTTTTTGCATGGATATGGATAAACTTTTATTAATATTTAGATTCAGTTTCCTCATCTTTTTCTAGTATTTCTCTTCCATTTGTGCAATGAATTTATACGTAAGTGATATAAAAAGGGACAAGTACCACCCTAATTAAAAAATATTACACATAAATAGTGTGATGCCAGTTGACTGTCTACATGTCTTCTAAACAAAATCATCAGGGAGGTAAAATTTTGCTTCTGTACTAGTGATATCATTTGATGTCACTTCTTAGGTGCAGCTTCAGTCAGTTTTAAGTACTACACCTATGACTTAACGGCTTGGTGGTTTCAGTTACAGCTAAAGCCAAGTCATCAATTTATGCAGATACTCTAAGGTTGTCACCATCTATACCAAGTGATACAATTGTATTGGGTCAGTTTGCTACCAGTGAGTACATTTGACATATGACTCATCTCAGCGAACACATTAGTCTAATATTACTAAAAGTCATAAGTATTTCACAAGCCACCAAGTAGTAGCGGCTAATTGTTTTCATGCCTGCAATCAATATTTTAAGTAAAATTTTTCTTTTGAACACTCAAAGCAAGGCAGTTCAGGATCTCATCTAATTATATGTTTAGGCTTTGTTGAATGCTTTAAATATATTTGTTGAGGTCACTTCTGGCATAAACTTGCTGCACCTTTCATAAGGATGTAAAATATCTTTACCTGGATGATACAAATTAGATGGTATACTTTTGATAAAATGTTTCATGAGACTGAGAAAAAAATTTGATACACCAAAGAAGCCACATGGTAATCAACTGGATTTGCTAAGTGTCATTCTTACATCAAACCAGGTCATGCAAAACTAAGAACTTAACTGCATAAGGAAATGTAAGATAGTAACCTGAGAGACAACTTTATATGCCATTGTATATTTTTTCTAGAACACTATAGAAAAAAAAAGTTTCTCTGAGACAGTTTGTGTTCCCTGTTACCAGAGAATGCAACAAGAAGACCAATTTTCTTTTGCTTTTTTTTTTCAACATACTGGGCTTGGCTTCAGAGAAGTCAAAATTGTACCATCTATAAGTTTATCTGTAAGTTTTAATGAATGTATTTTCTGTGCTATGACGTTTGTTCTGTTAATTTTCAATGGATCTTTCACTGCAAGTAATCCTAATACATTTCTAAAACGTTTTAAATTTATTCAGATAACTCATGAACAATTTATTTCAAACTTTTTCTTTTATTCAACCCAGACTGAAAGTTTTCCTACATTTTAGTGAAAAAAAAAGTTACATCTCCTATAAACAGGAGATCTACTATTCTTTATATATTTTAATGAAAGATATGGAAAATACTGGAGAAGACTTGTCTTTACACTCTACAGTCTTTACCTGTGATGACCAGACATGGCCAAAAGATATATGCAGCAATCATTGTGTTCTGATAGGTTACAATGAATACACAAGATCTTCCAAACCCTTTGCAAGATTTCCAGTAAATGGGATAGAACAAAAATGGTGCAAAAAATTAGTGAATAACACAATTGCTTAAACTGATGAAATCAAAATTGTAACAGAATTTGATGGTTGGAATCTACATTACAACCACCAAAGCTTTTCACAAGAATCCATGGTATATGCTAATTGGTTGACCTGTAAGTCCCAAACTAGTCAACCCACTCAACATCATTAATTTAAGACATACCACCTAAGTAGAAATAACCAGGCTCACTAAGACTGATGTAGCAAAGGTCAGTCTTAAGAGAAAAATTATTCTGATAACATCCTGAGAAGTAAGTAGTATATAACAATATATTTTAATACTTAGGGATATTCAAAATATTTGAACCCATTTAGGACCATCTATTTAATGAATGCTCACATATATCATATGTTAAGAATTTTGAGGTTTGAGGATATGTTATTCCAATGTGTTATAAAACAACACATAGTTCCACAGACTATCCTCAATCCTCGATCCTTCCATGATTTCATTGATAGGTTCTACTACTCTGGCAACATTTATAAAACAAATGATTTATCCAATCTCTCTATGTGATTGTGTTATTCTAGTAACTTGTTGTTTTCTAGAAAATCTGACATGGACATTATTATAGCTCTAGGTTTTTTTAAGGAAATAAAACTTTAATAGTTTGGAGAATTCATATTATGAATCTGTTTAATTTTATTGAATAAGCTAAATAGCTACTAAGGAAGGAATGTCAATATTTTTAGGAAGAAATTGGCAAAGCAGTGATATTCTGCCTTACTGACGATGAAGCAATGGAGAAATTCTAAGCACTATCAAAAGGTGCAAGGGAATTCGTGAACAACTGGAATTCTTTTAGCACTTGTCAGTCTTGTGTTCAGAATACTACAATTGAAGTTTTAAAAAGTAATTCATTATACTTTGGGACATTCCTTCATTTTTAAAATGTCTACTCAAATAACACAAAAACATGTGGAAAGAGCATATGCAAAAATGCCAAGGACATAGACACACGTACATGCCTCTATATATACACCTGCACACTTTCATAGCAATGAAATTGGAATATACTGTCAATATTATATTAATAGACACAAAGACATGGTTTCTATTCTACAGATGATCTGCTTCCTGGTACTTCGCAGAATTGAATCTCTGTATGTAAGCATCTTTTTTTTTTTTAATATTACAGGGTGCTTTTAGATTTCAAATGATTTTGGAATCACTAAAGCTTCTAGACACAACTCTGCTTAGGAGTTAGGGACATTACACAGCAGAGAATATACTCGACAAGAAGGTTTTAGATCAATCTGGAAAATGAATATGACTAAAAAAAGTATTTTGGAGCTATATGCAAAAATATTTTATGTACAGAAGTTTTGCATAATGGCATTTTCACGATGTAGCAAAATTTAATTGTTTTGCCTTTTATGATTGATTTATCTATTATTCTGCTGGAAATTAAGACTTCTTCACAATCATTTGTGCCATAATTATTCCTTCTATTTCACACTTTTCAAAACAAATCTAAATTCTAGACCATATCTTTCAGATTAACAAACTAATAAGAAATGTGCAAGAAAATCTGCATTTGAATAAATGAAAATTGTACTTGAACAGAACAACATTTACTTTTCCAACCAAGTTTTTTCCTTATTCCATGATACAAACATTTTATTTACTAAAGATTATTTACTTCTTTACTCCCTTAAGTGATCTGAGATCGCGTAACATTTTGCATATTTTTTTACCTAAAAAGACATCTTATTTTATTTGTAGCCCCCAAGCCACCATTCTTTCTGTAAAGACATGTTTATACCTTTGTTCTTCCCTGCCTTTAACTTTCTAAAGATGTTTGTCATTTTCAGTTTTATGCAATTGCTAAGCATTTGAGAGTTGTAGGTGTCCATTTTTAATTAAATCATCCTAAGCATATAAAAAATTCTTTCCACAATTAGATGGCAAATCTTGAGGACAGATTGCTTATTCTCTTCACCCATTTCCAAAAATGTGAGAAGAATTTTGCATATATTTTATACTCAAGAATATTCAAGTTTTTAATTTTTAAAATGTTTTTTACTTTTATCAGTACTTGTTTGAAGTACATAATGATTATATTCACTGTGGGATACTGGTATACGTACATAACACATTTCAATCCTTACCATTTTCGTTTCCTCCTCTTTTTTCCTAGCATCAGATTTATTTATTTATCTTATAAGGCCTTATAAAGTTTATATGTATATGAATATGTATATTTATTTTTATATTTGGATGTGAGGGCAATCTGGCTGTGGCATTTGTCAGCCTGCTGATCACCGGGGTCAATCCAGCTGGAATGAATGGCTAAGCAGGTGGCCTTTTCCTCCCTCACCATTCTTTGAGGCCTTCCCAAAGTTGGGCACTCAGTGGAGGAGGGCGACCGCCCCAGATAGAGAAAGATCCTTTCATAAGTCAAGGGTGTAAGAGTAGATATGGTCAACCATTAAGATTAATTGCACAGGTAAAATTTATTAAATCAGGGACAAATGGGGAAGCGAGTCACGTAGCAAGCCGGCATGAATACAGAATAGTGATTCTTCCTGCAGGGGACTGGGATGGTGACTCCTGGTTTCCTTGGGGTGATAGAGAACTATTTAGAATATCAATTCCTGATGTTTATCCTTAGGAAGTACTGTGTACATAATTACCCTAGTAATTCTGTTATTTGACCCATACATACTTAATTATTTCTTTGCTTTTGTCTTCTCCAGATTTAAAGCAGTATGCCACCCAAAATAAAAATGCCTGGGGCCTTTAGATACACACTCCACAGAGTGTTCCTTACTGCTGATCAACAACTATGACCCCCTTCAGCCTGAAGAAGCCAAGCTGGTCATCCCTCATTACTCCCTTGTGGCACTTTGGGTTACATCTTCAGAGGGGGCATTGTTACAGGCAGCTGAGTTGGATGGAATTATTATAAGCAGTTAGACAGGGCTGGGCCCTTGAAGCAGCCAGTACAGAGGACCAGAGACGTTTTGTAACTGTGGGGGAGACAGACACCTCCCCTGGGGGCCAGATCTAAAGACAAAAGATAAACCAAATGCACTATATTTAAAATCTATTTACATTCAAAGAAAACAACTAGTTATGAAGCAACTAACATTGAAAATTTATCCGAGATCGTGACATTTCACAATCCAATTGTTATGGTCATTTAGAAACTAAATCATCAGTCTGATAGAATTTGTAATGTTCCTACATAGACGATGTATTATAAAGAAAATATGATGTTTTGATTTCTGAGAACATGCCTGGCATCAGTCACAAAACTGAGTCTGAAAAACTGAGTTTGGTGGAATATGTGCATCTGTTCCCAAAAGCTAGGATAGTTTTGCATGTGAATTCTTAAATCTTCAAAAATAGATACTTCCACTGCTAATTAAAATTGTTCCAGAATTTAGAGAAAAAGGAAATTTTTCAAACTATTCTCATGATGCTTTTGTAATTCCAATATTTAAATCTAACTAAAATAACATTTTAAAAATCACTTAAACTATTAATGCCAAAATAATACCATATTAATGAGTACGATCAGAAATATGTATGTCATGGCTAAATGGAATGGAAATGGTAGAAGGGTTATGTCTTAAAATGTGTTAATAATTACCATCCAATTAATTATAAATATATTAATTAATTTAAAATAACAAAAAAGGAAAAATCGTAGTTTTTCAAGAGAGTTTTGTTTAAATTCAACATATATGCCCGATTATAAAGATAAACATCATAATGTAATTCCCACTAAAATAAGGACTATGTCAAGGATATACTTCAATGCAATTGAGGTAGAAAATGGATTATGAAATGAAAATATTAAAAAAGAAGTGGAAAAATAGATTTTTATGGATGGGCAGAAGAATCTACAAATCAAAATCATAATCTATTATAAATATAAAGGTAATTAAATATACTTGGATAAAAATTATCCTAACAGGGTAGAAGAACAGGATAAATAGCATAGTGAATAATCAACTAAACATGTCTCAAGTGTGGGACAGTCTACAGTTCAACTCATTGGGAACATTGTAGGGAGGAAAGGGTCTGTGCTAGATTAAAGGAGCCTTAATGGACACAATAATCAGATATAGTATATGGTCACTGACTACTTTTGGCTGGGTAAATCCAATACAAAACTGTGCACTGTGATCTCATTTTGGTGAAAGATGTGCACATATGATATTTATTTATTTTTATATTAAAATGAAAAGAATAAAACTGATGATACGGAATTTCAAAACAAAATAATAGGAGATTAACAATGATTAATATATTGCATATTGTTATCATCAAAGTAGGTGCTCATTACAAGATACAGGCATGAAGAAATGATCAAACAATGAAAGCACAAATTGTTCTTTTTAATGAACTAATAGTGATTAGTAGTATAATTATCTTTTGTATATATATACAATCTTTTCCCTTCTTTCTTTTCTCCTTTTCTCCATCCCAGTTGTTCTTTCTTTTTGAGAAGTTTCTTCCCCTTTCATTTTCATAGTATGTATTGTACATATTGGATCTTATTTACATAGACACCTGAGTATGCATATATAAATAGGTGTAGATAAATAAGTAGACATAGATATAAATATAGAGAATAAATATCTTGAAACATGTACTGTTAGATATTAAGTGGAGTAATTTTTCATTGAGAGGGATTTAATGGTTTTATATTTTATTTTTACTTATGTATATATTCTAAAAGTGAACAATTTAATTTTGAATAACAACAGAATATTTTTAAAAGAAAATTGTATTAAAAACATTTTTTCTATACACCAAAGTTTCAAGTGAGAAAATTAAAAATTTGATGGTTATATAACAAAAGTATAAATACACCAAAGAAAATGTCTAAGAAAGATATAGAACACACACAGGAAAAATTAACACTTTTTAAGAGAACCAAAAGACATAAAGAATTCTAATAGAAGGTCGGGTAATTTTGGAACAATCTTTTTCCAAGTTATTGCACAATTTTCCAATGAATTGCCTTCCATAAGCAATATGCAAATTTAAACTAATGCCAATCAAAATTTTAGTGTATTTTCTTAACTTGGCAAAATGCTTCGAATGTTTGTCTAGAGATATCAGTTTGCTAGAAAAAGTCTTGAGAAACAAGAAAAAAATTAATGTTGGTATCAAGTCTTAGCAATGTATAAGACATTGTAAAGGTATAGTAATTAAAGCAGAGTAGTGTTAAAAATAAGTAAATCATTAAAACAGAATGGTACTCAGAAATTAACCTAAACATAAAAGATTTAGCCACGTGTGGTGGTGGATGCCTGTAATCTCATCACTGGAGAGGTTGAAGCACATGGATCACTGAAAGTTCCAGGCCTGCCTGGGCTACCTAGTGAGTTCAAGGTCAGTCAGAAGTACATAGTAAGACCCTGTCTCAAAGAAAGAAAGAAAGAAAGAAAGAAAGAAAGAAAGAAAGAAAGAAAGAAAGAAAGAAAGAAAGGTATGAGAGAGGAAGAAATTAAAATAAAAGTTTAAATGTATATATATATATACATATATATAGTGATAAATACAGGTACACAATTTTAAATTAGTGGAAAAAATATAGATAGCTTATTTGGTAGAATTTTTGTGATGATAGGCTACACATTTGGGATAAAAGACCTGAATCAGTGCTATAGTTCAGATAAAAATATCCCCCGGTCTCATGTTCTCAGAGGTGAGACATTCAGAAGTTCATTGGATCATGAAGACACTGATTTCATCAGTGAATCCATTCACTGATAAAACCATAATTTGATGGCATTATTAGGAAGTGATGGGAACATGGGGTAGAACCTAGCTGATAAGAGTGCATCATGTGAATATGATCCTCAGACTATATCTGATCTCTGGCAACTTACTCTCTTGTCTCTCTTCCATTGTTCTGGCTGCCATATCCTTTCACCATGATGCTCTAGCCTTAGAATGAGCTGATCATGGACTGACACCTCTGAAATTGTGAGCACAACAAACCTCTCATTGAAACTAGTTGTATTTTGTAATTGGGGACTTTGCAACAATGGTGAAAACCCAATTAACAGGATCATCTCATCATGTACTACAAAATAAACTCCAGAGATAAACCACTTTAAAAAAATCTTACAGTCATTAGAGCATTTCACATGGAACCCACATGTTCTAAATCAGGGGTTGGCCAAAGATATCCTGCAAGTCCAATGTGGTTCTGTATTTCCATAAATAAAGCTTTACTAGAACCGTCATACCAATTAATTTTTTTATTATTTACAGCTTCTTTTTGTTGTTGTTGTTGTTGTTGTTGTTGTACTGGGGATCAAACTCACAACATCATGCCTGGCAGGCAGGCGATTACGCATGCCATAGAGCTAAATCCCCAGTCCTTTACAGCTACTTTTACACTACAACTATAGAACGTGGTAGGTATGACAGCGAGCACATGGCTTAAAAACTGAAAAGTGTTTACTACTTGGCCCTTCACAGAAAATGTTTGCTGACTCTCTCTCTAAAGAGGAAGATCTATAAATGTGAATTCATGAACACTACAAGTCTGCATCGAATACCATAAAATTCAAATACAAATCAATTTAGAAAAGATCTAAATTATCTATGACAGTGTTTGTTAACTTACTAATTGTCATAAGATCTTTTACACGTAAAAAGATCAATACTATTCTAAAGGAAAAATGAGTAAAGTAAATGAACTTGGCATTCAGAGACAAAGAAAACTAGTAAGTCCAAAAACATGAGAAACAAGTCAACTGCTCTGAAGTCAGCTAAATAAGAACAAAGCATCAATAAAACACTACTCTCTACTTAGCACTTTAAAAAAATATGGAAAAGTTGAGACTATCTAGTGTTAATACAGAGAAAAGAAAAATTCTTACTAACATGCAGTTTGTCAATAATGTGTCAAATTCTAAAACACATACACCTCTCATGCTGGCAATTTATTTTAGGGATATTTTCTCACTAGAATTCAATAATAAGCTCTTAGTTCTTTGAGAAAGTAGTACAAGATGTAACTTGAATAATGATGAATAGGAAATTAAATACCTTAGATGCATTTTTGCAATGGCATATTATGAAGCTCTTAAAAGTACACTATATGTAACTCACATGTGACAGTATCCAGAATGTTCTTGCTATGGTTTGGATATGGTGTGTCCCCTAAAGGTTCATGTGCTGGAAACTTGTTCCACAGTGTAACAGCAATAAAAGGTCATGAGATGTTTAAGTGGTGTAGTCTAGTGGAAGGTGACTGGGTCATGATATTACTCATGGATGGATTAATACTGACCTCATGGTATGGGTTGTGGATTGCAGGAGACAATTAGTTCTGAGAAGAGTAAGTCCTTATAAAATCATGACACTGGTCCCTTCTCTGGCCTCTTGCTTCCTCTGTGATCATGTGGCCTTTCTCTTGTGTGCTGTATGACGTCTACCATACTGTGAACCATTCAGAACACCCCAGCACAAAGACCAATCAGACTGGCTTCTCAATCAAAAAGTTTTAGCTTACAAAATAAATCTTAAAAAGAAAAGAGATTTATTTTGTGAGACAAAATAAATCTCTTTTCTTTATAAAGCACCCAGTTATGTTACAGCTACACCAAACAAACAAGATAATTCTATTATTGGAGAAAAATAAAGTTGTAATATTTTATGTTTAAGCTTGTTTGAGTGTTAATAATATACACAAGCATTTACACATATGCCATATATATCTCTATATTCATAAAAACTGACTGAATGGAGACAAAATAATTTGCTACCAAGGTTTATTTCCAGGAAATAGAATGGAGAGTAAAGGCAATCCTATTTGGGAAGTCTTTAATACTGTATATTCTTTTGAATTTTGGCCTTTGAATTTCATTATTTATAGTATTTTTTTTGCTGTAGAAATTTGGAATCACATTTAATAGCATCAAAGCCAGCTCTCCAGTTTTTAGTGTATCTAAGGGATTTGCTGTGGAAGTTCTTTTGTTCCTACTTATCCCAGTAGTTTAGAAGAACATTTAAAAGGAGGTAACACTGGGGCCAGAGATTTAGCTCTGAGTTGGAGGCTGTGACCTCCAAATTTCCAAGCACTTTTTCTGCAAAAGTATATCGCAAAGTCCAGAAAGCATTACAATACCGTTCCAAAAGCAAGTTTTTCATGTATTTCATTTTTACTCTAACACCTCAGTTGGGCTAAAAACAAACCAAACCCAAACAAAACAAAAACCAAAACTTTTACTTGTTTAAATCAAAATACCAGTGCGAAGTACTTTTGCTGTCTAAGAAGTCAGTGTAGCTGAAAAATTACGCATGCTTAGCAGACTGAGGTCATGAGTTCTATTCCCGGAACCAAAAAATAAAAGGAGGTTACACTAAGATGATAATGCTCCACTTAAGGGTATTCTCGATTACTTGAATTCTTTCTGACAGAAGAAGTATGTAAAGACTATTGTTATGTTAAGTTGAAAAAAATCTATAAACATGTGTAATATTTTCTGAATTTTATGATACACTTTTGCAGAAAAAGTGTTTGGAAATTTGGAGAGCACAACCTCAAACTCAGGCGTCACCTGTCTAGAATTAAAAGATAATCAAAGTAAGTATTTTTCCTTTCTTAAATAGTATTGCTATAGAAAGAAAGTTTGCATTTGCTCCTTAGCTGTAAACTTAGGTTATTTATCATGAAAATTACAATTTATTCATGCATGGCAACAAATCTTCCAAAGATTCAATAAGGGCATCTTGCATTTCCTACACTACTGTAATTAGATAACCAAATTGCAATTAAGTAAAAATGAAAGCTGACCTTTCTCCTTGTAATGAAGCAACACTAACCATATGAATAACAGAAGATTTATGATTCAAATGAGCTTAAATAGAATTTAAGGCAATGGAACTCTGATTTCTCTTGGGAACTATCATTTTTCCCTGCCTTGTCAGTAGCATAGATTTAACAAACCATCCAGTGTATCGGAACATGAGAATTGTGTATTCATATGACATTCCTGTGTGTCATGCTGCTTTGTAGATATTTTGTGGAGTCTATCAACTATTAAAATTCTGTTGGTGTAGTGGTGAGATTTTAGAGGACAGGGCAGAACCTCGCATTGAGAAGCAGAAAAACCCGATTGCACTGACAGTCAGCCTCTTTACTTCTTCCCCCGCAAAAGTGAATTCTTCATACAGTGCCACTTTTCTCCCTTCTTAGAGTGTGTTCATATGAGAAACACACTGAAAAGAGAAATAGTCTTGCTTCCCTAACTGGTGATTGACATACTTTAGGAGATCCAATAATTACCCAGGGTCCAGTATCAGTGATCTGTTTTATCGCATAAGTACTAGAATATGGTTATAAGCCACAGCTGGAAACTTTTATCATTTATTCCCAGAATCTTTTCCTAAATCAACACAGAAGTACCTTCTGCACTACTTAGAAAAGTAGCTCTTCAAGTAAGCAAAATGGAATGGCAAACTTCAGCAAACCTCCTTATGCTGCTGCTTTCCTTTCTGCATATGAGTAAAAACACCAAGAGCACTGACCTTAGTTTCATCGCAAGGTTTTCATTTAATACTTCCCTAAAACACGGTCTTATTTTGAGATCCAAACTTGCTTGAGAAGGACCCAAGTCTGAGAGGGATCTGGAAAGTTTCTGGTAGAGCTAATGCATATGGCCCCACTCAAGAGCCAGAGTGCATGCATGGCAATGAGGGAAGGGAAGGCTTCTACAGGGGAGTTTATAAGGTTTTCTTAACATGGGGAAGACACAATATGATCAAGGAGGGAAACTGCAAGCAAGTTAGAATTATGGGTGACATATATGAGACGTCTGTATTGAAACTTTGAATTTTAAAGTGGATACCAATGAGCATTTTCTTTAGATGTTGAATCACTCTGTAGGTAAATGAAATAAGTACTAATCAAAGCAATTTGTTTAAAATCACAGAGGCTATCTTCACAAAACCCACAAGTAAAATAAATCACTGTGAATGAAGCAGAAATAGGTGCTTCCTGCTTACTCTCAACTTCCTTTCTGTACCAACCCTCATTTTCTACCATTGGCCTAATGTAAAACATAATATGATGTCTATTTATTTAACTAAATAATCATTTGTTGAGTGTTTGCTATTTGCCAGGAATGTTTTTAAGACCTTTAATGCTTTATTTTATGAACAAACACATAAATATTTAGGTATTCTTATATCCATGCTACAAACAAGGAAACTAGGACTCAGAAAGTTTAAGTAAATTTACTAATACCCCATAGTTAGCAAGGCTTCCTATCCCAAGAAACCCAACAAGAATCCATGCTATCAGTTGTAAACTAATTCAGTCATCATTCTCAAACCTGAGTATTTTGTTTCTTGGCCTTACATACCTCAAATGTTTTTGATATTCTAGTACGTACTGTCATCAGTTTAATCCACATTTTGATGATGAAACTAAGGTAAATAAGGTAAACTATTTATGTAATATTAAAAAATAGGAAAACTGTCACAGAGCAAAGATTGATGGTACAAATTCCATGTTTCTGTGGCACTATTTAGCCAGTTTTTCCATGTTATAGACAATGAACTGGTAATTGGCATGGCCATTCTTTTTCTAGGAATCCACACCAGCCAGAGAAATTGTATTTTAAACATAGTGACCTAAGTTCAAATATGCAGTACAGTCCATTCTTGGGATATGATAATGACATTAATGAGTGGAAGCCACAGTAAGAAAAATTCAAAAAGACAAAGTGAATCATTGTCTGTGTCTCATACACACACAGAAAATTCACACACATACCTCTATTGCTAAAGGAAGATATATGAGAAATATACAGGCATACATGGAGTTGAAGTTGTAATGGGTAGAAGAGGAGGTATCTAAAAAATAAAAAAACTTTGTCTTAGGTACTGGCTAACAAGTGAAATAAAAATATATTCAACTACCTTCATTCAAGCCCTGAGGAATCTTATTTACCTTGACATCTCCAAAACACTGATTTTTCCAGGTATATATTCTTTTTAACCACAAAGAGATGATGCTTAACCTTGGTGAAAAGACTAAGGTAGCATTTTTGAACTATAGTTGAACGAATTATTTTTAGAAGGTGAACTTTTTTCTAGAATATCTCCTCTTTAGAACTTGGCAAGACTTCTTTGCTTTTCCTGTTTTGGCTTGCTCTGTTTTGTGCTATGGAGGAGTTTGGTGGCACATGTTGAATTTTACTTCATGACTTGGATAAAAGCATGTAGCCTGGATGTGGTGAATATTGGTATGATTTATAGTGCACAGACCAAATGAACTCAGAAAGTCCCCCATGTATATAAATAAGATTTGAGAAATATCGTTCAAGGTTCTGCTGTGGTAAGCCATACATTTTGTAATCTTAAATAAAAAAAAAACTCTAGAAATGTTAGAAACAACGTAGAAAGACTTTTATTTAAAAAATAAGATGGATAACTTTCAAATATGAAAATCAGATCATTGATCTTTTGAGTTCAATAAGTGGGTATCAGTGCTTTTAGCTCTCCAGTCTTTAATATTTGCCACCTCATTTAAGTTCAATTCCTAATATGTTTAAAAAGTATCAATGCTCTTTTTTGGTACATTAAAACACTGTATGATAATGGTAATGATGTATAGCATGCCATATTTTTACTTTGTTTTTACATATGTTCTCTTATTTGATCCTTCCCCAAGCTCAGCTAAATAGAGTGACAAGTACGCACAAGAAAATAAAAGCACAAATGTGAGCTGCCAGAAGAGTATGCCAGAGACCTTTCACACAATGTCTTATCTAGGGCTCTCTCTCTCTCTCTCTCTCTCTCCCCCCCTTTCTCTTTCTTTCTGTCTCTCTCTTTTATAGTTCTGTAGAGATACACTTGAAAGTGAGACAAAGATAAAAGAAGTCATTAGCCTTCATTCTAGATTCTAGTATAAAATGTCATTCTTTTTACTTGGGACTAATGTAATGTGTCACAAAATGGGAAATGTAGTAAGTAGAAAATAGAGTTTGAATATTTTTAGAAGGCATTTTTCACTAAAGAAAATAATAGCTAGAGGTAATAAACATAAAAATATCTACACCTTGCTATCTATATATAATCATTTATTAACAGACTACACGTTTTGAATTTACTGCTTCAGAACAACTCTTGGCTATGATATTCAAAATTTCTCCCAAATCTCATCAGACTACATCTGAAGTAATGCATGACAGATGGAAAACAAAAAGACTTTCCTTGTATAATGGATTTAACTTTCCAGAGTTCTGAGTTTCTGTATAAAGCGAAAATCTTTCAGAACGAATGGTAGACATGGACTTGGGAGGTTGACTGCTACTTCTCCAAGAGGGGAGTTTGCTCACTCTCTTTCTCTTTTGCTCTGTGTGTCTCTGTTTCTGACTTTTCAACTCTTCCTACACTGTACATGCTTTTGTAGATTTTCAGGAACAGCTTTGAATCTGTAGACTATGGCTGCCTGAAAGAATTACAGAATAGAATGAAAGCTTTACCCCAAAGCTTCTATGCATTGCAAAAGCTTGCACTTGGATAATAGAAATATTTAGCCTCAGGTGACTGAGAACACTTACTGTTGGTTGCATAACGTATGGCGGATGAGGCATCCATGAAGTACTCTGGACCTATGCATCAAACAGCATTTATTAGCACAAAGCAATCACAGAAAGAACTTGGTTCTTGTGTTCGGTGGAGTCACACTAGGTCATGAGAAAGTGGAGTGCATCTGACTTTACAGCCAATTAGTGCTCTAAAGCAAGGATAAAAATGGAACTCATGACCTGATTAATTTCATCCCTGAGACATGATGTAATGTAAAGCAACTTCCCATTCACTGGCTGGCTTCCATGGCCATGTGGACCACATTGGATCCTGAAGCACATTTTGAGATTGGCATTGAAGGCTAAAGTCCTCAAAAGCCTCTGAGATTATTTACATGTCAACTCCCAGGGATGCTTGGTAAGTAATTAAGGAAGCAAGAGTTGACTGCTAAGTTGTCTTCTTTTTCTGTTAGTGGTTGTAACTTTGAATGCTACGGTGATTCCATCTTAGAAATATGCCCAACCAGTACAATTGGTGGTAAGAACTAATGAAATAAACCAGAAGTTTTGGGATAATGTTTTGGGTTGAAAACAATTCAAGCAAGTTTATATCTTTCTTTTGCTGTCACTGCAATTGGTAGAGCAAATAAAAATGAATATTTGAACCAGCCAACTCTTCTTAAATGAACCATAGGTCAGCCAAATGAGGAAATCAGCCTGCATAAGCTGATTGTCATATAGAAAACTATGAAGAGTATGTTTTCAGTATATTTACACCAACAAAATTGCCAATACACTTTGGATTTTAAAAAGTGGTGAAAAGCAAGAATCAACAACATGGGAAATTGCTGTAATCTCTTTTTTGAAAAATGGAAGCTAGAGTTAAATTCCACTTATGAGCCCTCCCAAGTAAAATTATTTTTCTGTGAATAAATTATTGATATCATCAAAGTGATCTACACTGATGCTCGATGGGTGGTCCTGGCCAAAACAGAGGCCAAGATCAGAGAAAAGAAAATACACATGCACATGCACATGTGCACCTACACTCACACAGGCACACACACAAGCAGGCAGGCCTGCTGAAAGAACAAAAAATGAACAGCACCTGCACATAGCCTCATGAGTCCCAAGGAAAGGCAATTAAGAAAGCTGTCATTCTAGGACCCCTTAATTCAGTTCAAACAAAAGCCTATTCCATTCACTCGTGGACATGTTTCAAGAGTCTGTGTATAGAAAAAAAGAATGAAAATGATCTGCTTTGGGGAAATTGGTTAAGGAAAAATGTTTATTTTCTCAAGCTTGATGTTCTGACAGCTGGGGCATCCTGAAATGAAGCATGTAGTCGCTGAATAAGATGAAATTTCACTGCATTACTAGCAGTCAGCAATATTATAGTTTTGCCTATTATAAATCATCCTTTGCAGCATTTGCAAAATACGGAGAAGCCCATGCATACACACACTTGCACACCTTCTCTTTTTCTTTCTCTCTCCAAAGTTTTTTTTTTAAATACACTAGATACTCTCTACATGTAGCATTTAAAGACATTTTCTAAATTAGAAATAAAAGGATTGTTTGAAGAACAATATTAAGTAAAGAGGAACAAGGAGTAGTATCACATGCTTGATAACTCAAAGGAATAAGATAATTACTATTTTCGAGGTGCAAGTGTGACTTTTAATTCACCTGTGTACTTAGAATTAATTGGTTACAACACCCAATTTAGGACACACATTGAGTCTTCACTTTTCTTATATTTCAATGTTGCAGAGCCCTTACTGTCTCTTTTCATTTCTTTGGGACTGAGAATGATGTAAGAGCAAGGAGTAGGAATAACCTTTTACCACTTTGATAATCTCTCTATTTGGGGGAAGTGTGATTTAACATTTATCTGTATAGCTTTACCAGGACAACTGTGACAAAATGAGATGATAATGATAAGATATCCTGGAGTAAGTGAAGGAATGTCTACAAATGTGCTTTTAGAAAAGACACAATAGGAAATGCAAATGATCAAAATAAAAGACAACAAGCAAAATAATTTTCCAGTAGTAAGAGAGCTGTCCTAAGATTGGCTGGAAAAGAGCCTCATCATAAAAACTCAGCAGGAGGAATGAAAGCATGTTGGATATTATTATTCAGTGAATTGATGAAAACCAGTCCTAGAAAGAATAGGCTAATTCACAACTTGAATGTTATTACATTAAGATGTGACTATAGTGTATGAGGACAATTTTTGTTTTAATCTACTGTGTCCTTTTTGCCTCTAGATAGTGAGGTAATGACAAGGAAGATCTCTCCTGAGGTGCAGCTAAATCAGACATACCTGGTATGTGGAGACAGGGGAAGCAGCAATGAATGGCGTGATAGATGTCTGTGGAATCATGCGGTTGGTTGCAATACTGTACGGTGAAGAGTAAAATCTGCAAACAGAAACAACAAAAAAGAAGATTCATGAAGTTGCTGTATGCCTGGCCTCTAATCAAATGCTACCAAGAACAACTGGGAAAGACAAGAGTTTCACCTGCACGTTTTTCCACTGTGAACAGGAACATTCAGGAGCTTTACAGTATCTGATTTCTCTAAAAATGAATCAATCATCTCAGCAAAGCAACAACTTCAAGTAGTCTTATAAAATTACCTGTACAAAGTCTCTCTTAGACCAAGTGAGTATAATGGTGTCTTGAACTACAGGAGGAGAAAAGCCATAGGCATCATTCTTTAAGAAAAGGTAATGGCAGTCTAAAACTGTTTGAAAGAAAGGCAAATGAAAACATCAAGTTTTAGAAAGATGATTGATGTCACACAGGCAGGAATTATATCTCTTTATTTAAGAAATAGATCAGGTCCTTTAAAGCTCTGGATATTTGGTGCTAGTGTTCATGCCCACATGAAGAGAACCCTATCTATATGACAAGAGAAGATAGAGGATGATTTACATCTAGGTTGGAATAGAGTTACTTTCTGGATTTTATAAAGGCTCTGGGATAAATTCTTGGCGATTCTGTGAGTAACACTAACATTTCTAATCTTCCAAGAACTTTCATCAAACAGTCATAAAATTATACTGAGCAAGATTAGTAATTCATGTATCAGAAGACAGATCATTCTTCTGGAGATCTTTTAAAGGGTAGCTTCTAGATAGAAAAATCAGTGACGTGCCTATCTCTATTCAGCCTATGCCTTAGCATTGCAACTTGCCTAATGCTTCTGTAGAATTTTAAAACAAGCTTCCTCCTTCATGTCTCACTCTAAGTGAAGACTAGTATGATCAGTCACAGAACATATAAAACTAGGTTGTCTGAGATAGAGTATTTCCCTGATGTGAGACTAGATATGAAAAAACACATACCCAGGAAAATGAATCATATTATACATTGCCATATGCTTAGCAAAATTTGGTTAATATGCTCATATTTTTAAATTAGCAAGAAAAAGTCTTAATTAACCCTGATGAATCACTGATAATTTGAACAGAGAATTTCATGGGTTAATTTAAAAAGAAGCAGTTTGCGAGGCTCCTATTGAATGTAGAACTAAAATGTAAGGTTTCCAGGATTCAGTGAGTAAATTCTTATAGTAAGACTAGAGAATTATAGTCTTAAATTTATTGTATTGAGATCTTAACAAGGATCTCATAAGGCCGTACATATTTGGTTTAAAAAAGTATAGCTGAAAAAATTGTGTTCATTATACACTGTAGCTCTATTTTTCACCCTCATTGAACCACTAAGTTTACAGAACTGAAAATAAAAAAGCAGACTGGCTATAACACTATAGAAAAATAGAAGAAAAGACAGTACTAAGTGCTGACAAGGATGCAGAGAATTACTGCTGATGGGAATGTGAAATAGTACAGCCACTTTGGAAAACAGATTTGTAGCGTCTTATAAAATTAAACATACATGTAGCATATGAACTAGAAATCCCATTTTCTTAAGAAAAGGTATATTATGACTTCTGTTTACACAAACCATCAGTGCAAATGTTTACAGAAGCTTTATTAATACTTTACTGAAAATAAATACACCCCAAGTTTAACCTAATTTGTTAAACTGAATCAATGAAGAATAGTATATTCATAAATAGGAATATTACTGAGCAATGAAAGGATAATGTAGTCATCCTTTGATTTCTGTGGGAATTGGCTCCAGAACCCATTCTAAATAGCCAAATCCTTGTGTAAACATCGTATTGTCTCCCTAATGTAAGAAAGTGACAAAGTTAATAAGATTCAAAATCTACAATAGATACTGTGAAAGGGAAAGTACTCAAAAGGAAAGAACAACTGGAATGGGTGAAAGAAGGAAGGGAAAAGAAAAAAAAATATATATATATATACACACACACACACACACACACAAACAACTAAGATAGTTATACTATCAATTTCTTTTAGCTCATTAAAAATGTTTTGTGCTTATATCGTTTGATCAATTATGCATGCCTGTATTTTGTAGTCTGAACAACTACTTTGAAGATAATAATATGGAATATATTAGCCCTGTTGATTTCCTACCTTATTTTGAAATTCTGTATCATTGGTTTTTATTGTTTTTTTCTTTAAAATGAAGAAAAAAATGAATAAATATTCAAATCCAAAGATACTAAAGCCCTTTATATAAAATGATCTCATTTTCATGTAACCTGTACACATCTTTTTGTATGCTTTGTGTTGTGATCCCTAGGTTACTTATAGTGCTTAATACAATGTAAATGACCTATAAAAAGTTATTATAATGAATGACAAAAAGTCTGCACATTTTTTCTGCAGATACATTATTTCAAATAGTTTTCCTCATAGTTGGTTGAATATGTGCATATAGAACCCACACAAAGGCCAGGCCACTTACAATGACTGAAACATTGCACATGCCAAATCTCAAATGAGTTATGTTAAGTCAGACTAAAAAGGCTGCATATCAAATGACCCCATCTATGGAAAGGTGAAAATTAGAGTTGCAGATCAGTGGGTAACAAACTCTGGGGGTGGAAGAAGGGATAGATTTTAAAGGACAACGCAAAAATTTCAGGAAGAGATGAATGTAGTTGTTCAATATCTGGTTTACTATTGTGGTCACAGAATTGTGCTTGTCAAAATTCTTGAACTGTATCTCAAGAAGAGGAAATATGTTCTGAATAAATTAACTTTAAAAATAAGTGCTATATAAGAAGGTGTCTATCTAGTTTTCTACTTTAAAAATTATTGAGCCTTAATCATGCATAACAAAGATGAAAAACTGTAAAATATCTCTTATGGTTTCTGTATTTAGTCACTCAAATTTACCTTATCCATGTGTTCTTCAATCTAAAATCTTCCCAATGTTTTACGTTGCAAAAAATATGAAACGTGAACCCATTGTACCAGCCAGAACAATCGAGCTACTGCCTACCACTCCTGATACATTTTTATATCCCACCCTTTCTAGCCAACTAGGATCCAGCCATCACGCTGACTTTCTTCTCTCCCATATTTGTATCTGGCTACTGAACTTAGAGTTCTTGCTACCTAGGATAATCACCTCCACAAATCTCTGAAGACGATTTCTTGTTCATTTTTGGTCTCATCCAATTATCTCTCCTGCCCCTTTGGCAAGCTAAAATACCATTCACCATCTGTGCTTCATGTGTTCTCTTTCTCCTTATTGTTTATCACCACCTAAAGTAGTAATTTCTGAAATTCCATTTATAAATGTGATGAATGGAATGTTTGTGTCCCCCAAAATTTCATATGTTAAAGCCCTAACTGCTGGTGTGTTTGTATTTGGAGATGGGGCCACTAGGAATGTAATTAAAAAGAAGATCATAAAGATGGGACCTTGATTGGACTGTATTAGCATACTTAGTAAGAAGAAATAACAAAGAGATTATACTGTATCATAACTATGATTTTGCTTGGTGGCTATACTGTAAGGCAGGTAAGGCAAGAATAGGCTAATTTGGTCTGGAATTTTTGATCTCTAGTATTCAAGACTGATTTTTGTTCACTGAGGTCTCATTTTGGGGGAAGCATAGTATATGACAGGAAAAAGAGCCCTCGCCAAAACTGAATCAACAGGAACCTCAGTCTTGAACTTCTAGCCATCAAAACTACTGAGAAGATAAATTTCTGTTGTTTAGATCATCCAATCACAGTATAATTTTTGTGGCAGTCCAAGCATAAAAATTCAATGTATTTATTCACTATTTCTCCCATTAGAATATAGGTTCGTTGTAGATTAAAGTCATATTAGCCCTGTTACCTCGAACAGAGTCTGAGATACAATATACTTAATAACTATATAGTGAATGAATGAATGAAAGCGAAGTATTTTAGGAAATTAAATAGTGACACAGTGCAGAATGGCCAGTGACAAATTGACACTAGTAGAGAAGATGGGTCCATGAAAGAGATAAGGAGTTTAGAGATGAGACCTCAGAAAAGAGAGTCTAGTGGGGTTTAAATGCTGCAGGAAATTTAATACATGCTTTCTATGCATGCCAGGGCTTTAGTAACTAGATAAAACAGCCATTTTCTGTGAAAAAACATGGCTTGCATTTAATAGTCTCTTTTAGGTCTTGTTTTTGACAGATCCTATTTATGAGGCAGTGAACAGAAAGACAAGTCCAGGGCTCATAATGACATGACAGACACCCATGACTACTCAACAAACTGTCCTTCTCATGCATCATGTAGTGGCTTAAATTCTGGTAGAAATTTAGGTTTCTTCTTCTCATCCTGACAGAGAAAATAATGCATCAAATTTTAGCATGGCTGGTCTATTTTGTAAAATGTACCAATTGGAGTATTAAAAATGAAAGCAATAAAAATTGGATTGACAGGCAGAGTTTACAGGAAATTCTACAGGGAAAACAGAAAACAGAAACATAAAGAAACCAGCCAAGTAAACTGATACTAGCAAAAGAAACCCTTGGGAGAAATTTTAATGTATTTTTGTTCTATCTGCCCTAATCCTATCCATCAAACAAGAATGATATTTCATACTTTCCAGTAAGTTCCAATACTGCCACTCAAGTCAGAGAATCATTTAGAATGGAAAATATACTGAGAAGAATGAACTGGGCATACATTTTTGTCGTCTAATTCTGGTATCCTGAAATAAGTTCTTCTCAAGCCCAAACATAAACCAGATGAATTTAGAGAAAATCCATGCTTAAGTCATGACAGGAGAGGTTGTATTGCACCTGAGGCTTAGAAAATGCTACATCTAAAAAACTATACACAATCCAGAGAGAGACTACAGAATGTATTTCCCATCTCTTACTCAGTCCTGCCATGGGTCCACACTATGGTTTGCAAATAATTTCATATAGGCAGCACATCAAAAAAAAAAATGAAATCAGTAGAGTCTAAATAAATGCTTAAGCAGAGGCATCATCCTATTGGGAAACAGGAAACAATAGACAATCTTTTAGCCCTAATAACAGAAATAAAGTAATTCCAAACGTGTCTTTTTGTATTTATACCTGGGAATTTATGCATTATGTCTTCCAAATGTTTTACCAGAAAATTGAGAATGAATGGCTTAACAAGTTGTTTTCCTAAAAATAGTTTACGCACTTAAGAGAGATTTCATTGTCAAGCTTTACAAGTATTAAAAGTATAAAAGCACCTTTTAAAATACTTAGTCCAGTGTTCATAAACCAGAGATGATTTTGCTTTCCAGGGGACATTTACCAATATCTGGAGACAGTTTTAGTTGCCTAGGGAGTGGATGCTACTAGCATCTACTGAGGAAAAGCTTGGGATGCTGTTAAAATTCTGCAACTGACAGGACAACTCCCATAGGAAACACTTCTGATCCAAAATGTTAATAGTGTTGAGACTGAGAGACCCAGCCTTGAGCATAGAGTCTAATTACATCTGCAGAGGTTTCCTGTGAACAAAATGCCAAATGAAAGTAGCTAAGAAAAGTTAATTTAATAGGATATATGACAATCCAATCCAGCCTTTGAACAACTTAACATTTTTTAAGGAATGCAAAGAGTTACTTGGTTATCTGACATTAAAGGCAATGATGCTCTATGAGCCCAAAAAATGCAGGTATAGGTCACTAATAAGACATTATTTTGCCTGCAGAAAAGTCATCTTCTGGGGATTTAACAGTCAGTAGTAATATGGTGAAATCTTATTCCACTGACAATAAAAATAACTTGAATATATCAATAACCTCAGGGTAGAATGCTTTTTACTGTAGAAAAAAAGTACAAAATCCGATTTGCACACTGAAATGAACAGCACTGGTTTGTGTTTCATGTCCACAGGCAGTATTATTAGAGTCAAACCATGAATACTATCCTCAGGGTAACACAATAGCAAAAGATAAATAAATTATTGGTCATTTTTATAGTAATACCAACATACCCTTCACTTTAGATTTCTTTCCTAGTGTAATAAGATAAGGCTTCTATATCACTTAATAGGAAATACCCCTATAAAATAGCTGGCAAGTCAATGCTATGGGAGGCATTCTTTTTCACATCTCTTCCAAGAATACATTTTATTCAACTAAAACCTTCCAGGAGACTCTTACACCACAGCCCTCGGCGTGAAAGGCATAGAAAAGATGGGATTTCAAACACGGGAGGGATTATTTCCCACCTCCCATGGTTACATTTGAAAGTGATGGAATTTCATATTGGACTGCTAAGAGAGCAATAGGGCAAAAGTCATAACCAGTTATAGAGTTTTGCCAGAGCACTGCGAAAGAAGAATGCACATTTGTATTCTCATAAATTAGCCTATCGTAAAACACATACAGGTCTTTCTTTCTCTGTGACGACTCAGACCTTCACTCTAACCTTCAAATCTTTAGATACAAGTGACATTGAACTAATTCTTTCAAAAAAGTGATAATATAGATAAATTCAGGTAGGTGATGGGTCTGAAATTTTCCACTAAGTGCAAGCAGCACTTACAATTACAAACTGTTCTACTTACAATTACAAAATGGTCCAATTACAAAATGTTTGTTTTACATTCATTAACAATCAAGTTAAATGTAAAAGTCTTTGCTTCAGTTTCATGATGCTTTTATTAATGTGGAGTTTATGAAAATAAGAGCATTTGCCTCTTTACACCGTTTGAGCTACCAACTACAATGCAGTCACATATTGGCTTACAATCATCCAAAGTCTTTTTCTCAGTGTACAGTAAGAGGACACTGCAGCATTGTAAAATATACCTTTGGTTAAGCCACAGGACCTGTAGGAGGACAAGCTCATGCCCGTGCTCATCACAAGTCCTGTAAGCATTCAGTGAAACACAACCATCTTTCCTCTGTTGTTCAGTGGAATTAGTTTTCTTTATTTTTCGTTTTGGAAAAAAACAAACAAACAAACAAACAAAAAACACAACGTGAACAGATAAACTTCATAATAAATTTCTCTCCCATCCCGATTTCTAAGTACTCCCTTGGCTAGTCACAGAAAATGACTCCTACTCTTTCTTGTGTACTTACTTGTCCAGAAAAAATTTATACATATGAAAGTGAATATGTACATAAATTTTCTAATATTTTGTGTATCTATCACAGTGCTCTTTTGTGCCATCTCTTATTAGAATTGGACACATGTCCATGTCTCTGATATGATGCAAGTTTTTTTTCTTAAATTGTATCACCAAAATAATTTAAAACAGTAAAATAATAAAAACTTAAGAAAAAAGTTTGTTGAACTAATCTGAGTCAGCACAATTCTAACTTGGTTGGAGTGAGTTTTTACTGTACTTTGGTTTAGCCTCCTCCCTGCAGTAATAAATACTTCTTTTTTTCTATTAGGTTACTTCTCTCTGAGTTAGATTTGACTGTGAAATCAAATAGAGCAATATTAACAGAGAGTGTCAAACATTATTTTGGTCACTAACGCACTTTGGTGTGCTAAGTAAGTTATGTGAATCCGTTTCCACATCTGCAGGAGCTGCCTCTGTTCACCCGACGGGCTGTATGCTAAGAAAATATGTGCAGTTATTTTGACATCTCACATGCATGGAAATGGTTGATTTGTTAGGACACTATTACTGGGTTGTAGCTGTATAAAATAATAAAACCAAAAATAAGCCAAGCATTTAAAATTAATCTACGTGAAGCAGTAACAAATAAACAAAATTATTTAGCCACAATCTTCCTATCCCTTTCAATTTCCCTATGACGTAAATATTTCTGTCTTCCTGTCATCAATATAAGTGGATAGTCTAACACTTTCAAAATTCCATCCTTAACTCAGGACCTGACAAACTCATAGTTTTCCTACTTTGGGTTAAATTGAAGGTTGTATTTCTAGGAAAGCAGGTTACGGTGTTATACAAGGCCAGACTGGATTGATGGCTGGGAAGGGAAGTGATTTTCTTGATATCCACTTGCCAGAATCAGACAGATATCAGCCGTCATACTCCTATATCTGATTTACACACAGTCTATTAAAGAGAATAAGATCTGGTATGTATCTTCACTTTGTTACCAGTTCAGCAGGAAAATAGGTATGTGTGTCAATAATCATGCAATAAGAAGACTAACTGCCAAGTGTGTAATGGAAACACTAAACAGTAAAAAAAGAATATCAGTATTTACAAAAATGATCATGTTGCACCATACTAAGTTCATTTAATCCTTACAAAGTTTTATTAAAGAGTACTGATAGTATCATCTCCTTTTCACAAAGGAGGAAGCTGAAGTATAAATAATGGCCATAGTTTAACATACGGTAAATGGCAGAATTTGGATGCACGTAGATGGGGCTTGATATTGGAATCTGTCTTCCTCATCACTGCGTGCACTATTTTTCTTATGACCAACTATATAACTAGCTCTGCATGGCATAGTTTGATGATGTTCTTGAAGTATTTTTTTAAGGTTTGTGTGTGTGTGTGGGAAAGAGTGGGTATCACCATGTCTGAACTGAGGTGGAAAGAATTCCCTGTATTAAAGACACAGTGGGGCATTTGAGTTATAAATAGTTCAGTTCCGCTGCACTAAACAAACTGTTCAGTGCTATGATTGCTGTACAGGGGAGTCTGTGTTGTTCAGTAGTTAGTAAATAGCACATAGTGCTTTAAACAAGATAGGTAGGTAACTGATGTGATTACACATACTTCTAAAAATATTTAAAAGGCAATGCAAAATGGTCCAGAGGAGGGTTATATTAGAGCTAGGTAAAAAAGGGCTTAGTACAGCTAGGAATGCTGATTAAATGAACTTAATCAGTGGGAGGGAGAAAGGGCTGGGATGAAGATAATGTTCAGATGTAGAATGAACAAGTGTTAATGATCAATTTGTTCATGAAAAATCTAGGGAAAGAAAGAACCCCGAGAACTTGAGTTTATAGTTCACATGGCTTTAGAGTAAGTTTTTCTTTTTTTAACAAAGAACAATAATTTGATATGTATTTATGTGCTTTTCATTTGAATTAGTGTGGTTTGTACTGTAATGTGGTGTTGAAGATAATGAAAAGGCAAAGACACCACCTAATAGCAGCTAGCATCACAGTGAGAGAGCTCAGCAGTTAACTGTGAAAGAGAAGTATAGCATGTGGGTCTGCGGCTCCTAAAGTGAGAGAAGTGGACGAGATCACTAGAAATAACAGTGGGTAAAGATTAAACCTTGAGAAAACAATGAACAAAAGTGTGAAGAATAGGCGGTATCAGAAGATAAAACTGAAAGGGCAGTGAGAATAAGGAACAAGACAGAACGCCAATAAAAGGAGCTGTGAGTTCCAAGAGTTAAGAAAGTTTCAAAACAATATAAGTGGTAGCAACAAAAAGCCAAGTGGGTAAGATTTCAAATATACAAGGACTAAAATCTTCAGTTCCAAGTGTCTGTCAGTACTAGGCAATACTTACTAGCTGAACAAGGTGCTGGTCCAATTTCACCTTCCACCCTTCAGATTTGGAGATAAAACTCCAATATTTTCTGCTTTAGGTTTTTAATGAATAAGGACAAGTAACTGGAAAATGATGCCCTTAAAGATTTTTCAAGTGTGCACTAGTGAATGTCTGACTAAGGCAGCGTGTATGGAAGTATCAGTCTCTAACTCCAGTTCTCCTCTGCCAGTTAATCATTATTGTCTTGTTGAGTCTGATGAGTGAAGTATGGTTCTGGATTTTATTTCCTTGTCTTTCTGCTAATAGTAACTCCAGTTCTTCTAAGATAAAAACTTCAGCGTCATTTTTTTCTCTCTCTTTTCCCATCAAATGAAATATCCAGTCAGGTATTAAAATTTGTTTGAGCCCAACTCAAGACATTATTCCAAAAAGTCTTGGCTAATCATGCAAGTAAGGTCAGACTGCTCCTCACACCCTGCAATTCTTTGGGTGCTTATTGTGAATAAACAGTTAAAACCTTTTAATGTTAATTAATTTCTGTTGCTACAATAGAAAGCAAAGAAGAGTAAAGACTGGCCCTATTTTATTTACTAGTATACTCCCAATTCTTGGTGGAGTGCTTTGAACACAAAACTTTTAGATAGTTATTTGCTTAATGCAGGAATTAATCAAGTGAACCAGAGGAAAAGGCCTAGACTCCTCCCCTAGACTATTTCCAGTGATTACTCTTTAGGGAAAGGCGACTTCGAACTTCTTCAGGGATAAGACCTTGTGTTGTATGCTGTCTTTTAAGTCTATTTTGTAGCACTGTGCCTGGCATACTCACTGGATGCTTGTTGCAGAAATACATAAATGAGTGTCAGAATGACAAAAATCAGTAGTGATTATTGTAACACCTTCAACACGCCACAGATTTTCATTACAGGTCACTGACCAAATAGAAAAATGGAATTAAATGCATTTCACCCTCTACATTGATCTTCATTGAGACCTTCAGCATGATTTAATCTGTAGTGAGACTAAAAGACAGATAGCAGAATGAAAGCCATGAGGGAAATCCACTGTAAAGGGCTGTTAAAAGAAACAAGCAAGCAAGCAGCAAATAATTACTGTCAGACGCAAGACAGCCAAAGGTAATGTGTGTGTATATATATATATATATGTATATATATATATATAGAGAGAGAGAGAGAGACAGAGAGAGACAGAGAGACAGAGAGAGAGAGAGACAGAAAGAGAGAGAGAGAGAGTGGTTTTCAAACTAAAAATATTCAGAATTCATGGAACTTAAGAAATGCCAGACCACACAGTTTAACAATCTCATGTTTTACAGGAGAAATTTGAAACTGAGTAATAGGCTACAAATTTCCATATGCTGATTTCAATAAAGAAGGAAGATGTAATCATCTGAGTTACTATCCTGATTTCTGACCATTAACAGTGTGGTGACCACCAGA
This sequence comes from Dasyprocta punctata, assembly GCA_004363535.1. Lineage (NCBI taxonomy): Eukaryota > Metazoa > Chordata > Mammalia > Rodentia > Dasyproctidae > Dasyprocta > Dasyprocta punctata. Next base: position 33,784 of record RJWM01000481.1, on the reverse strand, counting down.
AGGCAAGCAGAAAGCATTATCAACACAGAATTTAACCTCAGAGCACACGAGAAATGATTGAAAACTAGATTGTATAATGATCTGCAGAGGCAATACTCTTTCCTGGAGAAACACAGATAATTCTCCCAGCTGAACTTTATCTATTTTTCTCTGCTGGCTTTCAGTTCTTTATGCTGCCTCATTTTGGGAAGGGGCCCTGGGAAAATTAAAGAGACGGAGGGGGAGAGGGAGGGAGAACCTAATGCTGGCAGATAAGCGAATCACTTATGGAAAGGAAATAATTAAAACGGCAAAAAATAGAGTTTGACCTAACATTTTGGTTTAAAAATGTTACACAAACGAAAAACATACTTGAACATGTTCTCTGGTACTTACTCAGAATTCAAATGTCTCTTGGCAATTAAAACTGGAAAAATAGGGTCTACTTACCCATTCTGTATGGCAGCTGTGGGGTCATAGGTCAGAGCCATGCCAGCCTGTACATGGGGCAAGAGGGTAGAAGAAAGAGCTCAACATTTTTACTATGACAACAAAATATGTAATTCAAAGACTTTATTTTATTTTCCATGATTTAAGTTTATTTTACTTAACTTACTTCAAAACTAGTGTTTTTACTATCCATAAACCTGAATCCCCCGGTGAGTTGGGAGCTTATATAATAGATTCTGACAAACTAAGGAGCCATGGAATTTGGACGATTTCCATTTATACTTCATACATCATTCACTGTCTAATTTGGTGTCCTTGTATTTTCTCACTATTGTCAAGAACAGCAATTGTGCATCTCATGGAATGATGAAAAGTAAAAGTAAATCTTGCAGTCAGGATAAAAATAAAAGCAGTTTAAAATGCTGTAGACCTTATAGAAGAAACTGTTAGGAAATATTTATTTTAAAATAGACCCTATGCCTCAGGGGTGTAGGTAATGAGACACAAAGTCCTTCTTCGATAGATTGTTAGTGTTTATCCTACTAAGCGGTAGAAATGGGAGATCATTTATACATGATGGAACTTCTAGGCCACATGGCTAATGTTAGGTGATAGTTTTATTCTAAGAATAAGAACACCTCTGAAAAACTACACTTTTGTAATTGGCAGTAGTTTCAGAAAAGAAAATAACTTCATAATTGCTATTCACAGCCTGCCTGTCTCTTGTGCACACCAGCACATTTGATTCTTAAACAACCCTATGAAGCAGGCAAGAGAAATATTTTCTCCCCTTTATAAACGACCACACTAAAGCTTGTAAAGTCTAGCTTTACAAGCTTTGCTCAAGATCATATATTTGGAGGTGGAGTCAGATTTTGGTGCAGGTCTTCTGAGGTGGGATCCTTTTTACTCCTTGGCTGTGACATTGACCTAAGGTTTGATGAGACCCAAATATCATCTCTACCAATGTGGGAGAAAGTTCTTTGTGAATCTATGAGCACATTCCCCTTTCCTTTCTTTCTTTTTTCTTTCACTCTTTCTTTCTTTCTATCTTTCTTTCTTTCTTTTCTTTTTCTCTCTCTTTCTTTCTTTCTGTCTTTCTTTCTTTTTCTTCCTTTCTTTCTTTCTTCTGCACACTGTCTGTATTATCACTTGCGAATAAGGACAAAGTGTAGAATGGGATTTAAAACTGTGCCAGTTATTCACAGGGATAATTTTTGTGTCCTAAAATTTAAAAATTAATTATAAGAATACCAAATTTTGTCTTTGACATTGCACAATAATTAATATGTAACTACTAGAAATGGAGTCATGCAGGACTCAACAATATTTTCCTACTTCCTGTGACACTGTAATTGCTTTAAAATAAAAAGATGGGGGAAAATTGAATGAATATAGAGGACTTTGTAGACTATAAGAAAAACCATAAAAGATTTAAGGAAAAAACAAAAGCAACTTTCATGTTTGAGTTTGTTTTGTTTTGTTTTGTTTTGTTTTGTTTCAAAACAGTTGAGGCAGTTTTCTTATTGGGTTCTTTGAATTCTTTGGATTTAGTATCTAACTAAAATGAAAATTCTTATGCTGCCTCCCACAGGGACTGACACAGTAACCATTTAAGGTTATTTTCACTAAATAGCAAAGATTTTATCAATTATGGTTATTAAGATTGGAACAAAACTGTAGAGTCATGTATGAGTGGAATTGGCAGAAAAGGAGAATGCAGAAATTGCATTGGCATTTGCAAACAAACTGGCAATGCCTGTCAGAAGTCAGCAGAGTGGTCTGGAAGACACACGTTTAATGACAATGCGTGATTCTTTTAACCTTATGGATCTTATACATGTTAAAGAAATATGCAACCAATGATATATGACAGACCAGGAAACTGGGAAATGAGAAGTTGATAAGATAATAGAAATGAAAAATTTTGAGTCTGATGAAAAGCAAAAGAGGTACAGATGGATCGCATCTTCAAGGCCAGCCTGGGCAACAGAATAAGACCCTGTCTCAAAAAAATAAAAACAAACAAACAAACAAACAAAAAATGTTAAATAGGGTTGCAGATGTAGCTTAGAGGTAGAACACTTACCTAGCTTGCATGAGGCCCTTGGTTAAATCCTCAGTACCATGGAAACAAACAAAACAGCAAACAACAACAAGAACAAAAACTTCAGAGGCTTTAAATGTCATTTCTTTCCAGGAGTGAGGCATCTGTTATGTCACTGATGTGAGACAGCCTGGCCCTAGGCTGAATAGAGCTGCTTAGGGCTGAGTTGAAAGCCTATAATCCTTGGTACTGCACAAGCTATTCTTTTGGAAGAAGATTTTCCTCCTGGGAACACTTTATTTCTCTCTGATAATGCATTCAAGATGCTATACTATAAACAGAATGAAAGAAAAGTGGACTTTACATTCAATAGAGTTAGTTCATGAGACATTTTAGCATGGTAATCATATCTTCAGCCTCCTAACTATCCCAAATTGTTTAAATTGGGAATTTATAGGAAGCCTTCTCTAGTCACTATCACATTCACTTATCTGTCTATCTATCTACCTATCTATCTATCTATTTTTTTTCCAACAGTGCTCAGAGACAGATCAAAGTTCTCCAGTTTTCCTTAGATTACAAACTGTTCTAAATGCCCCATGCCATATTTATCTGTTCTACCAATGACGTGAGGATTTTTTCTCACATTTTACTTATACCTCATAGATTTTAGTTAGCCAATCAGACCTAGCTAAAAATAAAATAACTATCAATAAACTCTATCTCTTTGGTAAATGTGTTTTACTCCAAAGCCCCAAGTGGGCTTCTTCCTCCAACTCAAGTCTCCATTTTATCTTTCAGAGATGAAACAGAACTGAGCAGACTAAAGTGTGGAATGGTGGGAAGTATGTATGATTTGGAGTCACACAGGTTAGGCTGATTCCCAGCTCTGTTTCTTTCTTGTGTGACTTTGGGCAAATTATTTAACCTATTTGAGCCTTGCTTTCCTCAACTTTTAAATGCTATGGTACCTACCTCATTGGCCTGTTGTGAAATTTAAATGAGATTACATTGTAAAGCGCCCAGTACAGTGCCTGGAGACAAGACACATACATAAATATTATAATACAAAGCAGTAGGTGTTAAGTGCCATGTAAGTGCCATAGATGAGGTAGAGTGAGGGAGTGGGGATGGTCAGGTAAGGTATGCAGAGCGGGTGCGGTTGAGACAAACTTTGAGAGAGGAGATGAGAAGTGAAGGCCAGCTCAGACAAAAAGAATGGCAATGTGTAAATAATAGTAGTAAGGGGAATGATCTGTTTGTAGTAGAGGAGGAGAGTGGGAAATAAGAGTAAAGGGTAGAGTAGGACATAAGACTCAAAAAGTAAGGCAGCGGATCTGGACTGCCCAGCTCTGCTTGGGGAGTCACTGAAAATTACTGGGCAGGGAAATGATAAAGTCATAAAGTCACTGGGTACCAGGAGGCAGCATGAGCCCTCTGGAAAGCAAAGAACAAATCCAGAACAATGAGCAATTGAACAGGAAATCTGGAGGCGGCAGGGTGGTGAGATCTAAGGTGAGACTGTCATTGCGGAAGGGTAGGGAATGAACACAAGCTTCACCTACTTCACAATTTTGCTTAGGGACAGTCCTGTCTCTGAGTACCTTTGGTAAGAGGAGACAACAAGAGCCAGTGTCAAGTCAAATGCATTTGGAACATTGTGGGTAACAAAACAAGGCAAGGGTAACACAAAGGGCTCTGCTTTTTTTTTTTCCTTCAAACCTAGCTGTTGGCTGAACATGATAGCATGGTAACTACATGGCTACACCTGTTTTTCACATCAGGTGTAACAGATTGCTGAGCTAGAATTCTAATATGGTCTTAATGCAGATTTTGCATTCAATTTCCTTTTGTCTTTTCCCACAAAGATGAAAAAGAAATTGATTTTGCTGCCGTGTCTAGCCACCTTTATACTAAGCTAGAGCCATGAAATCATCATTATGTAATCACCAAATATTATGGTATGTTCACAAACTCCAGAATAGCACAAAAAATGAGACTCTTTGGGATAAAATGAAAATGTCACACCATCTATGTAGAAAAGTGATGTTTAATCCTGTCACTTACATTCAAAGAGGACTTATTATATTTACAAATTCTGTCCATTTCTTCAAATTCATATTGTTTTTATTTTGGAAGCATGTATAATTTATTTAAAATAAAAATCAGCCATTTTGTCATTTTTCAATCATGGCTAAGCTGAGAATTTCAGGCAGAATAGGGCATTTTCAGGTCTTCTAGCTAATACTAGGAGAGCTAAAAATAGCAGAAAAAATAATGGTTTATTTGAATAGTTAAAATATCATTATTTTTAATAAGTGTGGAGGATTCATCGAAACATCAGTTTGACTTAGGAGCTTGATATTTAATCTTGTAATTGTAAATAATCATGCTAGGTTATATTGAGAATTAATAAGTGTAGAAAAACTGCTTAAAGTATACACTTCAGCAAGTAGGCGTTACTACTTCAGAGATATTCCTTCTATTGACACACTTGGTCTCATCTGGACAGCAGAGAATCATTCACTATAACAAAGTCAGTGAGAAGATAGGCTGACAGAATTGTTTTTTCACCTTTGAAACTATTTTTACACTGAATGTTGAGATCAAAACATTTGAGAAAGTAAAGTATACACAAACACATATGGACTGAAGTTCTAGGGAAATTGAAACCATGTCTGAGCCTAACATTACTTTTTCCTAAGGTTTATCTTGACATATGATGTATTATAGCTAGATAAATTACAACTGAATTACAAGGATTATCAGGCTCTTATGATCGGATTTAAGAAAAAACTTTAGTAAACTTGTAGTAGATATATACTTTAATAAATATTGTATTCTGGATTAGTGCTAGTTAAGTTCAGAAAAAGCCAAAGAGGTCAAACATATTATAGTATTCTCAGTATTATATTTAAAGAATTTATGTCTTGTAAACAATTTTAATAATTACACCTATTAAGTTGCAAGTTAATAACATACAACTATTATTTTGTTTATGATTAGATTTTCAGTAAACAAAAAGTTAAAAGATAACGTGCATAAAACACATCTGAAAATATGATGTGTTTAGCCGGGCGTGGCGGCACACACCTTTAATCCCAGCACACACACACACACACACACAAAAAGTGTTTTATAAATACTTACGCATTGTTATTTTGTTATTGTCACAGCTTATATCTCAGTGTTTTCCAAGAGCTTCATTTACTCGTAGGTGGGGCTTTAGGAAAGTGAATAGGGTATTAGGGTCTGTATCTGACCTGCTTTACGAGGTGGGGTCTGGTGGAAAGAGCCGGGTTACTGAGGCACAGCCTGGAAGGATTTATCTCCCTTTTCTCTCTGCCTCTGGTTTTCTCCCCCACGAGCAGCTTTCCCTTGCCAGATACCATTGCTGCGTTGCCCTGCCACAGTCAGCTGACTATGGACTGAAATCTCTACAAACTCTGAGTTAAAATAAACATTTCTTTCTTTAATTTGTGGGTGTTGGGTATTGTGCCTAATGATAAAGAAAGTGACTAAGACACCTATTAAAGTAGAATCGCACTTAACATCGTTTGTGCTTACTTATCAGTATTTATATTTCAAAAACATGACCTTTTATACAGCGTTTCTAAAAACAAAAATGTAAAAATTTTGAAGATCTCTGATGAAAAATAAAACTGACTTTAATTTCAGCAAGATATTAAGTTGAGGTTGTAGAAGTATAAATGCCCTTTTATCCTTCCAAAATTTTTTCAGACTGTTGTAAGACGTATACCAAAAGAATTATTTTTACAATGGCCAGAATTTTTAGTTTTAAAAAAACACATTATATCGTCTATGACATATTTTGAAATTCTAAATTTAGGGATGCAAAAAAGCATATCATTTGTGAAAGTAATACAGGGCAGAGATTTAATTCAGAAGTAAGTTTGAAAATGTCTGGAGGCATTTGGCTTTGCAAAGTCATTATAATACAGGCAAAGTAGAATGGAAGGGGTTTGCAAAATCAGAAATGTCAAAGTGAAAATGGACAAGATGTCTAATTCTGGATTAAAGATACAGTACCTCTGGTTGGGGAAGACAGTGAGAATTGAAAAATCCAAATGAACATATTATCAGACTGTATGTGTTAACCAAAGTGTGAGTACTCAAGATATTCAGAGAAACTAATAAAAATCAACAATAATCATAAAATCACTGAATATCCAAAGAAAAAGTCAAGATTCTGTCCAAAGAAAAGGCTTTTAAGCTCCCTCCTGTTAAAGAAAGAATGAGTACTAGGAAAAACCATGCTGAGAACAAAATTAGGACAGGCTATTGGTTCACTTGCTGAAAGGAGATAGGAGAGAATGACTTCCACAGGAGACCAGTTGCGGACTTTTCCTGGGAAGCAGCTCTGTAAGGTTCTGCAGTCATGGGATTGCTGACTGTTTAGATTCCCCCGGGAGAGACATTCAGAGAGGTTAGGCAGTTGTCTGGTCTCTGCTGAAACAATGCTCCATGTGCTACACAGAAGTGAGCCCATCTTTTTAAAAAAAGATGAGAGACAAACAAAATAGTAGATAAAAATATTTCTAAGACAAGACAGAAAAAGCCTGGTTAATTGTCCTATAAAAGGTGCAAACAACCTGTGAATACAAACTACACTCCCTAGTTTTCATTATTTTTTATTCCAAAAAATACCTTTTCCCAAATATGTTTAATTAATTTGTACAGTGAATTTATGTCATCTTTCAAAACTTTCCTTTGGCCTTTGTGATTCACATGGCTTGTTTTCTTTTGACCTCTCAGAGATCAATTTGCTTTTTGGTGACTGTTACTCAATCATCTTTGAGATTCCAGTGTTCATGGGCAGGCTTTTCTCTCTCTTCTCCGCCTCTATACTGTGCTAACAATAATAGGTCACTTTCTGACCCTACTGCAATTCCCAAATCTGTCCACATCTCAAGTTTCCATCATAAATTCTAGATATTTACTGCCAAGCTAAATCAGTAAGTTCAATGGATGGTTATTGCTGTCTTCTAAGTGATCATTTCTTGCTTGCTTCTTATTAATGGCTTTTGGTATATATGTTCTCCTGTCTTCCTTTCAAACCTCTTTCCCACCCAGCAGCCACCCAAAGTTTGACCACACCACAGAGATTCCTTTCAGTGACATCCTGTTATCTGGAGACAAAACACGGTTCACAGAGCTCTTTCTGAACTAGTTCTTACATCCACATCTCCACAATTTTATGCAATTCAAGACTCATCAAGTAAGAAAGTCAGACACATACTCACTAGAGCATTATCTCTGGGCCTTTGCAACTGTGATGTTGGGCTGGGAACTCTCTCTGTTATTATCTGTGGGAAATTTGAAAATCTATGCTTTCAGATTCATGATAGCTGGAACAGTCTCTGAGAAAGTCATCTCTCTGTACAGGTAGCATTTACTGTGCCCTTTGTTCTGTCCCTGTGATTCCTATGGGCACTATTATGATCATGCTCTGCCAAACTGTGTCTCCCAACTAGACTGTTAGCCATGTCCAGTTTGTGACCTACTTTTCCTTTCTCATTGTTTAGAATATTAGAGAGCTTAATAAATGTTTGTTAAATAAATGAATAAAATGATTTCAAGGATATTTTGAATTCATACTTTAGTTAAATTTGTATTTGAAAGTAGAATTTGAGTGTTTTTATGATTATTTATTTTATTATTTATTTCTATTAGTAGTTGTACAACTGCCTTTGAAAAACTAGCTGCACCACGTGAACTTCTAACTAAAATGATTATTGAAATTGCTAAGAGATATTTCCATTATAGTGGGGAAGCCAGTGTACCTGAACCAAATCATGGTCAGGGATCTAGGAGGAATTAGAGGTGGCTGAAAATCAGGATGCCCTTCTTCTCTAAAGTACTGGTCCCAAATCAGGATGAGATAAAGATGTTTAAAGTCATCTTGACATCTTCAAGAGGATTTTCAGAAATACAAAAAATGAGACTCTGGGGATTTATCGCTTTAAAAATAGCCAGAGAACAGAAAAATTTAACTTCTTTATGTTTGAGAACAGCCCACCAAAGCAATTCATAATGGTGCTGTTTACACACTGTGCCATCACCAATGCTCTCCTCATTGGCTTTTGTGAAAGCATTTCTGGCAGATAATTTCTCCCTCACATAGCAACACAAAAGGACAGGTTATAAGCAGGCAAGCAGAACTAAGATTGAAAGTCTGAGAAAGCTTATGATTTTCCAGGAAAACAGTATGCTTAAAAGGGAAGCTGAAAAAAAAAAACCTCAGGATTATTATTTGATAGATACCTAGAGGTCTGCAAGTTTCTTGGGGGAAAAAAAATTCTAGTTTGAGTTCATTATTGAGACTAAGCTTACATTAATCCTTGATTTACAACCATTAAAAACATAGGGGAGCATTATCATTTCTATGTAGGTGCAACTATTTTTACCTAAATTTAAATAACTGAATTTCATAGATTTCAAGACAATTTTTTGTATCTTAATGCCTGTGAAATTAGGACTCGCATGGTAAAGTGTAATGTGTCAGGCTTCTTTTCTTTTTCTAGAGGTATTTAAAATAATATCATACTTCATCTTTAATCAGTGAAGTCTTACAGTCAATATTGTAGCACATGTATTGCTCAATCTCACTATGATATGTTTAAGTAGAATGAAAAACATAAAATGCTAAGATGACTAACAGGGTGACTCTGTGGAGTTAGAGAGAGGAAAATTTCATGTATCTGGCTAATTGCTCCAAATTCTTCCACATTACATTTTTAGTTTGAATTTGGAAGCCATGACAGAAACACTTATGGGACAGACGCTGCATTTTGGGACAGCCTGGGGCTTCCAGGACAAGGTAAACAACTCCAGTTGGTAGCTGCTGCATTTAGTTGCTTTGAACCATGGGATTGAATCAGAAGAAGACAAGGAACATTAATATAAACCATTAGCCTTTCTTCTTATAATTGCTTACATCTCCCCAGTCTCAACTCCTCTAAACTGCCTCTCCTCCCCAAGAACCTAAGTGTGCTTTTCCATCTTTTCCTTTCACAGCACTGGTGAAGCAGAGAAATCTGGAGCTTGTCACCAACTCCATTCCATCCAAAACTATACTACTATAGGGACTCACAAGATTTATATTTTATTGCTAGTGATCACAGTTTAGAAAACATTGCAGCTAGTTATTGGAAAAGAACAGTTAATACTCATATGTTTAGATCAATTTTACATGCCTGTATCTGTTAATCTAAGCAACCCTTTTGAAGGTAATGATATGCAATACTACAACCACTGTCAAATTCCTATCATCTTGTTTTGCAAACCTATACTGTTATTGTACTGGATTTGTTGTTGCTGTTCATTTGTCTCTTTTGCTTTTTGTTTTTCTTTTCTGTATTTTTTTCTTTTAGATAAAAAAATAAAAAATAAATGTAACTAAATTTAAAAAAAAGAAAATATTGAGTCTAGTAGGTTTAAAACAGAACATTTAACCAAGTAAGAATGTTTTTAAACAGAATTATGGAGGATCCAAGTTCTTGTGTCAATGAGAATATTTCTTTTAAGATTAGAAGAGCCATTCACCTCAAGTCTGGATTTAAAATTGCAGATAAATGACAAAATCATACCTGGTGGGCAAGCTAACAAACTCAACCTGGAAATACTAACATGTATTATAATGGTCAACAGTTTTGTTCATGATCACACATATAAAGACTCGTTTCAGTTCAATGATTAAAAGACTATTTTCACAACCTGGCAATGTTGGTAGTAGTTACATCTTAATTTTTTCCAAGGTCTTGTTTAAAAATAAAGAATTAAGCAACTAATTGCCAAACACTGTAATATACACAAAGGAAATAGAGGTGAACTATGTAGACAATTTCCCTACCTAAATGAAAAATGTTCTAAGGTATCCCAAGTCTAGATGGCATAACTAAATTCTCCAAATAATTCTTTAGATATGCCACTTAATAAAAATTGTGATTAAGTTTCTCCCCAAAGTATTTTTCTTTCTAGTGGCTCAAGGTGATATTATTTCAATTCCATGTCACTGAAACACAAATTTTCTAGTGCTCATTATTATAAAATTAGATTTTGGAAAATATGGTTTCAAAACTAATGGAAATGTTATATTACTGGATCTCATTGTCAAGTTAACCTCATACTTAATAAGAAGTATGCTGACTGGCAACTGATTGAGCAGTTATGAGTTGTATACAGCATTCAGATCACATTCAACTAAGGACAAAGGGTTATTCTGTCTTTCTCACTGCTAAAAATGTCTCAAAGCATGAGCTTTTTACATTGAGCATGATAGATACATAGCATATGTAAGAAAATTCCTGTTTCCCAATTCTTTGTTGAATCCAGTAGGTCCCCAGTTGTAGCATTAGGTTGCTTCTTTTGTTAAAAACAGCCGCTATAAAGACAGTGGCAAGTACTTACGCATGAGGGGTCCTTCCTATGCCATCAATTTTACATAAACAGTTTTGGTATTCAAATATTTGCTCCCTTTTTTCCCCACCAGAATAAATAAGTAAATAATTCATCTTCTTTCTCTTTCAAAATACTAAGTGTTCAATCTATCATTTTGCAATAGTAGCTCAACTTTTCCCTTGATTTCTAGCAATAATTCATATTTTCTTTTATTTTTCTTCTTTCATTGCATTTCATCCTTTCCATCCAAGGCCTCCTCCCTCTGTCAGTTCTTGGCTTTTATGATTACATGACCTTCAAGATAAAACTGGCCAGAAACTTGGACACCACCTAAAGTTTCAGTGCTAAATAATGCTTTATGATTTAGAATGTGATTTATAAAACCCTAAATGCAATCTGTGTCAAATACAAAATATATTAATCTCTACATTCTAAAACTATGCTTTATAAGATACCTAAAAATTCAGCTAAAAGATTATATTGTTAGCAACTTGTCTTTTAAATACATGTAGTGTTATTAAAATATTTTTTCAAAAATAAATTGATTTGGCATGATACTGGAAATCAGAGAATTAAAGAATTCTAGTCATGGAAACCCAGAGCAAAGTTGGCTTCCAAATTAAAAGCTCCTAGCCAGGCATGGTGGAAAATGCCTGTAATCCCAGCACTTGGAAGACTGAGGCAGGAGGATCATTGTGAGTTCAACACCAGCCTGGGCTACAAAGTGAGTTCAAGGCCAGCCTGAATTGCATAGTGAGACCCTGTCTCAAAATATCGGGCCAGGGATTTAGCTAAGTGGCGAAAGCCCCTGCCTGGCAGGTGTGAAGTTGTGAGTTCGATCCCTGGTATCAATAAATAAATAAATAAATAAAATAAAAATAAAAACTCCTGAGCAGTGCTAATGATACTAAAATAATGGTGACTACAAGATAGAGCTTTCTAACTTTAGGAAGCATTTCTAGTTTGTAAATAAACATAAGTCAACCTCTCATATGCCCACCCTGAAAAATTAATGCTTAGCAATTAATATTCAATTAGTAATATTTAATACCAATCCAAATATGAACCAATATTCTTGTGGCTGCTACCAGTATTTTTTTCATCATTTTGAATTTTTGAATTTCTTTTATTGTCATATAGAGGTGAGCCAGTTTTTTGGCTTCTATAACACTGAATCATATTCTACTATACTTTTAGTCACTTATTCTAGAATGACTTTTGCCACTTTCGCTCCCACATGCCTCAGTCTGTGTGTTTCTAGCAGCTCCACATGATCCAGTCCCCTGTGGTCACAGCAGAGGATACTTGGTAAGGGCTTATTGACAGTCTGGATGTTTTTGAGCTGTTTCTTCTGCAATATTATCTTAAAAAAATCTCTTTCAAACAGAAGTCTTCTCTTAAGAACATTTCTGCCAAAAGTAGTTCTATACTGAGGAATTAGGAAAGCCAACAGGGGACACATGACCAGAGGAGTCCTTCCTGTTACCCAACACACCTAGGTTAGGAGTCATTTCTTATACCACACTGAACCTTCATTTCACCACATGAAGTGTTATTGAAGGAACAAAGGCCTTAGAGTAACAATAGACAATGGTGATGATAAAGATAGGGTTGAAATTAATAATTGAGATATCAAGTCTGTGCATATTAAGCTTTATTCAAAAATGAAAACCAACCCAAACAAAAACCTAAGACACATCCCTCAAAGGTAGCACTTGTTCATCTAGAAATGGAACATAGGCTATAATCATTGTGTTATTTATATTGCTCTCTGCCTACTTAGAAATCTACAAAAACCTCTTTCTTCCAATCATAAATGGATTTAGTCAGAATCATCAATGACTCCTAATAATTTGAGAAACAACAGGCAGGAGGTTGTGTGTTTGAAATCAGGTTTGGCAACTTTGCTTACATTTGGCTACAGATTCACAATAGACTTCTCCTACATTTACTTCATCACTTAGTGGTAATGAAGAGAAATATTATTAATGATAACTGTTAATAAAAAACACTTATAAAAACAGGGGAAGTTTTCAATCATCACTGAAAACAAGCTGACTTCAAGTCTGAAAATAGGCAACTTACATGGTTCAGAGGTTGTAACGAAACACTTAGCCTAAATTGCCCACAGTAACCCTGTACTTTCAGCTAATACATAGTAGATTTTGTGACTGCATTAATAGGGTTTACTTATTTAAGAAAATTAAAGTATCCTATGTCAGTATATTCTAAAAGATTTGCAAACTAAGCCAGACAGGGCCATAGGCTTTTACCCTTGCATCCTTGGTATTGTGCAGTGAAAACATTGTACTCTGTACCAAGAGGCCTATATCTTGGACAAAAAAATACATTTTAATAATATGTCCTCAGCAAATTATGCAACATCATTCTCTACCTAAAACTTGTTTTTTTAACCAGGAATCATTAAGGAATTCCAAATTTTAATACTCTTAGACTGCATCCCCAAAACCTTGTTTGACTTGTTCTTCGACATGAACCTGTGCACGACTCTAGAAATCTGAGTACTTGTTGTTAACAATATTACATTAATTTCATTAGTTCATTTTCACATCCAAACTGTGAAGATAATCTTGTTAAATGTTTGCCTAGTAAGGGAAATGATCTTCAGAGAATCAAATAGAGAAAACATGTTTGTTATTGTTTATAGCTTTTAAATTGACTCTGGCAGAGAACTGTAAATAAGATGAAGACAAGAAAAGTCATTTTATTGGACTTTGTTTGATCATTAAATGTGGCATTTTTCAGCAAACATCTGAAGACTCTGTTACTTCTTGCTCAGTTGTCATGTCATGAGAGTTTTGAACTAGGGAAAATTTGATTATTTTTCATATCTGTACTATTTAACACAGTATAGAAATTATCCCTGAAGGTATAGCCTTTTTGTACTATTTAAGAATAAAAACTCAACATAAAAACTTGGTGAGACAGACTCATATTCTATAGCTTAAAACTTAGCATTTACTTATAATTAAAAATTTTTAAAAACTCAAAGACTAGTCACAAGGAAAAAAATGAAGTAATTTTAAAATTTGAGTGACTCTTATAATTATAATAGAAACTTACCAATCCTTTGATTTGATCTAATCATCTTTCTGACATAATTGAATTACGGTTATAAAAATACACATACCACAAGTTCATGTGTATGTATCTGTGTGTGCTTTTAGACTGCAGTGTTGATAGTGGTTGAAGGAATGAATAAATGAATAAATACGTATTTTAGCTTAAAATTGTCTTTACTGAGGCCCTAAGTTTCAATAAATCATATTCTGATCTGGTAGTCAGGGAAGAGGAATCTTATAGCTATTAGCTTTTTGATCAGCTGTTTTTATTATTTGGGGTAAAGTCCAATTTGATGGTTTTTTGGGACCACTGCAAATGTATTCTTGGGAACACAAGAGGAAGTAGTAAGAGTTTCTTTTCATATTCCTGATACATTTTTAAAATAGTCTGAAGCATTTCTGGTTCCTGACCAGTCATCTGAGAATCACAGTCAAGGTCACTTTGAGTAGCATTTTACCTGAAATAAGAACTGAGAACATGGCCTCATATGTAATAAAATATCTGGACAATGCAATGTTATAAGGATCATGAGAGTCACAACATGATCAAGCAAGCAATGTTAGAGCTAAAAGAGACATTAATAATATTTCAGCACTTGTATATCATAAATGCTGGCCAATAAGAACATAAATGCTACAATAGAGTTCTGGGGGCCTCCTGCTGTCCCAGTCAACAGCCTTCCCCTCTAGATCATGGTAGGTTCTGGAGCAGGTCCCACAGTAGAAGAAGTGAGGTGGTACTGCTATAATGGTGGTAGTGACTCTTTGCTAAATGACACAGACGATTTTAATATTTAAACAGGATTGATGGCTCTTTGAGAATGTAGATCTTGAGTACTGTCCTTGACACAGGCTTCTAGGGCACAATGGCTCTCAAAGTGTGACCTATCAATAGCTGAGGGTTCTCCAGAGACACAGAAAGTTCTCTCATTTTCAGTGACATATCAAGGCAAAGTTAGATTTTATTCATATGCTAAAAACAAAAGCAATAGACTGAATGTTAAGTAGACGTACAAATCTGATCCTCTTTTGCCAAGCCAAACATGACTTTGCAAGAGTATAAAATAGTGCCACATTTTTCAAAACAATACTTTGCTCTAAAAATGGTAATTTTTCATATAAGTGTACTTTTTATCCTATGGTGGCTATCCCTATGTTTTTCACCTCTGCAAACACATTGCACTAGCATTCATTTCTATTTCAAAACCTTGAAAATGTAAATCAATTTATATCTGAAAAATTTTCAGTATTAGGTTTTTATAAAGAAATGTGACCCACCAAACTGTGCTAGTAACACTATCAAAATGCCATCCCCAAAGAAGGCAACTGTAAATAATAAATTAAAATTTTAATTAGGATTTCAGTTTTCAAGTTTATAATACTTCTAAAATGCTTGCAGTCTCCTGGGATTTTTTTTTCTTTTTTTTCAGAAATCCTCTTCATATTAGCAATTTTTAATTGACTTTCAAAAGAAAGGAAAAGCAAACATCTTTTGGGGTATTATTTTAAAGTCTGAAGCAACAAAATTTAACTTTTGAAATTGTGTCTGAAACAATGATTAAGAAAAAAAGCAAAAAATAAATATCCAAAAGGATATCCTTACAATGTTAGGAATCATACTTCAGAAATGGATTTAAGAAAAAGTACATTTTTAAAGGGAGGGAAGAAAGAATGTTCTCCCTTGAGCATAGGGCCTAGAGTCCTAACTTTGATTAGTGTTTTTATTCTTCCAGTGTGTTCACTGACCTCAAGCAGAGGACATAGGTAGTGCCCCCAGGTGACTAACAGGAGCAAATGCAAACTATCTTGCAAGATGTCATTGATCTTAAGTGGAAAATCAATTTCAAAAGTGTTAAATTATGGAAAAGCAACAGTAACCAAAACATGGGTTTTAGAATCAATAACATATATAATTAGAATTTACAAGTACATAAAAGGTATTTAAATATTGCTTATAGGATTACTTGTATTACAAATCACTTCATTAACCATGCTAACATACTTTAAGTTACTCTAGTAAAGAATAATGTAAATGGGGGTAGAAATAAAATTTATAGAATGATGGGCAAAGTTACAACATTCTTGCTGTATCTACTTCTGGGAACACAGTTAAAATTCATAAATTAACTTACTGTCTCCAAATCAAAGTATTTGATCAGTGTATTTCAGTGCATATAGTCTAATTTTCTATTTTCTTGCCTTTCAATGTACTGTATCTACATATTTGGAATATATTTCATTGGCAATAGATAAATTTACTATCACCCCTTGATATTTAAATCCAACAGGAAAAACATCAAATTTTACAACATAGATTAGGAATGTACTTTTAAGATCTACAACTAAATTATAAGGTAATCTGGGTCATAAACTCGATTCCATCTTGTGTTACACATGATATTTGTCATGCACTGAGCCAAATGCCGTAATTCTATTCAGAGTAACAGAGGGCCAGTTCTGGATTCTTTTATATTCATTGATTTGATTTTCAAGAAATGTAGACGTGGATGGAACTTCTTAGTGTAACTGCCTTCTATTGTGTGAAGGTGATATTACAGGATCTCAAGGAGACAGGTAGTGAAGTTTTAGTCACTAAGTTATTTAATTGAGTCTTGGAGTGTATGGATTACCATCAGCAGAGATTTTACCCCCCAAAATTGTAAAGATCAAATGGCCTTTCTAGACTCTTGAATATTTTGCCTTGGGTGGATATGATGAGTGGCATCAGGAATCACTGTCTTTGAGGGGTAATGGGGCTGCCTGCCAATACACTGAAGTCCACGCTAAAGACACATGGATCAATCCCTCACCTCCTTAAAACACAAGATAAACCGCTTTTCTGAAGTTGAGACCATGAAAACTTGCCTTTTTCTAGTAGTTTTCAGTGCTCAGTGATAATTCTGTTTTTCATGTTTTAATGCAATGTTAAAAATTATACAGTACTTGAACTATACATTTTAAGACGAGTTTTGAGATCTGCATGGAAATGCTCAAAACAGACAATTTCAGAAACTGAAAAATGACTAAAGGTTTTACAGAGAAAAACACCAGCCTCCTTTCTTTTTTCACAACTGTGTTCTCAGTGTTGAAAGTGCAATGCCCCTTAAATGATAAATGGATAAAGTAGGTGCTTTGAATAGAAATACTACATTAAGGGTTCCTGTTGAAATAATGGCCTTGGCACAAAATGGCATTTACTCGTCATTCAAGCAACTCTATTCCATTTTATAAAGAATGAAATCAGCTCACAGGATCCCAGACACTCATTCTTTTTTTCTTTTTTAAAGTAACTAAAAGGAATGCATCCCCAAATGACGTAGGATGCATAAGTTTTCTTTTCTGCCAGTTTGTATTATGAGAATAAAGGAACAATTAATTGGTAATTGCTTTTCCTTTTCTTTATTATGAATGGCAGAACCCTGTATATATCAACATCTCTTCCTTTTTCTTGACCAACCAAAAATGTCATATTTTGAGTTGAGATATATACATATATATCTCACACTAACACATCAATGAACATATGGGCATAAGAATAAACATAAATAGATGTGCAAGTGGACCACCAGTGGCCACATGAAACAAGTCTTAATTTGTGTTTGACTTTTTCAAAACATAAACATTCAACTTTCAGCACTGATTTCATTGAAAACATGTGCTTTAGCAAACAAACTCACATTTTATAATTATCATATCATTGCAGATCAATTTTTAGTGGATTCTTAGTGAATTCCTTTCAGGTTCAAGTATGGTTAAAGACAGAAGTCTAATTGTAGTATAGAACTGAGGTTAGTTTTGAAGTCCTGTATTCCTCCGCATGTAATTTTGTCCTAGACACATTTATGGAGGCCTGGTTATTTCACCCTTTGAAATCATTCCATTTTCTACGGGACCTAATTTTTTTATGGCCCTAAATGTCTCCTTTGCCTTCTTTCTGAAAAGTGTATTCTGCTGAATTTTTAGCAAAAGTTTTCAGTCGGGACTCACCTCTCCTTCTCTGGGCCAAGGCCTCCCATTCTGAGTATATTTGCTTTGATTTTGCCGCTTCTTTTGTCCTCCATCAGCGAATTTGCACAGCAATGGTTCACTGGGGGCTGGCAAGATAAGAAATCAATTCCACATTAGCAAATTCCCCTTAAAAGCAAGAGATTATTTGAGTCACTGTAGAGCTTTGTACCAAACATCTTTTGAAGTAACAGCTTGGTTCTGAAGAGACATTTGGCTTCATTTTAGTCTCTACTTTGTTGGCTGCTGTTCTAACTGGCCTCCAAAAAAAGTACTGGCAGACCATAAAAGAATATAATAAATATTGTTGAAAAAATAATTAGTTGAACTAGAATGTGAACCTGCCTCAGAAGTGAAGAAGCAGGCAGATTCCCTTCTAGTGAAGTTAGAAACACACTCATAATTGGTATTTGTGTGTGAATGAATACTTTATCTTCAAGCTAACTGCAGAAACTGTAGGACTCAATTTTGGAAACTGATCTTGGGGAGCTTCTTTCTAAAAAGACATGTACCTTGTTAATTGTAACCAAGTTAGCTTTGTTTTCTCATTAATCCTTAACAATTTCAAAAAGACTAGAAGTTGATTCTCTACTCAACACTTTTCACTCCAATTTATCAGTGAAATCTAGTCAGAAAACCAGGAGAAAAATTACTAGACTATTCAGTGAAACACATGATAAAATGTGGCCAAGGATATGACTATAATTCATGATTCACAGAGAGATTGTGGAGATCCTGCATGAATTTAGTAAAATTATTCCCTAGGAAGAAGTGATAAAAACCACAGTATGTCAGAAATTCTCTTCCAAAAATGACATTGCAAAATGATGATTTTTAAAAACTCAAGAAGACAAAATTATTTTTAAGAATTGATGCTCTCCTCCCCATCTGTATCTGAGCAGCAACGAAAACCATTTGGCCTAACAAAGTTGGTTAATATATCAAGATAACCAAAAGTATTAATCTGTTAGTTCATTTGAATAAATCAAATATTATTTTGCAAATTTACTATCTGAACACCAATATGAATTTACTTTATCTCTCATCATCTCAGAAAAGGTGTACAACTAAAAATTACTTGTAGTTATGACTGTCATTCCTTAATCCTAACTTTGTGGAGCCAGCTCACTCTGACTCTTGATTTGACCCCAGATGAACTCCGTTGGCCAATGGGTTCATTAGTAAGTGAAGCAGAAGGTTGAGATGGGTTTAAGCATTGGTACTAGATCCTCTGTATGTCTATGAGATATTCCCAAGCTGGCCTGCTGGAGGATGAGATGAAAATGGAGCTGAGCCAATCCTAACATTCCAGCCAAGGCTCTACTAGGCTATCCAATGGATAGTAAACACACAGACAGGTGCGTGAGAATTCAAGATCAGCAGGGATGTGAACCTAACTATCCTGAAATTACCCACAGAAACACATGGAGGACCAGGTAATATCAGTCAAGGCCACCTCACAAATATGTGAACTAAAGAAAAGTTTATTGTTTCATAGCATTACAATTTAACAATTCATATGGGAAATTATTTTCTTAATAAATCATAGTTTCACTAACATCCTTTTCTTCCCATTTGAAACCGTAGCAAGTATTAACTCAGCTGGATAAGACTAAACATTATTATGGAATTCTAATTGTAACCAAAATCAATAGTTAAAAAAAAAAAAGATTACAGGCAAACAGATATCTACCAATAGGTATCTACAGGTATGTTCAAATAGGTAACTATGGATAAATATTTGAAAATTACTGGACTCCAAAAAGCAACAGTATTTTGTCAATCCCTTTAGCTTACTCTCTCTTTAATTGCAGAACTCTGCTCATTAGTATTACAGGAAATGACTCAGAAATAGGAATTATCACTGACCAAGAAAAATGAAGAAAAATGTCATTCTTGTCCTGTTCCGAGGACAGAGCTCTATACAGTAGTCTACTGTATCTGCAGCTTCTCTCTCTACCCTTTCGGTTAGCCATGGACAATTCTGGTCCCAAAATATTAAGTGGGAAACTCCAGAAATAAACAATTTAGAAATTACAAATTTTGTGTCATTCTGATTAATTTGATGAAATCTTGGACAAGTCCACCCATTGCTGGTTGGGACAAGAATCATCATTTTGTCCAGAATATCCAAGCTGTACCTGCTGCCTAGCCATTAGACACTTAGTAGTCATCATCACTATCAGACCAACTGTTGCAGTATGAAGTACTTGTGTTCAATTAATTAATATTTTACTCAAAAACAGAGTAGTGGTGCTGGCAATTCATACATGCCAAAGAGTAGGCATTGTGTGTTTCTTTTAGGTAAAATGGTGACAGCCTAGACTTACTAGGGAAAGAACAAAAATCATAAGCTGAAATCATACTATGTGTGACCTACACTTCATCTCATGGTGTTGGTACTGTAGCATCTCAAATCATAATAACAAAGATTAAGTATAGTGTAGTAGTTTAAGACAGGAAGAGACCAGATCCACACTATATTTTTATAGTTTTTTCTATTTTATTATTAGATGTCAATCTATTATTGTGTCTGATTTCTAAAATAAACTTTACCATAGGTATTTATGTGCAAACAAGAATACAGACTTCTATATTCCAGGTAATTTCAGACATCCACTGGGGCTCTCGGAATAGCCTCTGGGGATGAAAGCAACTACTATATAGAGAACATTCTGTACTGCCTCAGTGAACCTAAATGCTTTCCAACTGTCTGCTCTGATGATCCTGTGACTTCAGTGATCTTGATAAACAGGAAGAGAAAGAGGACGACTGTATCAAGGAATGTCTATACACAGTCACTGCTTCGACAATAGGACTAATATAAATACTTGATCCACATGAAAAAGTCAGAGTTCAAATGCAGTCACTGGTCCCCAGTATTCCATGAGTAAGAATGTTTTCCGTGAGATTTCCAATCTATATCTTTACATACCATGTAACCTAGCTCACCTCAGAGTGAAATTACTTAGCATTATGTGGCAGACTTTCATAGGCAAAGTGTTGTTTCTGCTTGTGTTAAGTAAGTCCACTGACTGTAGTAATTGTTTTTGAGCCTAGAGTGTAGAAAATATTCATAGGAGGAGCCAGGCAAAGTTTGTGTGTGTGTGTGTGTGTGTGTGTAGTCTGTGCATGCTGCATAAATGCACATTGTTAACAGCATTTTCCACTTAGCTATAGGTAATACATGGAAGTAATACTACTCATAGTATGGTCAAAGGACCAGTAACCAAGGTATTAGCACCCGGAATTGTAGGAAATGCAGAATCTTGGGTTTCTGGTCTTAGACTGGCTATATCAAAGTCTGCATTCTAACACTATCCCTGAGTGATTGATGTGCAGAATAAAATTTGAGAAGCACTGGTTTGATTATCTCTCTTTCTTACTAGAAGGAATAACCTATCTGAGAGGTTAAATATGAATTCTTCTGAATAATGAGATGATTTCAGTAGCACAGAAATATTGTACTGCCTTCAATTTCTATATTGCAGCATTATAGTGCCAATTAATTTTGTTTAGTCTCTTTTAACAGTAGTTAAAATGGGGACTAAATGAAGAAAAGACTTTGTGAAAGAAAAATGCTGTTACAAGTCACAGATTGCAATATGCAGGAAGACATTATGGTCTGTCATGCAAATAGGGAGTATTTAAAATATAACAATGTACGGCAATAAAGTTTCTTGGTAATTATGAAGGAATAATTACTGTTTGCTTGTTTAGTAAAATGTTTCTAGTCTTCCAAACTTTATGTTAAACACAAAACACCCAATATATGAAGCGACATGGATGATCTAATGGATTACAAGGTTTCCTGATACAAACAAATAAAACTAAAACAAAGATACTAGTTAGCAAAATTAAGGTAAAATTTTATTTTGATTTTCTCTTTGAAATCTATGATCCTTTTTGTTTCTATGGTCACGCGGAATGTCCCGACATTCCAGAAACCAGTAAATATTGACAGCAGTTTGATAAATCTGTATGATTTGTTTTAGACAATATTCACAATTTTATACGTTTTCCCTGTAAATGATACATGATAGATTTCTCATGCATGTGTTGGTATTTATTGCTAGATGTAAAACTAACATCAAAATATATTACTGTGTGGCAATATTCATGGTAAAAATTGCTTGAATATTACCACATAGTAATATATTTGGGAGTTAGAAAATCATTTGCAGATGGAAAAGGGACATTTTTATTTGGATTCAACATCCTCTTTACTGTGTAACTACGTTTTGTTTACTACTATGGGAGGTGTAACAATTTGGAAAGCTCTTAGTTGTAATAAAATTCTATTGAGAAAAGCATATAGAACCTGTGTGTGATCAGATCCTAAAATTTATCTAATGCATATCTTTTAATTTGTCAATAAATAAAATAAAAATAAAATTTAATAATTTGCCATCTAATTTGTGGTCCTTGGTGGCAAAATTACAACCAGTAGTGCGTTCTCTTGACTCTTAAATCAACACTTTCTCCAACTGCTTATTTTCCCTATTCTTTCCCTTCAGGAGTAAAACAAAATGAATTTTAGGTAGTTCTTTTGATGGACTTCATAATTTGGCACAAAAAAGACTGAACAGTCATTAAAATATGATTACAGTGGTTCTCCAGTCATGGGCTAGAATTCGAACTAAAAATTAAGTAACCAATGAGATCTCCTCACATGATTTATATTGCCCCTTTAATAACAGTTTGCTATAAAAGAATAAACAAATCAAATGGGTTATATTCATATGTATCAGAAAAATGATTACCCCTATCATTTAGGCCAAAACTAGCAAAGAAATATAAACTAAAAAAGTGGAAATAAATAAAAAGTTAATAGGACATTTCCAAGAAAGATCCTTTGCATATGCATTACTAATTTTATCCTTCAGTAATAGGCCAGTTATTTTATATATAACTTTCTACTATGAGAACTGGCTTAATAGGAAAGAAAATGTCCCACATCAATGAGAAAAACTGCCTAGAAACAAGATAGAACACATCACTTTCTATCTAAATAATGATCTCAAGATGACTTTTCTGTCTTAAGAATGAAAATGTCATTATTATTATGTATTTGTGATAGTTCTCAGATAATTCTTTCATATGAAAAGACGGTTTAAGAAGAAAAAGCATACCACATCAGCTGAACAACATAGTATTATTACTTTCTAGTAGAGAAGTTTGGTATTTAAAGTAAATTAGACAAAAAATATTCACTGACAGTTAAATTTGTTTCATTACACAGTCAAAATAACTGAAATATCAGTTTTGAATGAAGGCAATATTTTTAAACAAAAAAATGGAAATCAACATCACTTCTAAGAGATACCAATTGACTTAGCTAACTAAAGATTAGGAACCAGTGTGGTTGAAATGGAAAACAAGGAAAAGATTCCTAAGGTGAACAGTTTTTCAAAATAACAGTCATATTTATTGGATAAAATGGATCATATTCTGACCCTACCTCATCTCTCTCTCCTTTTTGCCCAATGCACTGTACTTTCCTCTAGTAGAACTCTTTGTGTACTGTGCATTATATTTATATATTACCATGTAATATATATGTATATATATATTGGAATTTGTATTAGAAAAAACTACAGAGAAAAAAATAGAGTTGTAAAATATACTTGTAATCTTATACATCATATAACCCTTTGATGATAAATGAATGTAAGTATTTTAAAGAAAGAATAACATGTATAAAGCTAGTAAATTTCAACTATTCAAAGATTATACATGACAAATATTTCTTTGTGACATCTATCTTTTGCTATGATTCCTTCCAGGAAAATGCAAAAATATATATTTACTAATTCATCTATCAATTTTTTTAATTCCAGAGAGGGCAATGTTACTTAGGATATCAATTTTGTTTGTTTACTTTAATTATATGTGAAGAAATTTTTCTGTTAGCATACATAATTCTTTTAAAATGCAATTCAGTTTTGCTGCAAAATTATGATGTAGCATAATTTAAAAACGCTTATCAATAGGGAATCAGTTACATCTTATTAAATTTTCACAATACAATTCTGTCTTTGTTACTTTTCTTGTTGCTGAGATTAATATCTGATACTCAAAGTTAAAGGAGGAAAGGTATATTTGGATCACAGTTTGTAGAGGTTTCAGTCTATAATCTGCTGGCTCCAAGGCAGGGTGGCATGGCAGAGGGGCATCACAGAGGAGAAACAGTTCATGGCAGGCAGAAAGCAGCAGGCAGCAAGCTACAAGAACCAGAGCAGCCCTCTTTCTGTCCTTCATATTACATACAGGCTACACACTCTTAAGATAATTTCTACAGTGAAATTTAAATGAATTGGAGAGTAGGGCACAACCTTTTACTCTTTTAAAGGAGCATGGAATTATAACATTTTCATGTTTAACTAAGCAGCCTACTTACACATTATGCACTGTGCGTGTGTACTAATAAACTAAAATTTTAAAATGTTGTTCAAATGTTTAAAACAAAGAAGCCAAAAATAATTTCCAGGCCTAGTCCCAGATGCAACTTTAATTTCTTGAAGAACTCATGTTAACTGCTTTGGGCAAATACAAATGGAATGATAGGAAATAGGGAAGAATCTTAAAATACTAAACAGGATTACAACTCTTAGTTACCTATGATTTTCCAGCAAGGAAATAAACACAAATGCCCTCAACACTGAATTTAAAGTCAGGTCGAGAAAACGCATCTCAATTTACTTCACACTTTCTTAAGCACATATTTCTTGTGTTAGGGGCTGTACACATTCCCACAGTGTAGTAAACTGAGTTAGTAGAAATAAATTCAATTCCAGTTTCAAAGTGAAAAATATATATTAGACTAGAGGTATCAGTTAACAAGGCTAGATGTATCAGCTAGGACAAGAAACTTATCTTCAGTAGGAGAAGAATTTACAAGGGCAGTAACTTGGGACTGAATGTTTTCTAATTCATGAGTCAGCATACAGGAATTGTGATGATTTGAAGAGTGGTCTCATGTAACCTGCATCAATCAATATAACAGTGATGTAGTAATCAATAATATGTAAATTTAACCCATGTCCTAGATACTAAGTTTTTAAATGGCTGTTAGAGAACTTTCATGCTGTAGAGATCTATGGGTAAATCATCCAAAGGAATCATTAAAAAATTAAATAAATATTTTGGTTCTGCTGCCTAGGGAAGACTTGAGTACAAAAGTGATAAAAACAAATTGCTCTAGAACACAATATCCATCTCTTCTTGTTATAGCAATACAGGAACAAACAATTATGGCTACAACCCAAGGAGAAAGTTGAATAACTGTCCAGGAATTTATTTTTCTAGGTAGGCATCAATCCTCCCATTGGGAGAGATTCTTAAAGGTATCTTACATGGATTATAATTGTTGGCGGATCCTGCTAATATGCACATTTTATTGTAGTCTTTTACAAATCTAACCATATTGTAAAGTCCAAACTCCTCTACACAAAAGATCCTCCAACATAATGACTTAAACATTTATTCCTCTATTTCCACTTTCAGAACTATTCAGAAAGTGTTGAGACATTACAACTTCCCAGAATTGATTATGCAGTCTTTTCTTGAATGGTTTTTTTCTTCTCCTAAGTACTCACCTCCATAGAATCTTTCTGAATTATTTTCCCATTCCCAAATGCTCATAGAGAGAATACACTAATAATCTGTGTGTGTGTGTGTGTGCTGGGGATTGAACTCAGGACATTTTGCCTGCAGGCAGGTACTTTGCCACTGAGCTAGATCTCTAGTCCGCATTAATTAATTTTTAATACACTGATTTATTTTATTCACTCACCACTGCCTAAAGTTCGTTCAAAATTCATTTAAAACATGACACCATATATCAAGTGTTATGCTACCCATGAAAGACTAGACAATAAATAGACACAGACCTAGTCTTTAAAAAATATTCTTTTTGACAGAAAAGAATATTATTAAATAATACCAAGATCCATAAGTTAATTTTTATTGCATTTTTATGTACCTACGATAAGTGCTTTTAATTCAACATCTGTAAAATACCTCAGGCCACCTATGTGTATGTTAATATTTCTAATTCAAAAACAACTTATATATAGGAATTTGACTTTATTCTTCTCTGAATCCCTAAAGTATAATGTAGTTTCTAAAGCACAGATATCACACACACACACACACACACGTGCGCGCGCGTGCGCACACACACACATGCAATTTTAGCAAGCCCACATATTTATTTTCAGGACAGCAGACACCCTGAAAACTGTCTTATGGGTTGATGACATCAGGACATGTATTCAGCTGAATAAGTGAAGACTTCATTTGGTTGGAAAGAGGAAATACCTGTCAAGTTTTTGAAAATATAGCTGCACAAAAGTCTTAAATTTATTAACAATGAATTTCACATTTAATAAGTCTTCCGAAAAGGCTTTCTTATCTAAAGTAGTCATGGGAAACATTTTCTATGTTTTCTAAGATAATGCAAAAATGGCTAGTCACACTGGAAATATTCTAAGTAATTGCACTTTGGCAGTATGTTCGAGTTTTACTTAAATTAATCACAATCAAAGCTGTGAATATTTTGTTTTAAACAAAGTGTGTGGTACTTGGTCATTTGGCAATTAGACACAAGTGGACATAACACTTAGCTATCTAGGATTCCATGTGCCTTTCCTCAAAAGCAAAAAAAAAAAATAGTGCTTCTTCTATTCATCACAAACTGAGGATAATTAAGGTATGATATAGAAATATGAGGATTCTGATGAAAATAGATTTTTTTCATCAAAGTTTATCATTTACTCATTGCAAAACTTGAATCAGCCATGTAAAATTTCTGGAACATATTTACAAATTAGAAATGGTCCCTAACTCATAGAATTATTTGATTTTACTTTCAGCATTTATCTTGAAACCTAGTACATAATAGCATGCAGCGAATACGTGCTGAATGAATGAAATACTTGTAGTTATTTGGGCTGTCAGGTGAGACAGGTAGGGGGATAACTTTATGAGCTATGAAGCATACAAAACAAATATTAGGTATTTCAGTGTTAATGCTGTAGAGGCACACACAGAAAGTATGCCCTGTAGGGCCATTTCCCGGGTCCATGCCTGTTATTTTATTTCCATTATAGGAATGTTGCAGTTGGACATAGGACAGAATCACTACAGACATCATACTGATGAAGTTTAGAAGTGATTTGAGTTCAGAGGTTTTATTTTAGACTATAAAGTTATAGTAAGAAGGAAAACTTACTTCATATTTGGATTTGCTTTGTTTAACCAGGTTAATTTTCTGAAAGGAGTTGAACATCCTCCATTACTATAAAACATTCTAGATTCTTTCACTTTTTTAAACAAGGCCCATGAGAGACGATGTCAAATTTTCAGGTAACATAATGGGTCACCTATAGTACAACTACGGTTTTTTTCCTCCTAGATGCTCTCAAAGGAAGTTAATTAACGATCAAGCCAACATCTGGCATCTTCTTTCTATATGAAAGGAAATGATCCTTTTACAGAGGTGGTGTGCTGTTGTTGTAGTGTGGGACATACCACATTTAATCTCATTAGCCTACTACTGTGAAGCCTTCAGAATAGTAGCGAGGAGGTTTTCTGAAGGTGACTCAAATCTAGAATCATTCTTCTGCCTCCTTATAAAGGAAGGTGGTTTCAAGAAATTTGGGTTTAGTTGATCCAGAGGTAGAATCTTCTGCATTTTTTTCTAAACATAATGAAATGTATCATGGAACCTACAAAAATGATTAGAAAGTAAGCTGCTATTCAAGATCTTGAATTAATTATATGTTTTATAGAACATTTGTTAGGTATTTACATACTTACCAGTTATGAATGAAGGTTCTTATATATTTCACATTGTGCTATATGATTAAAGCATTCACATTTTTTCGTCAATACAATTTATTTTTGAGTGCAATCCATTTTAAGATGAAAAACTGAAGATAACCAAGTTTAGGTGACTTAAGTAGGTACACGCTAAGTGTCAGAGATGGGGTTTAATGCTAAGTCTATTCCAGAGCCCATTCTAAATTACTTCCTGTACTATATTATCCCATATGAGAAACTTGAATGACTACAGCCTTTTCTCAATAGCTGTAAGAGAAACTTGAATGATTAAAGATTTTTCTCAACAGTAACAGTATCACATACATACATTCATTCAATAATTATTTATGAAGGACTTACTATGTTCCAGGCATTATTCTCAGTCCTACAGATCAAGCCTAATAAACTCTGTTTTCATGGAGATTATATTGTAGGAGTGATGCAACTAATAAACCAGTAAATATATAAATAACACTTTAGTTGTAATGGGTGCTAGAAAAATTTGTCAAAAAACATAAGGTTCAAGCCAGGCGTGGTGGCGCACGCCTTTAATCCCAGCACTCTAGAGGCTGAGGTAGGTGGAGCGTTGTGGTTCAAGGCTGGCTTGGGCTACAACGCGAGTGCAAGGCCGGCCCGAGCTACATAGTGTGACCCTGCTTCAAAAAACTAGGACTGGGAGTTTGGCTCAGTGGCTTAAGTGCCTGTCTGGCAGGCGCAAGTTTGTGGGTTCGATCCCCGGTGCCGAAACAACAACAACAACAACAACAAAACTATAAGGTTCAGACAGTGACAGGGGATAGGATACAATAAAAAGACAGAATAAGCTTTGTAGATTGAGGAATAAAAGTGTCCCATGCAAAAGAACAGAAGTACAAATGTCCTAAGGTTAGTGTTTGAAAGTGTTTGGCTCTTTCAAAGAATGGCAATGAAGTGTGGGACCTGAATAAGGAAAGGGAAATAGTGGGGGTTAGAGAGATACGAGGGGTCTTTACTTGATCCTCTTTGTGCTAAAGTTAAAGGAACTTGGAGAGGCTAGCAGCATGCCTAAGGGAGAAAAGTACAACCCAAGGAAGGAAAATCTGATTTGAAAGTTTAGCTGTCTCTAAGTAGATGCTTCCACTGTTCATAAACATGCATCCCCCTAAAAGCTTTCTATATTTAAATGAATACATTAGAGAAGAGAATAACGTTCCTTATTCTCAGAATCAATGAAAAGTATCATTATTCCATGTTGTTCCCAAATCCATTGTGACAAAAGGGCATACAGTAGAAATTTCCTTTGATTAAAATCAAAGGAGTCCAGAAAAATGACAAAAATATGATTTCAGTGGAACCAGAGTTTCGACTGAAGAAAAGATGAAAGTAGAAAAAACAAAGTTTTTTGTGAGCTTTCATTCTTACACCTACAGTGAACATTAGCCAAGCAAATACAGCAAATATTTTAAGTGAATAATTATGTAACCTTAAGGATTTCTCTTATGATCCAGTGTCAGCAGGGAGTCAAGTGCAGAGGAAAACAATTAGCAAACATTAAAAAGCTATTCAAACTACTCTAGCAGTTTAGAAAAAAAAGATTCCATTATTAAGTCCTTTTTCTGTCTTTTTCACTTTCTCTGTATATTCCATCTGCTCCAGGATTCATTCTCCTTTGCAGAATGTCTTCCTACCCTTGTGACTTGACCCCTGGGATCTAGTCAAGTGCCTTGTTAGTGGTTTCTGAAGAATGAATTCTTTTGCCTGGTCTGACTCCTTCCACGTACAGTGCTCTGCCTACATATTATCTTTACCAGAAAAGTAAAAACTAGGTTGCTATAGAATATTCCTTAAAAAACAGAAGAGGAATGACTGAAAATATGCAGGCTTGCTCCCTAACTTAATTAGATCTAGAGATTACTCCTCCAGTGTCTGAGCTGCTTCTTATAAATCTTTAAGATAAATGAAATCCAGAAGTTTTCTATTATAGAGGTGACATTCATTTTATTTCAGCATTGCTATTAAAAGGGTCATCAAAATGGAAATGCAATAAAAAAAGCTTTGTGTTTTAAAATCTTTTTCATGAATTCAAGTTCTTTGTTGGTGTTTGGTGGTTTTGTTCTGTTAATAATATTGGACTTACTTTTGCCACTTATTTGATAATGGGGCAGCTACATACTTACAAAAATAAATTTGAAAGAGACTTTACAGCATTACTAATCAATCCAAATAAAGTAGTTGATTAACAAAAAACTATTAGTTTATCCATTTTTAAATATGAAATAAACATATGTATACATTCATTCTTTAGGTGAAAAGTGTACAAGTAATTCTAGGAATTATGTATTGGTCTGCACAGAGCATTGTATAAAAGAATATATAAAAAATAGATTTGGGTGCATGTCTCCCATTATCTATTTATGTTTATATTATTTGATGAAAGAACATCAATGTTTCTAGAGATTGAATTTGTATGTACAAAAATGTATGTGATTTTTCAAATAAAATGACTTCAATTATACCCTAAGCAGTAAATTCTAATACTTATATTGTAAAATTAAACACTACCACACAAACGCAGCATTTTTTTTCTTTTCTCTTACTTAGGTTTTAATTTGTTCCCATATACATTTGAGTATATGAAATTTGTTTTTGGACACAAAATGTCTTAAAATGTGTTTAAAAAGCAAATGAAGAACTGATACATCATATTTTTGGACTTGCTTTCTTGTATTTTTTAATTTGTCTTTATGAAAAATATCAAACACATACAGAGCTAGAGAAAACTGTATAATGAATCCCTATATTACCATCATCCACATTCAAAAAGTCTTCATGGTATGTATATGTGTTTTTTTAGCTAATATTCTTTACCCTCCTTTTATAGCATAACTATTTTAAAGCAACACATGGAATATGTAAAGAATTTAAAATAAAGAACCTAGACTATTTCTTCATTCTTGTACTTTCTTGTTAGATTTTCCAAATTCAACAGTTCCTATAGAGCTTAGAACCTGTAATAATTTCAGAGTATAAAACATATTACAGCTCTATATGTAAGCATTAAGAGAAAGACAAAACAAATTAAAAACTTTGAATTCTTGTTAAAAATGAATTTTCACAGGGTGAGGCAGTACTGAAACAATAGTAAATGGTGTACTTCATAGAATACAGGATATGATAACAAGTGACTCCTGTCACATTGAGGAAAAATGTTATAAATGCCTATGCACTATACTGTTCCTGGGTGTTGGATGTGTTCAGTCTTCACACAGGCTGCCTTGAAGAGCAAGACTTGTGTGAACTGTCCTTCCTCTCCGCTTAAATAGCAATCAGTGACTACAATTTGGTTCCTTCATTCAAAGAATTAGGGGACATCTAGGAAACAAGGGAACAGAATTTTATCTCTGTTCTATTCAGTAGGGTGTCCTGACCCTTCGTAAAAAAGGAGGAAAATCATATCTCAATTTGTGGATTCATAGGGTTTTATTTAATGCACAAAACTAGAGGGGCACTGATTTTTTTCTTTACTCATCTTAATAGAGCTATTACCCTGATTGTTTTACAAGAAAAAGAATTTTAAATGATTTACTGATGCTTCACTTCTCTAACGTTATGGCAATGACCCAAGACCTAATATAGAAAATTATAGATCTTGGCCCAGGGAAATTTTAATTTCTGCCCATAATAGCAGGCCTTTAGCTGCCAGAGGCAAGAGCTTTGGATGCTGAATTTGAAAATCTGATTCTGAGATAAAAAGTCATAACTAGTGAGCACGAAGAAGGATTTCAGAACTTGAGTGTTAATAGCTCCTTGTAGGAGTTACTATAAATAAACTAAAATTATTTATCTGTACAATGTGTGTATTGTACAATATTATCTCTTAGATATGAGAAGGTAGGACCTCTTGCTCAATGTAAACTAGTTTTATTGTCATGATTGAAAATATAAAACATTAATCCTTCTAAAGGGCTTCATCCATTTATTTTTCCAAAGCAGGCTTTTCCAAGGCTGAGTCAGGTAATAACTTCCTGGAAATGACCAATGTATTTACCCTATATTACGTTGTTACCATCTAAGTTATATGACACTATCTCTTGGATATTTGATTTTTTTTCCTGGGTACTGAATCAGATGGGCATGGCTATGGTAGACTATAATAAACTACTTAACTCAAAATTCCAGTGTTACGTTTGATGTCACTATGGTAAGAAACACACACACAAACACATGCACACACACACCATAGTCCTTTCTAAAACAAAGAACTCATCTGGGCATGTCAGTAGTAAGATTTACTTTTGCTTCCCAAATAATCAATTAATTTGGGGTCTGATTAAATCTTCAACTGAAAAAAATTTTCTTTATAAGCCTACCTCCATAAATTCTATCAGGCATTTCCTTAAGTGATATTTATAAACTTCTAAACTAAGTTCTAAATTTCATTACAATACTGTATCTAAAAGAAAAAATGGATTAAATCATATTACTGAACTGCATCACAGGTAGCCATCCTGAAACAGATGCGCTTCTCACGATTTCATTCAAAATTACCACCATCTCTTTCCAGAATTCTGCAATAGCTCTTATAAATATAATAACAGGATGTTCTTTCCAAAGCATAATCAGGCATCATCCCTCTTCTGCATAGAAACTTCCAATGATTTTAGGTCAAATATTGGGGGAATATTAAACATTTTTCATTGACTTCATAGACCTAAAAAGTCCCTGCTTTTCTAGATAGTTTCATTTTAACAACTCTTTCTCTGTTCATTCTGCTTTAACTACCTTTGAGCCAGATAAGGTAGTTCTTGCTTCAGAGAATTTGTACTTGAAATTCACCCTGCCAGGAAGGTGTTTCTCACAAGTGACATCATATCTTTCAGATCTCTGGAGAAATTCGGTTTTTTAGAAGAAGCATTTCTGAGCATATAAATCATAATTTTCCTGTTGTCAGTTACTGCAAGCTAAAATGAACATGTAAAGTTATTTTGTATTTCCTTGATTGTTCGTACCTATTTTCTGTTTTATTAGACCAGAATTCAAATTCCACGAAAGCAAAGGTATCACTTATCTGCCCATTGCCTCTGCTCAGCCTCCGAGACACTGCAGGCATTGAACATAAACCCGCAGAATGAATGACTAGTAGTTGCATAATCTGCCACAAATGAAACAATCAACAATCCTGGCTGTCATGAACCAAGTAGTTTACATATGATAATATGAAATCATGAGATTTCAAAACATTTTCATGTTGTTAGGCATTTAACTGTATATGGTCATTTAATTGGTCTTAAATAGCTAACAGGCAAATTTTTTGAAAAAAAAAAGTATTATAACACAGTTACCATCTCCTAAAAGGTCATCCTAGATGGCACCACTCTATTTCATTTCATCTTCATAACAAGTTGATCAGTGAAACCTATTTTATGATGCAAATCAGACAGTTTTACAAGCTTCCCCAAAGTCACAGTTAGCAGCAACTTCTCAACTAAAGCTTGAACTGTTTCTGAAGTACTCTACTTGTAATGATAAACACAAATACAACATTTATTGAGCTTTTTCTACTATGATCTATGCATCTTATTAGACATTTTAGATAGCACGAAAAACATTTTGCTTACAAATATTAATGTATCATTTCTCCTGGATTTATCAGGGATTTGTTCTCATTGATGAAAAGAATATCCAACAACATCCACAATTTAAAGGAGAAGAGGTTTAATCTGATTCACAGTTTCATGGAATTCAGTCCATGGTTAGCTACTCCAAGGCAGAAATATCGTGGTGGAAGTATATGGCAGGGCAAAATTTCTTGGTTTATGGCAGCCAGGAAGCCAAGCAGGGAAGACAGTACCAGAGAAGGGACAAGAGAATAGATACAGTACCCAAGGTCATACCTCCAAGACAAACCCAAAAACACCCAGAAGTGTGCTCCAGCAATTCCTTGGGTGGCTCCCAATCCAATCAAGTAGACACAATCAAACTTCACTTTCATGCA
>RJWM01000480.1:101656-214751 GCA_004363535.1 Dasyprocta punctata | reverse complement strand
TCTATAGATTTTGTTTGAGCTGCATGACAGAAGCCAACACTTTATTTAAATCGTGAGGCAAAGGAAAGGAAGATGAGTGGGAGTGGTGGAAAGCCTGCATCGAAGAAAAGATGCAGAAGGATGAACTGGGAGCCAAAACAGGGTATTCCTTCAGCTTGCACACATGTGGTGGGATACACACCAGGGTGCATAGCACCCATTACCTGCACTAAGAAGGTAATAGGAATTAATTGAGTATTAAAGCAATTTTTCCTCAGTGCTTGCTTTGGAGCTACATACGGTTTCTTTAGTTTAGATTTCAAATAACATGCTATGTAATCTGGCCCATGTAATATTTTCAGCAGCTCTTATGATCACTTCTAATGTCTGTGTTACAGGGTAGACAAACACAAATACGCCTCTCTTTTTATGAACTGAGTACATGCATGTTACCCTGCAGGAGAGCTTTGCTTCCCTCCATAGAAATTGTAAAGAAGTCCACCAATGTTTCTCTTCACTGAGGTTCTTTTGAGATTGGAAGATATTATTGCCGTTCTAAAAACTCAGTTCCAAGATTTATTGTGTGCCCAATGTATACCAGGTACTGAGGGTTAAAAGTAAAAAAGGCAATAATTTTAGAATAACTCCTAGAAAAATTTACCTTAGGATTCCATAAAAGGATGATCAAACAACAAATGCCAACTTTCCTGATCCAACAAAAGGGATAGTTTCCAGCTCTTACAAGGACAACAAGAATGACTGCAATGGCAATTCTGTTGATATCTCACTAGTCACCCACCATGTCTGGAACATTTCTTGTTTCTTAAAGAAATAAGAGATATTCAACTTTTCCTCTCCTCCCCAATTTCACTAAAATTAAGGCAGCAAAAAAATACAATGATTAAAAGCAGGTACATTGGCAGGCTGTGGTACAGTTCACGGGTAGAATGTTTGCCTAGCATGTGCAAGGTCCTGGGTTCAATCCTCCGCACAACAGAGAGAGAGAGAGAAAGGAAGGGAAAGAGAAAGAAAGAAAGAAAGAAAGAAAGAAAGAAAGAAAGAAAGAAAGAAAGAAAGAGAGAGAGAGAAAGAGAGAGAGAGAGAGAGAGAAAGAAAGGAAGGAAGGAAGGAAGGAAGGAAGGAAGGAAGGAAGGAAGGAAGGAAGGAAGAAAGAAAGAAAAGCAAGAAAGGGAAAGAGGCATGTTCCCTGGAGTCAGACCCAAGTCCATTTCCCAGCATCCTGTGCAGGTGATTGATTTAGAGCAGCACTATCAAATAGGATGTTCTGCAATGATGGAAAGGTTCTACATCTCTACTCCCCAGTACAATAAGCATTTGGTAGAGGTGTCTGAGGACCACTTGAAATATGGCTAATTCTACTAACAAAAAAAAAAAAAAAAAAATCCATGGCTTTCTTTAACTCTGTGTAATAAATATAAATATTTGTTACTATATGGGGTAGCACAGACAGCATATTCTCATGTATAAAATGGAAATTGTAAGGGTCCCTATCTTTTGATATTCTTAAATGACATAATAAGATAATCTCAAAACACACAAGCTTCTACAGCGAGGTATTATTATTCACATTACATTGAATTGTATTTAGACATAAACTTACTGAACTTGCAAAAGTTTTTCCCTTTTAGTAGGTGTTTATCACTAAGGAGGCAGGGAGCTCCTCCAAGGCCGTGACCTGTTCCTCTTTGGGAGAAGCCTGGCACACGAGCCATATCCAGTGACTGTTTTCTAAACTCAGTTGAATACAGCAGGTGTTGATGGGGCTCTACTGCTCCAAGTAGAGGAGAATCCAAGTGAAACCCAAGCACAGTTTTCCTAATTTCCAATGTCATCTAAGGGCTTTGGACCAGATCATGATTTTGCCACTTTGTAATTGTGCAACCTTGGGGAAATTACCTGACTTCTCTGAACCTTGGAATTGCCATCTGTAAAATGGAGACTGTCCTGCGCGTCTCACAGAGATGAGGGGAATCGTGCCAGACAAACAGAATACGGGCGGAAATGTCAGCGCATTTCTCTTTGTCTCATGTGGTGGCTTCTACGGCTGTCCTGGGCATGGCTGTCATTCTCCACTCAGTAGTGAAGAGGTGTGGGCAGTGGTACAGCTTTTTTTTTTTCCTAAAATTCAATCATTTTGAATTTCTTCTTCTGAACTTGCAATTTAAAAATGCAAATATTCCCGAAAAAATTTCTCCCTGGTCATCTCAGCCTTCCACACCTGAAAGTACATAATGAACTTCTCCCTGACTACAGGGTGCTGAGGAAATACGAATTTTGATTCAGGTGCCGGTGCTTCTGAATGCTAACTTTGGATTATTGGCATCACACAAGAAAGACAAACCTGGGTGTGGGGCAGTCAGGGAATGGAAGGAATCAGTTAAAGTATAATAAAGGAAAAGAAAAAGGAAATCTGCTGAAGCTCCATCCTAAGTCACGACAGAGAGTCTCAAAACGAGGGCTCCAGCAGGCACTTAGGCACAAATTTGGTTTCACAATGCACACATTTTAAATAATGTATAGAATTTTTTTTAAATAGACTGCATACTGCTAGAGTGCTTGGAGCTCTTGAGACAACAGGCTCTGTAAAAAGTCTTAGAGGTTATTTTTGCTTTCAGGCACTTCACAAAAACAAGACGCAACATTATGATTGAAAACTTGGGAGTTCAGGTCTAGGCAAGTGGCCTTGTAACTAAGGATGTGCTGGAATTTTATGAGGCACATCAACCTCCACATGAATTTAAGAGGTGCTAAGGAAGAATGGAACTATTTGGTATTTATGTCAAGCTTTTTTTCTGTCTGAAGATCAAAGTATTACTTCATCATCCCTCACATGGGGAGGTTAAATGGCTTGCCAGTGTCACACTGAGAACTGATGGTGGGTCTTGGATTCCCAGGCAAGCAATGCCTCAAGTCTTTCTGCCTGAGGACCATGCACAGCAGTCTCCTCTCTGCATTATTGTGCTGTAGTGAGGCCCTGTCCCCTTTTCTCTTGTGACACAGGAGATACCACCAGATAAAGGGGAAAGGCCTTCTAGGCCCAGAGGGATCAAAAGAAGGGAGAGTAGTTGGGCCAAAGACAGCACCAACCTATATGCTGGGCAAATAGGGTATTTAAAGTATCCTGGGTACCAGCAGAGTACAGCCATCAAACAAAAATAACGAAGTGTTACCTTCATATCTCATACAAACTCTATAATTAAAAAATCAAGAAAAAAAGCCATTTAACTTCAGTATACATGCAAATTTAGAGTTTTAGTGTTTAGTATTAACCTAGAATAAAGGTTAGCCTGTAAATCCTGGCCCCTCTTCTTACCAGCTGTGTTACATCAGGCAAATGACTTCCCCTCTCCATGCCTCATTTCCTATTGCATAAACTCAGAATAATAATAGTAAAAATTCAAAGAGTTATTGTGAGCTTTAACTGACTTCAGCTATATAAAATACTTAAAATAGTGCACAACAGTCTTAATAGTAAACATGTACTGCATATAGCAGATGTGGGCATGTTTGTTATTTACAGGAAAAGTGTTATAACTGCTACAACTGTGGTGGTGGTTGAAATTACTTATTTTGAAGGATGGAAGGGATGACAAAATTTTCAGGTGTAGCCAAAACCAAACCTCTCCTGAGGGAAATGGCTACTAAGCCGAGTGTGTGAGCGCTGGATTAAAAGGCAGAGTAGGAGGCCAGATGGAATTGGCCTTCTGAGAACCCGCCACATTCTGAGAGTTGCTGGTGATCATGCTGCTCTGTGGTCCTGAACAGCAAGAGTGATAACAGCACCATGGAGGAAGCCATTGGGCCAGGCAGGCGTGGCACCAACCTTACATGTCCTCCAGGAAACACCAAGTTTAAGCTAAACAGCATCCACAGGGGTGAAGGGTAAGCAGTGGAAGATTCTGGTTTCTCTTCCCAGCTCTGCACTAAGACTATGCCAAGACTTGACTTCAGGAAAGCCTGACATTAAAAGCACCCATGATGGCCTGGGCTTAAGTCTGACAAATTTGCACATCTAGAATCTCTCAGATGGGAGCAAGGAGACAGAGTCAGGAAAGGCAAGGAGATCATATTTTTCCTCTCATTACAAACCTAGTGCGAGGCATCTGTTCAATCACACAGCAGCAGCCAACCTTGCTTATAAATGTGAAAACCTGTGTCTTTACCTGCTGATGTTACTACTTAACAAACGGGGATTAACATCTGAGTGCCAAGATAAGGAAATAAATGACATCTTCTGTCAGTTTTAGAGAGGATTCTGTTCTAATAAGCAAGAGCTAAGCATAAAATTCATTCACTTTACTTAAAAAACGGATGAAAAATATCGTCAGAAATGATTCACTTTTATTTTTCTTATAAAATTGAAACACAGTCGTAATTATAAGAAAAATCACCTGACTGCAAAACCTTTTCTAAATTTTAACACCGTTATATTTAAAAATAACATTAATTGCCCCTAAACTGTTCAGCTGTGACAAAAAAAGGATTTTCCTTAATGCATATGCAGTTAGTTGTATTACGGCAATAAATGCGGCAGCACTAATCAGTCGTATCATGAATTACTTCCTGCTGGTGAAAGTTCATCTTGGATTTGAAAAGTGACATAACCAGAAGAGAATATACACCGCACTGGTATGTGCTGAATGAGCAGCCTTCTCAAAGCAGCCTGAACCTAGAAGTCCTTAATTGGTTAAGTCTATACTGTGTTGTATCAAGTATACTTTTGTTACTAGTTTGTTAAACACAACATCTGGAACAGAAAACAGAATGCATGAGTTCTTTCAAATGCTTTTATTGAAACATGCGTTTTAAAAAAGGAAATTCCCAGTCTAAAATCACTTTATAGCTTTGGCAATATCTCTTCTGGAAAGACAAGATACTCAGAGAATGATGTTGAAGAATGTATTTTTATAATTTTAATTCCCGGTTACTTTTCCCTAAACAGTGGACTAGGGAAAGGAGGGTCCTGCTATGGATAATATTTCATTCTTCCTCTAAACAATATTTTACATTCTGAGGGTCACTTTGTACTGAACCATGAAAAACCCAGACACCTCTGGTCTCCATCCTGAAATGTAGATCAGAGTTTAGCCAATATTGAAAAGAAAGACTATATTATCACATAGATGTATAAGATATGTGATACTACTTTAGAAAGCAGAATCTTCCTTCCCTCAATTTCCTAGACCTCAGTCAACTCATAGTGTCTGAAGGAAAACATGAAACACAGGCCAAGGAGAATACAAGCATTTCTTATGAAAGAGTTCTGCCTTTCTAAGGTATCACTGGACACACGGACCACAGATATAATTGCAATCCACATCCATGAGCAAATGTGCAAATGCAAGTGCAATTAGCAAGTACTCAACATCTTTTCACAAAACACATCAGAGACTGCTTTAAGAACTACAGAAAATACAAACCACATTTCTCCCCAAAAGAAAGTGACTAATAAAGAAAAGTCAAATGAATTAAAATGGAGCTGTAGGGAGTAGGATATAAAGAAATCTGAAAAGTCAAAGCACTCTCTGAGAACCAGAAGTCTGGTATCAGCAACCAGAAAAAGCCAAAGCATTGTTGCAAAGGAGTGAGGAAAAGATTCCTCCCTCTAACTTACTTCTATTTCCTGAATGCCCAAGAATTCCCTGAACTGAACCTACCCTTGAAACCACCTTCACTGAATAAAAAAAATCTCTAGAGAAAAATCCAGAACTGTTTCTACCTCTCTGATCCACTCTTCTCCCTAGGGAAGGAGCACTGCCCAACCAACGTGACAGTCCTGCACCAGGGCTTGGCAGAAGTTGCCAGTCTCATGGAATTCCTTCTTAATGTAATGTTTAAAGTAGTTCAAATGTAACTTTGAAAATGACAGGGCAAATTGTTTTTTAAGGAAGGGCAAAGAGTTTTTCTACCTTTTAGGTATGATCGTATTCAGGGAAAGTTCATCAAAGGGGAAAACAAATGTACCTTTGAGGGTGTTTAGCACTATATGAAGTACAGGCAGATCTTTCTGTTACTCTCCCTCTTTCTCTCTTTTTAATAAGGGCACAATGAAGATAAACTTCACATTCTTTTAAGATCATCTTCCTAAGCTTCACAGTAAGTACCATTTTATTCCTAAGACTATCTTTATCCCAAAAGCAAAATAAATAAACATGATAGGTGTTCTGATCCAAATGAATTAACTTCTTAGTTTTCACTGGTGTCCAAAATTCTGGCATTATAGGTTTTCCTGTAGACACTGAACAAGTTTTTTAAAAAATGCCTCACTCATGGAGAGTGGCCAGCAACAGTCTCTGAAATCAAATAAAGCTGCCGGGTAAGTGGAAGACAGTCATCAATACAGGACTGCAGCCATTCAGAACGAGCCTTACTGCCACTCAGGGTGTGCCCAGGACTTATTATAGACCTGCAGCATTGACTTTATATACCTCAGACTGCTTTGGGACTCTGAGTGTATCTCAAGTCTGGCACCTGCTGGTGGCACAGCCATTCATAATTTTAACTCATGCCCAACTCAGTTCTGTATACCAGGTTTAGAGATCCACTCCACAATCAGTCTGCAACTCCTTGTTCATGTATTATTGCCTTTGACCACTGACCTTGAGTTCACTACAATCTTGTGAAGGAGAATGACACATCAATAAATAATTACCAGGCAGTGTTGCAAGGGCTAAAACAGAAGTTAGGCAAAGTGCCATAGGAACAGCTCACTGGCTGGAAAAGTTTTCACAGAGAAGGTTGCAACTGAGTTGAATCTTAGAGAATTCAAAACATTTCACCAGAGTCTTCCCAGCACAATGAACCGCTCATACACAGGGATGGAGACATGAGCCAGGAAGCTCAGAGGGATGGTAGGAAGCCCAGTGTGACTGGAGCAGATAGTTTCAAAGGGACCAGGAGAAAGGCAGTATGGTTGGACTGATAAGATCATGGGCTTTTGTTTCCCCAAGAGAAATTAAATACAGGAATGATATGTTCAAGTTTGTGTTTTGGAAAGGAAACAAAATCTACAGATTGCTTCTAGGAGAAAAGATAGAATAATGGCAATGCGAATATGACAAGTCAGACTTTTTATTTTCAAACAGTGGTTTTAACCACCCCCGAAGTTTATCTTTGCTTGTTACAACTGCGAGTGGGAGGGAAGGTATAGTGGGGTACTCTAGACACGGAGCAGGTGTCTAGAGGCCAAGGGTGCTCTAAATATCCTACAATATTCAGTATGGTCAGGAGAGTCCCCCATAAAGAATTATCTGGCCCAAAATGTCAACTGGTCTAAATGGATGAGGTGGCCAGAAGGCACAACGTGGCACAGCCCAGAGAAACCCTTTCCCAGAGAAACAAAGAGCAGAACAATGAGATTGTAGGACTTCTCAATTTTTTGTTCTGCCCCTATACAAATGCTGGGTAACAACCATGTGCCCATGAAACTTGATACTATGAATCCTTTCACCCTTCCAATGAGTGAAAGGAATGATCTTATCAGAGTAACCTTGAATTTGACACTGCTAATATTTTGTAAAGGAAATCATTTGTAAACATTGATACTTGATTAGTCACAATTTTGCTTGAGATCACAGCTGATCAAAGATTGAAGCTAGGTAACACTGAAGTACAGAATCACTGCCTCAGGCACTGCTCTAAGGGAGAAAGCACAATAGCATCGCTCTACTAGCAGCCCAGCCATCTTTAACCCAGGCATAAACACAGGAAACTCCTCCCACCAGGAAAACCAGGAGTCACCAATTTTCCAGGACACTGATTTGCTAGGACTTTCTCTACTGTCCTCCAGGCTAGAAAACTTTCCCCCAGGGCACCAGTTCAATCTGCCATCATTTTTTAAATTCAAGTACCACTGTTTGCCCATGTTTAGAGAACCTGGAGTCTTTAAAATGTAAAATATAAAATCAAGCCAAAGACATGCTTAAAACCCAAAGTGTGTTGAAAACTGTGATAGAAAAATACATTCTATTCAGACCAAAAAGGAAAATAAAATTCTTTTTTTACTTTATCTATTTTTTTCTTTTTTTAGATAATGTCATTTTGCTGCTTTCATTCTTATTTCTACCTGGGTCTTCAAGGCTCACCTTTGTCTCATTAGTCCTGCCTCCACTACCACAGTTCAGCAATTGAGGGCAGTTAGTTGAAAGCACAGTATAAGAACCAAACACAGTAGCCAAGTTGAACTGCACAAATTGGGGAATCTGCCCTCTTGTTGGTTTTCGATTGAGAGAATGGATTTCATTACAGACACAATGCCTGTGAAAGTGACTGGGTAGGAAGCAGCATTTTCAGTATTGTGCCCATACATTCAAACTATGTGGTTGAGAATGAACATAGGATTTTGTAATAGACAGCAATCAAAGGGGTCTCTACAAAGAGTTTAGTATGCATAGCACACTTCTGAAAGGAGCAGCAGTAGTGACCTCTGGAGAGGATAAACCAAGTGTCAAAAGAGCAAAGGAAAAAAAAGAACCCACTGTTTACAGTATATCCTGTAGTGCCCTTTGAATTCTGAATCATATGCATGTATTATTTGTTAGTAAAATAGTTTTTAAAAGACAACTGAATGCTATAAAACTCACAAAAAATAGCAACCTTATAGAACTCACGAAAAATAATATTTCTCTCCCCTAACTTAGTTCACTCTTGTCTTGTATGGTCATAGATTCCTGGAATTTAAAAAAAAAACTCAAATCTATTGCTGGGACTTTGGATTCACTTCTGAACTCCCACCCCATGTTTTCAACTACCAAGTTGCAGTTCTCATTTGCAG
The DNA here is from genome assembly GCA_004363535.1 of Dasyprocta punctata. Classification (NCBI taxonomy): domain Eukaryota; kingdom Metazoa; phylum Chordata; class Mammalia; order Rodentia; family Dasyproctidae; genus Dasyprocta; species Dasyprocta punctata. Next base: position 205,978 of record RJWM01000480.1, on the reverse strand, counting down.
GTCCCATCCAGGGATAACTCCAAGGCAACATGCTCTAAACCCAAATTCTCCTTTTTCTTCCTTCCTACCCTCTTCCTTCCAAGCCTGATCCTTTTCCAATGTTCTCAAAACATTTTCAGAAATAACTACCCAATCATCTTTCCAACAAAAACCTTAGCATTACCTTAGGAATCCTCCCTTTCCTGATCCCTGTTATACTCACCAAATACTGGTAATTCATCGCTATTGGGTTAAAAGATCATCAAATAGAAGCACTCATGTATTATCCCAGTGACCTTTCCTAGCATGATGCCTTATAAACTATAATCTTTTACTGGCATGTGAGTTCCCTGGTTAGATTTCCATCTCAATCATTCACACTGCTGCAGCCCTGACTCCAAGTCATCTTTCTCAAATACACTTACCCGAGCATGCTTTAGAACCTTGGACAGCTCCCGGTGGCCCACAAAATGCAGTCTCCAATCTCTAGCCTGATAAATGAACATTTATAATGACCCCTGAAGATACTTTTCATCCTTATCACATAAACTGTACCCTAGCTACTGTGGTCTATCAAGCCTTGCTAGCTGATGTCTCCACAGCTTTGCACTTCCAGTCTGCTTAGCTGGGAAAGCCTACCCTTCCCTCCCACCAGATCTTGTCCAAAAATGAAATTTCTCCACTCAGATCATACCCCACTGAAAAGCTTTTCAGACCTGTTCTCTCTTCTCGTCCTTAACACTTTGTACACATCTGATGATAGCCCTAACCACATTCTTTCTCTCTTTCCTCATTATTTACGTTTGCATCTCCCCTGTCAGAATGTGAACTGCTTTAAAAAATAAAATAAAATAAAGACCTACTATATTTTATTCATCTTTAAACACACTGCACCTCCTTGCTAACATTGCACATAACCATTGCTCAATGAATTGACTGAAAGTACTTTGGTAAAATGTAACATATTATTCCAAAATTTTATAGACCTATGTGGCTAAAATCTCATTTCTTTGCCCTCTCTCTCTCTCTCTCTCTCTCTCTCTCTCTCTCTCTCTCTGCATACCTATTGGCACGCTATCACAGGTCTCAGGAGGGCCAGTTATTCAAAGGGAACTAACTAAGTGCCTGCTCTTTGTAAACAAGGCCATTTGTAAACCTTCTGGGCTGGATTTAGAGATTACCTTTATAACTCTGATGATGTTTTGAGCACTCATTCTACTCTAGAAGCTTTCTTTCCCAAATGTCTTGAGTTCTATAAGCAACCTTTGTTTACCCTGCAAACATTTTCAGGGAAGCTGAACAGATCAGAAAAACAAAGTAGTGACCCTGCAGGGACCACCTGGCCAGTGACTCATGCCAGCCTAGAGGTAGAGGGGGCTTCTGAGACTCAATACTAATCCCTGCCTACTTCTGCTGCCATCAGCTACTTAACTGCTTGAACCTCAGAGGGCTCTCTGCTCCCAGTAAAGACCCTGGCAGCCCATTAATCACAAGCTTATTCAAGTAAAACAGCATCATAAGCAAAGTGATAACCTGAGTGGTTTGAAGAACAGTGGACAACAAATCAGATGGAGGTGGCACTCACTTGAATGGAGGTGAAGAGGGCAGAAAACCCTGACAGCTCCTAGTCTTAGGGCCTTTGCTTTCACTGCTCTCTTATCTTAGAATCCTCCACCCTGATATATTCATGTTAAAGTCTCTAACCAAATGTCTCTTCCCAAGAGGCTACCCAGACAGACCCAATCGAAAAAGGCAGTGTACATGTCTCTCCATCCCCTCCTCTTGCTCTGTGTGTCTTCCCAGGCCATACTGGCATTTCATATAGCACTTATACTTGGCCATTTACCTGGGTGTGTACTGATCATAATCTCCCCCATTCGTCCAAGAGGGCAGGGATATTTTCTGCTGTCTCATTACCAAGCAGTCTAAGCACATAAATGCTTGTTATGTTTTTTCTTTAAAGCATACAAAGAAATGCAGGCTATTTGACACTTGGAGACTGTATAATCCCATGTATGAAGAGGCCAAATGATTAACACACAGGAGTTCACAGCTTACCCCCTGCCGCCCACCCACGACAGAGCACTATGGCACTGCCTTCTAGTTCTTCTGCCCATTCTTTTCTCCTCCACTGTCCAGGAGAGAAAGGATAAAAGCCACGAAGGAGGATTCTCTCAAGAAAAACTGACAGAGCCAAAGAAGAATTGCAAACTTCATACATAACTGGAAGTGATGGGGAGGATTAAAGGAGTGTTCAAGAAACTAAAACGCAAAAGTCAGGTGAGGTGAAAGATGCCTGTAATCTCAGCACTCAGGAGGCTGAGACCATGAGTTCAAAGCCAGCCTGAGCTACATAATGAGTTCAAGGTTCAGTAAAACTATATAGTAAGACCCTGTCTCAAAATCAAACAACAAACAAAAAGAGAAACTAAGACAACAGACAGACCATAGTGCAGAGTTCTGTGTTTAGGGTGAGAAATAGAAAAAAATCAAAGGAGACAGGGGTTAGTAATGACTTGCTATAGTGTGGCCATGAACTCTTAGACATGGGGGCCAGGTTATGAGACACCTAAGCGTCCTAGCTGTGTGTCAATCTCTAGTGTACTCCTCTGTGCCTTTCCTTCCTAATCAGGAGGAAGGGAAGATCTGATGAAGCAGAAGGCTCAGGGTCAGGATAAAGCTAGAGTGATGAGCCAGAGAGAAAATATCAGAGGTCCCATGCACCCCACCGAGTCTGAGCTTTTGAGTATGGCGACTCTGCCTGACTGTGGAGATGGACTCACTCTGCAGGCAAAAGAGGGTCTGAGTCACTCTCAAGTCGAGTGAGCACTGACCACTTCACAGTTTGGCGCTTTCTATCCAGCACAGATTTGAATGTGGATACTCACGGTTCTGGGGTGTAGAGGGGGTCCGAGCCATGCCGCACGTACTGCGTGCAGTGGAACACTCTGTAGGCCAGTCCTGCCAGGAAGTCCCTCGGGCTCAGGTAGCCAGCCACGGGCCTCACCGTGAAGCCGGAGCGCTCTAAAGGGACAACAGAAAAAGCCAAGTGAGTATTAACCTGACGAGAACTGAGGGTCCACATCGGGGTCCCTGCTATGTATAAGAATGTTCCACAAACAAAGGAATTACGATTTTAAGACTTTTGACCACTGGGTGACATATCCTATTAACAGCTATCAAGTTTCAGGCTTCTGGTGCCTAAAATATGCTCATAAATGATGGCTTCTAGAGTAACAAGACATTCATTAAAACGGGAAGAAAGGTGAAAAAACTAAGAATTTAACTTCAGTAGCCAAATTGGGATAAGAAATCCCAAAGACACAAGAGAAGAGTACAACAAAAAATGACGTTTACCATTGAAGGGGTGCATTATCCAGCCTCCTTCTAAGAGTCACTCAGGCAGCACACTCCTTCACTAGCGCCTTGGACTCTGTTCATATTATAGCCAACTTTGTCGCTATCTCCATCATCCTTTTTGTGACATTATATTAATTGCTGTGATTTGAAGAGGTACGCTGAAGCATTACATGCTTTATTGACTTGCAGTAAGAAAAAACAAAATAAGAATCCAATAAAATCTATACAATTGCCCTAAACCATTAACTCATATAGGTGAGGTTCATTGGCATTCTCCATTGAAAGGCTACTTCATGCTTCATTCCATAAAGGGCCAAAAAAAATTCACAGCATTCTTTTCATTTTTAAAAATATATTTTATAAAAATGTCACATTCTTTGTAATGGCAGCTTTACATTGTCCTTTTCTCACAAAAGAGTGATTCTTTGTTTGTTTGTTTGTTTGTTTCAAAGTGAAAACTGTGTATACATAAAGTACAAGACATGCTTTGATAGACATACACCTAGTGAAAGGATTCCCTCTCCTTCCCTAGCTGGAACATAACCAACATTAAAAACCAGAGGTCAAAACTACCAACCCCAGTCAGCCCATCCTTGCCTTACCAGCCATCCCTATTCTCTTGCTCGGTGGCTACTCTGAGGTAGGTAAAACAAGGATAGGCAAATCAGGGCTGCATCTTTGATCTCTAGTTTTTGAGGCCAATTATTTTCCAAATAGATCCTATTTTGGGGGAAATGGCACTACAGTCGAGCTAATCGATCCATCTCCTCACATAGGTACACGTGTGTTAAGAACGCATAAAACCTACCCCCTAGCAAACTTTCACTATAGAATGCAGTATTACTAGTTATGATTATGCTGTAAATTAGGCTTTAGACTCATTTATCCTAGATAACTGCAGCTTTGTACCATTTGACCAACATCTCCCTATTTCTCACATCTCCATCTCCCATAACCTCTGTCCTATTGTCTTCTTCTACATCTGTTTTAGATTTCATATACAAGCAGGGTCACAGAGTATTTGTCTCTCTATTTTTGTCATATTTCACTCAAGCTGTTGTCCAGAAGGACTATTCTTTGTTTGTTTGTTTGTTTGTTTGTTTGTTTGTTTTTTGTAGTGGGGATCGAACTCACGACCTTGCACTTGCCAGGCAGGCCCTTGTGCCACTGAGCTAAATCCCTGGCAAGGAGGACTATTCTTATACTTGATATCAGTATTGTATAACCTTCCATTTTAAAAATTTAACTTCTCAGAAGAGCACCTTAGAGCAATTAGAAATGGTCTCGAAAGGCAAGGACCAAGTTTATGAAACAAGTTCGCCCTGCCAGGCACAGCAACATATGCTTGCATTGCCAGCGCTCTGGAGACTGAGGCTGGAGGATCACAATTTCAAAGCCCACCTGGGCTACATAGTGAGCCCTTGTTTCAAAACAAAACAAAAGTCCACCCTGGGATTTCTGATACATTCATAAAAATAACACTGTTTGCAGGCCTCCTCAGACTCATAATTCTAATAGCATTGTTTTCATTACAAAACTTTCCACTTTCAATTATTCCCCTCTGAGTATCAAAAAGAAAAGTACATTTTCTTCTTTTTCTATATTACATCAACTAAGCCAGTATATCCCACAGAGTGATGGTACACAGAGGGACATATTTTTTATTTTAATAGTTATGTATTTTATTTTATGTAAATTAGAAAAAATGACAATGATAGCAAGAACTTTGAGTCTGTAGATATTATTGTCTTAAACTTCCATTTTAAATAAACTAGGTATTCTAGAAGTTGGTCAATTAAAAGAAATTTTTAAAAACCCTACACTTGAATTGTTTTTGCCATGTGCCAATGAGTTATACAAACAACTCCATACTAATACTCATGAAAATACTCACCTGGGAGACAAATACGGAAAAAAAAAAATATGAGATAGGCCAGGCATGGTGGTGCACACCTGTCATTCCAGTACTTGGGAAGCTGAGGCAAGAGAATCACCATGAGTTCAAAAGCAGCCTGGGCTATGTAGTGAGCTTAAGGCCAACCTGGACTACATAGCAAGACCCTGTCTCAAAAAATAAAAATAAATATTAGATGGTACTTTAATTCCTGGGGTTTAGAAACAATAGAGTAAGATGCAAGCTCCATTTAAAAGCATTGGAATCTAAGGTAAATATATAGTATGCATGTAGTTCTTTATAAAACAAAGAACATGACTTTCAGGGCCATTAGGGAGAATATAATCTAGTTAAACAACAACAGAAGGCATTATGTAATTAGGTACTAATTAAGTGATACCGATCAGTGGCTCTCAATCTCTTTTCCTCAATAACAAGTACTGTGCAGTGGACAGCACACACATTTGGAATCCTCCACCACGGGCCACAGCACAGAGCTAGTGCAGGTCTCAGCGTACTAGCAGTAAGGCTGAGCATATTTCCTTCATGATACACACATGGTATGAAACGGAACTAGAGGGAGAGATTGTGGTGCTGTTAGGATCAGGATTCATAGTGAAAGCAGGATCTGCTCCATCTTGAAATATAGGTAGAATTTGAGTAGATGGAGAAGTGGTGATGTTTTTAGTAAGAGTCAGAGGTTACACAAACGTGTAGAGAGCCTACAGGAGAGGAGAGGGTGTGTGCAGGCAATTACAGGAGAAGACAACTCAGAGAGCTGGGTCAGGGCACAGAACGCTAAGCAGTTTGGGCTTGGCCAAACCTAGCATTTTTTTCTGTTTTTGCACATCCTGGGGAGATAATTTTTACACTTTTAATGGGCATTGTAAACACCATATACTATACTAGATGTTGCCTCTATCTCTCTAGCCCTTTACCAAAAACGTTTGGCAATCCAAGTAAAAATAATGGTGAGCCACCAATCATGAGCAGACATGAAAAGAAAGCAATGTTTAAAGTAATGTTTCAGGAAGGTAATGTTTAAGGAATGCATGTGGGAACAGTGTACAGGAGAATAAATGGAAGAAAACATAAACATCAAGGTAGAAAAATAATGGGAACCTCAATTTGTGGCAGTGAAATAGAAAAGGACAGATTTAATGATGTGTCATAAAACTAGAAATCTGTGACTATGTAACCTCACTTACCAAAGTAGACTTTGCAGATACCATTAAATTAAGGATTTGAGATGGAGAAATTATCCTAGATTTCCAGAGACAACTGTTACAATCCCAATGGTCCTTATAAGACAGAAGTCAGAGACTCAATTGGAAATGAAGGTGCGACAGTGGAAGCTAAAGGTTAGGGTAAGGTAAGGATGAGGCCAAGAGCCAAGAAATGCAGGCGAATCTGAAAGGTGGAAAAGGCAAGAGCCAGAGGCTCTAAAAGAAATGTAGCCCTGTGTATGGCTTGATTTAGACTTCTGACTTCTAGGACCATACTGTAATCATGTTAAGTTCTGAAGTTTGTGGTAATTTGTTACAGCAACAATAAAACACAAATGCAAAGGTCTATTAAGTAGGGGTGAGAAAGAAGAAGGTTGGCAGGGATTCAGAGAAGACTGTAGGACCAAGCCTGATGTGTCTAGAGAATGAAGTAGAAAAAGGAAAGACACGCGAAGAAGTGCATTTCAGGAAAGGAAGAACACTTCAGAAAAAGGAGGGGAAAGGATAAAGGAGAGCAGAGAGCCCAAGGACTTAACCACATTGAAGAGCAGGCAAGGAAATGGGACTTTGCCCTCTCCCCAGTCCCTCCCAAGAGCCTTCCTTCCCCCAGCTGATGAGAGTGACACACGGAGAATGTGAACGTGGGCCTGCTAGGACTCATCTTGCTCACTGCGGTGACATCAGCAATGAGTGTAGCCCCTGGCACACAACTTATCCTTAACAATCTAGATCAGTTCATTCACTGACTGACTGATTTGTCCCAGAGGAAAGTTCCTAATATTCAACATTATCCGTGACACTTCTTTATCCAGTACAACCTCCTAAGTCACTCCATACCCATGTAACCCAACAGAGTAATAGCTCTTGGGTCAGAAAAATCTCCGAGCTGAGCTTGCAAATATCCTGTGGTGTTCACCAAATTTGACAGCAGAGAGAAAGAGGCCTCCACAAGTCCCAAGCTGTGTAAACAGCCTGTGGGTTTCCCTGGCCCACAGACCTGATTTGCTTCCCTTGGGTGGCTCACAGGGAGCTGTTGGTTCCATGTGCTTTTTTTATGGACTGCCTTTGCTTTTTGGGAAAAGGGCAGTTGCTGTTTTGTGATTCCTTGAAAGGCAAATGAGGGTGGTGGTTAGGAAAACGCATTTTGGAAGCCAGACCTTTCAGAAACACGGAGACATCTTCCAGCTGAGGCACGTTGTCCTCCCTGTAGCCGCAGTATTTACTCAGCAGGGGGAAGTTCTTCAGATACTCTTGGCACGCATGAGTAGGGTAGAGTTTGGAGAGCTCCCGGAATACAATGCCCCAAGTTTTGGTTTCTTCTCCGGTATACTCCACCCTGGGAATAGGCTGACCGCTAGGCAGGAAAAGAAGAAGAAATCAATCTATGGTGGCATACACTGTAACATCAGCTCTGTGGGAGGCTGAAGCAGGAGAGCCAAAAGTTCAACCTCCATCTGGACAGCTTAGCCAGACATCATTGTAAAACTTCAAAAACAAAATTTTAAAAGAGAGAAGAACGTAGTCAGTGCAAAAACCTGGGTTCAATCCTCTGCATATACATATACACATACATCTAGCTTTGAACTACTAAGTATATTCTCACCTAAACACAAGTCAGATTCTTACGGAGTGTCCAAAAGAACCTATTAAGTATTATTTTTGCTTGTTTGTTTTTAAAGTAAACATTAATCTTCTAACGTGGTGTGCATTTAGCCTGCCATGTAATTTTAATTAAGTTACTTGTATATCTTTATAGAAATGCAGTAAGATTTATGTTCTTACACTAAGGTTGGTAACTTTAAGAGTTCTGGGTAACAAGGAACTGGTTTTGGCATAAAATTGTGCTCTAAGAGTTTTTCTGCAATGGCAAGACAACAATAAATGGAGGTTGTCCCTTGAAAACAGAATTGCCCTGCTAGTTCTCTTTGTATCCTGCCCAGATGCCCCTCAGTTTCAAAGTGCAATTTTGTGGCAAATACTAAAAGACTATGCTGAATTTAAAATGAGAGTTTTGCAAAATAAGGAACATTGATTGCAGGTCATGCAGAAAGGCACACACATTAAGCCATCTCCCTTTAGGACAAGGGTTAGCGAACTTCCTTTAAGAGACCAGAAAGTAAATACTTCAGGCATGTTGCTCACGTGGTCCCTGGCACAATTCTGGTGGTCTCTGGCACAATTCTGCCACCATCTCTCCAAAGCGGCCATATGTAACAGAGAAGCAAAAGGATGGAATGCATTCTAATGAAACCTGCTTGCATTTGCCCACAGGCATTAGCGTGCTATTGACTGGGTTTGATTCTTGAAAGGTTGTCCAGACTGCAATGGTTGCAGAGAGCTTCCTGGGAGGAGGCACAACCTGAGCTGAAACTTGTTGTCTTGTAGGATCTGACAAACAGGTGACAAGGAAATGCTGTTCCACAGCCAGCAGCTGAGCACAAGAGATTTGGTTCCAGACACAACCTGGGACCTGGAGGAGAAGGGGACAGTAGATATGTGCTTTGCAACTGATTGAGGGATTAGAATCTAAATGCAACCTCTTATTAAGATCCCTGTTCTGCAAGTGAATTAGAATTTGAGAAGTTTCTCATGTCATGTTCAAGAGCCCCACTGCCCACTCTAGCCATTCATCCAAAGCTCTGCCCTTAAAGTCTGCAAATATGCATGCATGACATATGAAGGTCAAATACAGATAAAAACAGGGTTTCTGCCTCTGCAATCTATGACTCCAGGCTGAAGTAGGTAGTCACTTGTCTACACAGAGGCCCTGTGTACACAAGGTAGCAACTGCGACCTGGGGTCACTGCAGCTGCCGGGCACCTTCAAGGAGCTGGGATCATTCCAGAGAATCCCCTGAGGTGGTAAAGAAGAGAAAGGCAACAACAACAAGAGTAGGCTACAAACAGATCCCCACACCGCCCTCCCAACTGCAATCCCTCATATATTACAGGGATTTGTTTTGTTTTGTTTTGTTTTTTGTTTTCATTTTTGTTTTTGTTTTGTCCCAATACTGTCTGTTTAAAGTTCAACTCCAAATTGGTTCTTATTGCTCCCAGATTGTTTTGTTTTGTTTTGTCTTTTCTCTTTAAAGAAAAAGAAGGAGGGTGGAGGAGAAGGAGGAAAGGAAGAGAGGAGGTAGAAAATATGTAAGCAGTGAGAGAATACTGAAGAAATAGCTAGAAATTAACTTTTCCTTTCCCTAAGTACCAAGACTAGGGTTTATATAAGCCAAATTAAAAAAAAGATTAGCCTTCTTTAAATTTGACTGTTTATAGCAAATAAAAAATTACAACCTGCAAATATTTGCTGGGAAGATCAAGACTAAGTCTTGAGATTCATGATGAATTTAGAATGAAAACTTGATATGGGAAGATTAAAATATAACAGATACAAGCAAAAGTATATAAATATTCTGCCTTTGGATCCAGAATATTCAGTTAAATCAATTCGCATCACATGGGCCAATAAAACTAATAAGCGTTGTGTGTGATGAGAAGGTGGGAAAGTAATGAGGCTGAAACAATAAACGAAGTATTGAGAAGTCATTTGAAGAAAATCATTGTGTCAAACTTTTCCTTTCAGTATCAATCTGCAAACATGCAGCAATTCAAAGGGCAGCTGAATGTAGCCAGGAAGGCAAAGAACGAGCATCAGTGTGAATTAGAGTGGGAAGAAAGAATTACACAGGTCTGTTCATCAATAATGAATTTCCCCCAGCACAATCATGGGAATATGGGTGGCTGAGCATGTTCGCATCTGTTTGCACTTGTCCACTCTGCCTGGGTAGCTGCTGGCCTGCTCTCTGAGCTGATAAACTGGGACAGGGCCCCACTGCTACCATGACCAGCTGAGTCATCTCTGGTGCTATGAGATTTCTCACATCACTCTAACGCCCTGTCCTCGGCAACTCTTTCAAGTAAATACTCAAAACTTCATTGTAAAAGGCTAACTTAGTCCATTTCATTTCTATGGAAAACATCCAAAATACAGAAAAAATAAGAAACTCTTTTTTTTATGTAGTTCATATGGGTATAGGATAATAGCTAAAATTTGAGAGTTTACCATGTGCCATTTTATGAATTAACCTTTGATTTTCTTTTTTTATTTTAAAGAGAAAAAAACAGAAAAATCAAGAAACAAACCTAAAAAGCAACAAAAATAAAAGCAAAAAAACAACAACAAAATCCAATAGCTATATAGGTTTTCAATGATAGGAATTTAATACTGGTTTTTATACTGCATATTGTTATCTTCAAAAGTTTCTCAGGTTACCAGATACAGGAATAAAACAAAAGAGTAAAACAAGAACATAACACTGAATTTCAAAAATAAGACAAAAGAAAATCCCCCACATTTGCCACACTGCACACAGCCATCCGTAAATAAATGCCCAGACCACCAACTCCAGGCCCACAAAGTCAATCAAACAATACAAGCATCAAGCTATTACTTTCACCTCAGTTGCTATCATCTCACCCTGAATCTTCTGAATCAGCCAGTTTCTTACTGGTTCACGGGAAGGTATGTCTTCTTGCTGAGTCTCTTCCCAATCCCCATGGTGGAGCCAGGCTCATGGGAAGGCGTAATTTGTCCTAAACTTTGATTTTCATGTGAATCAACCCATTTGATTTTCACAGTTCCATAAGATTGATATTGTTATTATCCCCATTTCACAGATGGAGAAATTGAGGTTCAAAAAGATTGAACAAATTGTCTAAAATCATGAAGCGAGACTTAAAGCCTAGTCCATATTGCTCAAGACACTACAATCTTAATTGGTCAGTACATACCAGTGAAATTAAAAATTTATTTCAGACATCAATTTATCTTCATATTCCAAACTAAAAGAAGGTTTAACCATATGGTGTGATTGGGGTGTAGAAAACTCCTCTACAGTCATACGTTATGATTCTTGCATGTAGTTGTAGATCATAAAGAGAAATTTCTTACACACTTATTCCTCAAACTTCTCAGTGAAACTCAATGCTGGGTTACCAATAGAATAAGTGTTTTGGGGACACGAAGAATATAGAATCATTCAACTATTTTTAACACTTTGAAATTTGACATTTGGAAAAATAAAAATTGTCATGGGAATATTATATTGTATTGCATTTTTCCACACTTGTAATGGCTTAGTGGGGGGGGTATAAATTGCATCTGAAAAAGGTGCCAGAGAGGAGTCCTGACCCTTTGCAAGCCTAAAATATATGCCTGTATGCCATTATGCATCTATCTGTGGGTACCTGTTATAAGGTATGCAAACAGACATCATACATCAGCATCATAAAACTTGGCTCCAGTCCAAAACTAAAGCTACTTACATACTCCACATTCTAGAGAAAGCCCTCCCCACCAACTGAAACCAGCCATCTCTTTAGAGGGACCATTAAGGTAAGGCATCAGAAATGGCCTTACCACCAATAATCTCCCATACCACCCTTCCCAACCCATTCCCAGACCTCATCCACCAGTCCACTAGGGAATAAGAGGTGCTCAGAGTTGTGGCAGGACAGGGTTTGATGGAAAGGGCAGGTTCTTTTCTCTTACCTACATCAGGAGGGTAACTTGCTCCATTAAATAAATTCTAAGGATGGCTGACACATGCCTGAAGTTCTTCCAACTTTCCCAGATGGATCTTGCTGTGCAGTAGGACCACAGGGGTCCCCTATGCTGGCAGCAGAACAGAGCAGGGAAGAGGCAGACCCTGGGAGATTGCATAGAAGCCTAGCAGTATGGTTCACTTTGGGGGAGAAGTGGGTACTCCTTTGTCATATGTTCTTGGAAATTTAAGGTTCACATGAACATGAAACCTATTACCCAACAAAATCTAGAGATTTTGTGAGACCCAATGTCTTAGTCACACTTTTGTCATTGGGACAAAATACCCAACACCTACAGTTTAAAAGAGGAGAGATTTATTTTAATTCATGGTGTCAGTTCGTGGTCATCTGGCTCCTAGGCAGGAAAAAAATGGTGGAAGGGAATGGCAGAAAAAAAGATCCTCAACCCTTGTTACCCAGGAAGCAGAGAGAGAAGTGAGGATCATTGGACAACAATGTACCCTTCCAGGTCACACCCTCAGTGACCCAACCCCCTGAGGCCCCACTCCCTAAAAGCGTATTAGCTACTGAATTCATCAAGTGTAGCACCCACATGATCCAATCACTTTCCCAGCACACATGACTATTTGGGGGAGAGAACAATTAGCCTCCAAATCAGTGTGTCATGCCTTAGAGAAAAATGGGGGCGCCTCACTCTATTCAGTTCTGCTCAGTTCTCAGGAGCAGAAAATACTCTACTGGTTCCTTGTATCCCTCATGAAGAACCACAGAGGGCACCCAAGCTCTGGGGTGCACAGACTGGTGGAAGGGTCCATAACTACTAACAAGACCAAGGGCACATTTCCACATGGGTAGAGGTGGAGGGAGTGGCGCTACCCTCCAAGACAATGTATAACACTGCGGAGTCTGCCACTTCAGAAGAATGCCCTATCAGGAAAAATCTGCTTGAACTAGGATGACTTTGGCCTGAGACATGTCCACCACTGATTCTCCAGCAATCACATAAAATACCCCAGTCTCTTCCCTCCCTCTTGTCAGAGCCCCAACTCCAGAGGCTCTAGGTCCTAAAAGAGGGAAAGAAAGGAAGTATATGTGGCATGGTGGCACATGCCTACAATCTCAGCACTCCAAGAGGAGGAGTCAGGAGCATCACTATGAGTTCAAGGCCAACCTCAACTACATAATGAAACCCTATCTCAAAAAGACAAAAAAAAGAAGACAGCATCTCAGAACTAAGGTTTGCCTTCCCTCGAAAACAAAATAAAATTATACATTCCCTCCTAATAACTACAGGGAAAGAAGATAGATTTGAATCTGCTTTGAGAGTAATCTTTTTTAGATGAACAGGACCAGCTCTTAAACACCCAAGCAAGACTATACCAACAATTGAAAATGACAGGACATCCGATGTTCCTACAGAACTTGCTCCCCGATAGGAAAGTAGGATTCAACAAAACGCAGTTTAAAGTCATGAATAGAAAAATAAAGCCATCTATGTTGGTATAAGTTGCAACAAGATGATACTCCTCAACAGACTAGTCATGAATATCTGAAGAGTCTCCACTGTATAGAACGAGCTTGAATTTTAGAATGTTCAGTAACCACCAAAATTATTCTTCACAATTTCCTAATTCACAGAAAAAGAGCAACTGTGACTTTAAATGGATTTCATTCACTGCATGTTCTGCCCTCTTAGGAGCCAATGTTCAATAAGGACAGGACTAGACAAGGACAGAATGGTGACTGTGGGGATTTTAGTTGACAGTAAAAAAAAACCCGCCTACTCAGCCATGACTAAGAAGTTTCTTTGGACATTTCAATGGCAGTAGGAGGCATCTTTCTCCCTACACGTTTAACTTGCACTCTTCCTAGAAACTGGGGAACAATTCAGAGAAAACTGCCTTATCCCGACAGAAAGGAAGAAGTGGAACGTACACAGATACACCTAACTGAGGACGGCTATGGAGAGTTATTCATGTAAGTCCTGAGCTTGTTTGACCAAAAGTTGTTTAAACAAATACATTTTTGACACAGAAATTCAGGGACATATACCCCAAAGACACTAAAATTGTGGGTGATCTTTCCATAACCATATGAATAAGCAAAAGTGCTTTCATTTCATTTAACTATTTCCTTAACAGTTAAATCAACAGCAAGCTACTTTTCATATGCATAGTTGTATCTTTCTAATTTGAGGAATTGTAAAATGCTTAAGGTGGTACTGTAACAGAAAATACACACACACGCACACCCTGCCAGCCAGTATACTTCAGTTTGTTAGTTGCCCAGGTAATACTTCCTGTTACAGATCCAGTTGCTCCTGTCTTAGAAACAGCTGGTCACTATGATGTATAGCTGGTCACTGTGATGCACATTGTATAAACCAATCCCCAGTTGACAAGCCATTCTGCCCCTGTACTTCCTGTTTGCTTATCCCACATAAGCCCTAGACCACCAGAGATCAGGGCCTGATATTTTGGGAGTGATTCCAATCAGTGCCCACGGATGTAAACAAATCTGCCTCTAAATCCTGGGTGTCATTTTGGTATGTCTGCCTGCTGTAGTGGTACATCCTGGTTGCCTTCCAGAGTCCTTGCTGCTAGAGTCCTAGTATGAGCTGCAGTTTCTCTGCTTGTGTTGACTTTGGAGGACCTCTAGTGTGGGGAAGCAATTCATTTATTCAGGGGAAGAAGATGTGACAGGCCGCAACTGATAGTATTGACATCAAGATGGTAAACCTTGCTAAAATACAACACTGATCATATTCTTTGAGAAAAGATGGATTTTCTCAGAAGCAAGCACCAACCAGAGCATAAGGTGAACAGAGAATTGGTTAAGGGTTTGGGGAAATCTGAATGAGACAGGGAAGAACCCATTTTCTATTTTTTCATTATGTTTCTTAGAGCAAGAGATGCTCACTTATTTGAGAGCTGTTTATCTGCCTGGAATAGACTCCCTCTCTCATCTTTGTTTCATCTTTTCTCTCCTCCTCCCTCTTAGCATGTGTCTCTTGATTGACACTTCCACCTATGCAGAAGGTAAATGAGAAGAAATGAAATACAAAATCTATCAATTTTACAACCCATTTGCAATTAGCTCTTCTCTAAGGATTTCAACAGGGACTTTAGAGAAAGTTTACAAGAACATCAAGGCTGGTGGAGTCTATTCTTGTTCCTTCTTGATTCATGAGAGGCATTTACTGTACTCCTCAATGGGCATACCCTGATTTCTGCATAATTTCTAGAAGTTATTTATAATTTCTCTCCTTTTCTTGCTGCCCAAGAAAGCACACAAGAATACAGAAAAATAAGAATGACATTCTAGTATTATTATAAGGGTAAACTTGCTTTTTTGATCAAATGTATTTTTTTCTAAAAAAGTATTCATCATTCATACAATGTACTGTTGGTTGCGATTGACTATTGTACCTTTGACAACGGAGGACATACCCATGTGCAGAAATTTCAGTCATTTCTTGATGACTCCCACTTATATCTAGTGACCCTAATGTCATTCACTATTGTGCTTCATGAAATTGTGTCACCTGCATTCACATATCTCTAGAGGAATCAAGGAATGTTCAACAAGAAAACTGAACATGCCTCTGTGAATGAATAAAAAGATGCCAGAAAAAAGAAAAATCCTGAGTAGAATGGATGGATTCCATTAAGATTTAACCAGAAAGCAAACTTCACCCTTCTAAATGATTTTCAAGAATATGTAAGAAAGATCTGGGGGCCTCTGTACTTGATAAAATAGTACTTCAGAATTCAGGCCACCTAGAACACTGGATAATATTTTGTAATAAAATATTATCAGTGATACCAAGAGGGGGAAAACAAGAAGGAAAATATTCACAATAGTACTCTGCTTTATCAAAGAGATGCCTGCATGCCTACGTTTCTTGAGTTCTATTCATGACAGTTACGGTATGGAATCTTAAGTTCTATTCACAATGGTCTAGGTACCCATTAACAAATGAATAGATAAGGAAAATGTGGCATATATAACAACAGAATATTATTCAGCCATAAAAAATGAATGAAATCCTGTCATTTTCAACAACATATGTGGAACTGGAGGGCATTTTCAAATGAAACAAGCCAAACAGAGAGGAAAATACCATGTTGGCTCTCACACGTGAAAGCTAAAAAAAACTTGACTTAAATGTGGAATAGTGATTACTAGAGATTGAGCAAGGCTGCTGAATGAGAAATTCGATTTGATCAGTGTTCTCTGAATACACATGTGGAAATATTACACAGAACCCCATTTTTATATGTAATTAACACTTTTTCATTTAAAATCTGTCACCTCTTTGGAATATATGCTTCTTGAAGACAGGATTTTTTTTTTGTTTATTTTCATATCCTTGTCATCCAAAGTACAGCCTGTGATACACTGGTGTTCAATAAATAATACTTGCTGAATAAATAAATCAACCAACGAGCCTAAAATGTCATAAATTTAAATATTGAGAAAATGTATAGTTATGCATCAGAGAGTCTGACAGATATGTATTTGTCTTACTTCACCCTTGCTTCATATATTTTTAGCTATGGAAAATGCAATTCTAAAGATTTTGAGATTCTAATCAATGTTCTGGTAGCTCCCATTTAGTTTTATGTACTATTTACATGTGTTTCTTTCTTTCTTTCTTTTTTTTTTTCAAATTTTTCTCAACTCGGACCTCCTTGTCCCTGCCTAGACACTGTTATCCAGTCATACCTGCAGCCAAAATTTTCACTAAGAAAGTAAACAGGATATATAAATCCAAAACGACATAGAAGTCTAAACTTCATTAAATACAGCGATATTTCCTGGCCTAGACATCCTAATGAATGAACTTTCAAAGATATTTTTAATTCCATAGGGCACAATGACTTAATGATATTTTTCAAAAAGAAACTCACAAATCAGTGCAGCAACTCAACAGCCATCTGAGTGACACCACGATTCCAAAGGTTCAAGTGGTCTCGTGTAACGTGACATCTGGTAAGAAAGTTGGGAGGCCCACGACTGCTAAGACATATCAGGGTAAGTATAAAGGCACAAATGCATTTTCAGCTTCTCCCCTAGGCCAGTCAGGTAAGGAGCATTTGTGATCACATATTTTATTTGCTTTTGCAAATGAGTTTTGCACACATGAATTTTCGTAAATGAGGCTATGGGCCCTAAGGAACTTTCAGATGGTAGCAAACAAAAACGTTAGTTTGTTTTGTTCACATTGTTAATATTGGTGCTGCCTTTACAAGAGACATAATGAAAATAAACTACTGCACCTAGGGAGCCTCGGGGAGAGTGAAGATTTAACTCCTGGAAATTATTTGTTTTTATTTGTCCCGTGCACCACAGGGTAGGGCTTCCCACCATTTCCCCACCTTGCAGAAAGCCCTCTTCACATAACAGAGGAGTGATTTTCATCTGTAAAAAAAAAAAACTAGCATGAAATTATATATCAACAGCAACAACAACAGATTTAACATCTTTCAAAATGCACGTGCTCACCATACACAAAGAGACTGAACACAAAGAACCCGATACAGGAAGAAGCTAAAATTCTCAAGTTACCAATGGCAGCCAACAATCTCAGTCCCCTGGGATGCAAAGACCCAGAGCTAGGGTCTCAAAGAGGTCCAAAGTCAGTCTGCTACATCTTGCGCCTTGACCAACAGGGCCCAAGGCTTCTCATTCCTGGCCCCGACATTTTTCATTGGTAAAGGAAGGAGCACAATTAACCCTTTAGTTAATGGCCTACATATGTTAGCAACAGCACTTACTCTTTCACGCATCACCCTAATTGAAATAGTACTATTCTAGCTCATTATATGGATCTTGCTGATTTTATAAGATGACTAAGTAACTGTCATTATTCCTATTTTATGGTTGCAAAAACAGGCTAACAAACACTGTAATCTGTCCAAGGTAAAACAGCTGAGAAGTGGAGTAGCATGACTTAGATCTAGGAAGCCTAACTCTAGAGACCCTACTCATAATAGACACACTTCATTGTAAGGTACTGAATATTCTGTGTGTACCCAGCACTGAGGTTTGGCCCCCATTTCCTCATTTGAAACTAAGGCAAATAAGACTACTTCCCAACACGATGAGGATGGAATAGGATGTTGTCTGAAAGACCCTTGGGTCAGTGCCTAATACCTAATAGACACTCAGTGGGGTTGATTCCCACCCTCCAGCTACACAGAAATGAATAAAATTCCATCACTTCCCTGCAGGGTTGGGAATAGGTCTGGAGATAACAAAACAGCGCTGCTCCATATAAATCCTTTCACCTCTCAGGCAGAACATGTGGAAGTAATTTGTCTTCTTTGTGTTCATGGAAATCATTTTAAAGTGAAAATACCCACTCCTCTTTCCCCATGAAACATGTTAGAATTTGGTACAACTGCTGTCCCTGTCAATGAGTGATACAGGTCATACTGTGCTAATGTTTTCCACAGCTGTGGGAGCCATGTTATAATCAGACAACATCCTACTGAGGCATTCATGCACACCTAAAAACCCACCAAGCCCCAAAAATAAAAAAGGAGAAACCTTTTCCAAATCAATTTTTCCTTTGTCTCTCTTTGCAACACTCAGACTCCCTTCCTTTTAGCCATTGAGCTAAACTTCAGGTAGAGAGAAACATTTGGCATGAAAATGATTCTCCCATGAAGCCTAAAGTCTTTTAAATACCTATAAGAACTGTGTGTTTGTACATTTTAAATATGCTGAGAATTCTGTAAGGAGCAGAATAACTTTTTAAAATTCAAGTCATTTAATTCTATTGCTCTTCTTGTCAACTTGTGTGTGATGTAACGTAATGTCAAATGAAAGTTGAACACAGATTTTTAAGAAAGAAAAGAATAGGTGTGGCCTTAGGCAGAGAAAGATATTTAGATTCTGTAAGAGAGGCATTCTTAAAATCCCTAATGTGACCTTCCTCAAAAACGATTCTAGTCATCTGGGAAATGACCCCAGTACTACAAATATTCGGTTTTGCTCTACTTTTCAATTTACCGCTCCATTTCAGAGAAATTAAAGCATCAACAACTAGTGTTTATGCAGGAGCCACGAAATACCCAAACAGCCACATATATCTCAGTTTCATTCAAAACCTGGGAAAGCAAATCAATGAAGGATAATGGAATGGGATAAAATTAGTTCAGTCGGGGAGAAAACATATTTGCCTTCTAAGGTGTCTCTTCTCAAAAATGCAAAGAAAGGAAAAAAATTAAAACTTTCTCCCACATCATAGAATAGCCCGTAATTCATCAAGGTGACCATCTGCCAGTGAAACTGATGAGAAGACCTTAAGGATAAAAACTTGTAACCCCCAGTTAAGTTTTTCCCTGTTGAGAAAGCATAACCTCCCCTTCCATTCTTCCCTCATTTTCTATTGGTTGTGTTTCCAATTAGGATTCGCCTATCTAAAAATAGGTAATGTGGTACTCACGACTCCTGTTAGTAATGTATTCCTTTAAGCTACATTCTGAAACCAAGCAGGATCCATAAATCATGCCTCTTCTCGCATGAAATGAGAAATGCTAAGGTCAACTGAAATTTCTGGAAAGGTGGAGAGGTGGAGCCACCCCAGTTATTTTTCTGCAAGTCGCAATAATTGCAAGTGCCTCTTAGGAGAGACTCAGCATCAGTAATTTCCTTGCTCAAGCATAAAGCTAAATTGTCACAGCTTCTTATGTGTGGGAGAAGCCTTAATATGCACAGTACTGAACGCTAAGAGATAAAAGGCAGGTCTGCAAAATAGCTCTCCACAAGGTCTGGAGAGCCTAATGTGGCTTCGTCTCTGATCATCTTCCCATTGTGTTGCAGACCTACAGCTGACCCCTGCTGAGTCACCTGGCAAAAGAGGAAAGTTCAAAGACCTCCTGAAAAGTGAGGTGGTGGCCTGGAAGTCCAGTATGTTCATTCTATCATATGCCCATTCTATAGTGATGTGTCTTTTTAAATATTTTAAAAATCCATGGCATATTACTAAATCTCAGTCCCAGAGGGTTTTGTTTTGACACTATATAGTGGGTGGCAAAAGAAAAAAAAAAAAGTCCCTCTTTGCTTTGATGAGAAGAGGTTATAATCAACATCACTCCATACTGACAAAGAAAATATATTCTTTCTCTCTCTTTCTCCCTCCCTCCCTCCCTTTCTCTTGTAGAGCAGCATAGAATACTCATGAGCTCACCCAGATTGAATGCTCCTGCCAAGCTGGTGATTGCACTTTTGAAATGTACTAGTCTCCATTTGGAGCTGTTTTGTTTTAGGGTCTCTGTTTTGCTGAATACTTACCTCAGAGCAAGTAAATCACAATGGTTGCCGTTTTATAAATCAAAAAAATCTAGAAATAAATAGGCTAGTAACTAGTGAAAGCCAGAGTGTCGGATCCCTGGCAATTGTTTTTCAAACATTAAATCAGCTGTGTTTATTTTCCTTCATTCTGTATCCTCTGAGGGTTGGGCTTTGGGCAGGAGGAGAGCCCCGGGCCTGGGAGAGCAGAGGAGATTTGCACAGTGGGATTAGAAATGGTTCTGCCAGCCAGAGCCAGACAGATGTCCCAAACCACCTGTGAGAGATTCCGGAGGCTTGGGGTCACACAGGGCTGATTAGAGTACTGATTCCATAAAGACTTTTCAAAATTTAATTCAAATCGAGAGTTGGAATATGTTTCAAATACTGACAAAGACTGCATATTTCAAATATTCTGAGAATTCTGTAAGAAGATTAACTTTTCAAAATGCCATGTCTCTTGGTTCTATGGCTGCTATTTTCAATTTGTATGTGAAACAACCTATGTCAAGTAGAAGTTGCTACAGTTACTTCAAGACAAAATAAAAGGAAGACAAGAAAAGATGTTTCCTCTTGGGCATTCAGAGTCTATGAGAGCAGCATTCTTGAAACTCCTGAAAGTGACTGGCCTTACTCAAAAACTATTCTGGTCATCTGGGAAATGATCCTCGTACAGAAAATGTTTCCTTCCAGTCTACTCTTCAATTTACTACTACATTTAAGAGCCACAAAACCAAGGGAGGCTCCAACCAGAAGACAACTAGCCTGCCTTCTTGGTGAGTGTGCGCCACAGGCACGGACTCCAGGAAGAGAAAGAGGTGTGCCTCTCGAGAACCCGCCATGTTAGGCAGGGAGGCTCCAACCAAAAGACAACTAACCTGTCTTCCTGGTGAGTGTGTGCAACCTGCGTGGACTCCAGGAAGAGAAAGATCTGTGCCTCCCATAGGCCTACCAGCACGCGGGCTAAGAATCAAGGACATCCCTGCCACCCCCCGTAAGCAACCTGCTGGTTTGGAGGACTGGCTAAGTTGATAGCAACTACGGTACATAAAGCAACTAATTGCATGTATTGTTTGGTTGATTTTGCAGGCCTGGAGTCAGCAGTCTGAGCATCTTGGAAAGTATGCAATGTAGCAAATATGGGGGATTCTCTTCTGTCTTGTCTTTGAGGCCCAATATTTTTCTCATTGTTTTGCTTTTTCCTGATTAATTTTTTTTTACTTTATTTCATATTCTGTTTTTATTGGTTTTATTCTATTTTGTTTTTGGTTTGATTTTACTATACCTGATGGAATGGTCAACTATTCTGAAAATAACAAGATATACTATAGTAGCTATTGTTTTCCTAGTATCTTTCTTTGAAGTTCTGTACCAGTTCTATTACTCTGTTTTGATTGACTTTGTTCTGTTACGTTTTGTTGGATTTTACTATCTTTAAAATAAAAAAAAAGAGCCACTAAACCATCAACAACTGGTGTTTATGCAAATGACACCATCAGCTGTGCTATCTTTAGTGAGCTTCTGAACTTAAGTTCCCTTCATCACGATAGTAGCACCTATCCCCAAGGCTCCTCGTGAGGTTAATAACAACATAAATGACATGCTTAACACGCTATCCAAAATATGGCAGGAACTTACAAAAAAGAAGCTAAAACTACCTGATAGTGTGACCTGACAGAGCAACCTATGATGAACGTTTCCACCACCATTAGCCACTCAGGGGCAAATCCAACACAACTGAACCCCAAGTTGCACCCTCTGACTTTGGTCTGGTTGAGAGTCATTAGCCTGGAAAGGTCTCCTAGTGGGTGAGTTTTTCAGATGGAAGAAGAAACTTACATGACTGATTTACCAGAAACTGAAAAATGCACCCCCCAACATATTTTTTAAAAGCTCCTATAATCCACCACACAATGCCTTAAGTCCCTTAACTCAGTCATTCTTTAAGGTCTTTATTCATTTAAAATGCATGTAACAATTGATTAAATGGAATCAGATCGTTAACTACTTAAAATGTGACAATCATATCTGTATCACAGACATCATATGTACCACAGGTTCACCACTTCCTTGTGTCAATCAGCATTCTGAGCCCTGGAACAATCACTAATCCCCTCAAGCACCCATGCTAGAGATTGTGCTCATTTTAAGTAGGCACTGAGACTTCAAAAGAGTAGGTCACTGATCATGGACACAGAGCATGTCATAAGAGAGAAGAAATTCAAAGCCAGTTTATCTAGCTCCAAAACTTGCATTCAGCTCCATGTTCTGCTATACCATATCTCTGCTTTCATGGGAATTAGTTCTGTAGATAATGCATTTGCACCCACCATGAGAGCAGTTAAGGAAGCTCTTGAAGAAACAAAATGGAACACAAGAATCGTATGTGGTGCCAACCTTTAGGATGGCCTCCAAAGAACCCTGTCACTGGGTATTCATGACCATGTACAGTGCCCTCCTACACTGTGTCAGGGTAGATCTGTGAAACCAAAACAATATAACAAATGTGATTTGTGTCACTTTCAAGGTTGTTATAAAGAGCAGATTCTGTCTTGATTCTGCCTTGTTTTCTCTCTCTCTCTACTCTGATCATTTGATTTCAGGGAAGGTAGCTATAATATCTTCATGATGCTCAGGCTGCCCAGTGGAAGGGGCATACTGCAAGAAACTGATGCCTTCAAACCCAAGAGTGGTAGCACATTCCTCTAAGCACAGCACTCTGGGAGGCTGAGGCAGGAGGATCACAAGTTTAAGCCCAGGCTGGGCAACTTAATGACTTAGTAAAACCCTGTCTCAAAATTTAAAAGGGGAGGTAGAGTGTTGAGGATGTACTTCAAAGGCCCTGAGTTCAATCCCCGGTGTTATGAGAAAGGAAAAAATAAATCAATAAAAGGAGAAGGAAGAGAAAAAGGAGGAGGAGGAGGAGAACAGGTAGGAGGAAGAAGAGGGAAATGAGAAGAAAAACAACAATAGCTACAACACAGGAGGAGAGTAACAACTGAGGCCTTTTGCTGACAATCCTGTGAACAACCACATTCCAAGCAGATCCTCTAACCCTTGTTGTACCTCTAGACAATTTCTGGTCTGGCCAACACTTTGCCTTATGATTCAGAAACATCCAGCCAAGTTGCGCGCTAATTCCTGACACTCAGAAATTGTTTGGGATAATAAACGTGTGTTGTTTTAAGCTGCTAATTTTGAGAGCAAGAAAGTAAAGAACTAATATAGTGTGAAAATCAGATAAATCAGGGGTTAAAGAAAGCCTTAATAATCCAGGAAAGGCTTCATATGCCTATAATCTCAGCACTCAGGAGGCTGGGGCAGGAGAATCACCATGAGTTTGAGGCCAACTGGGCTACAAAGTGAGTTTAAAGTCAGCCTGAACTACATAGCAACATTCCATCTCAAAAAAAAAGAGAGAAAGAGAGAGACTTTGTAAGGGGAATAGAAAAAGATGACATTCAAGGAGTAATAAAAGATTTGAGGCATGAAGATAGATGAAAAGGAGAGATCAGTTGAAGTGACAAAAAAAAAACACATAATATTAGCAAAGATTTATATAGCATTTCCTCAGTAGTGTTCTAAGTGCTGACACTGTGTTGGCTCATTACATTTTCATGGTAATCTGATAAAGTAGTACTGAAGTTATTCCCATTTTAAAGGTTACAAAACTGAGGCATTGAAGTCTTAGTAGTTTGCCCCGGTAAACAGTTAAGGTGAGATTCACTAGGCAGTTCACCTCTCACCGCTGCCTCTTCATCCCTCCACAAACTATCTTTCTGATGTAAAGAGAAATGGAGGGGAGGCAACTAAAGCCCTCCAGGTTGGTCAGGGGTCTGAGGAAACCCATGCCTTTGGTCTAAATTCCTTGATGATTCTTTTGATAAAGAAAATAAAGTACATTGCATGGCAGTTTCCTCATTTATTTCGCTTAATCCTTAGTATATTCTCGTGCCAGAAAAAGAGTAGATATTTTTATCTCCATTTTACAGCAGAGAAAACTGAAGCTGGGAAATGTTAAGGCACCATTTGGATTCCTGAGTTTGAAATCAAATGAGTTTTCTTGGCAAATCAGGGAATTTTCCAACCCTAGTTTAGATTACAATTCAGACCCGTTGAAGCTTTTTTGTTTACCTTACCTGCTGACATTTGCATTTACCAACTTTCATTTCAGATGCCTGGCATGGAAAAAATAATAATAAATCAAAGAGGAAGCAGCCCCATGGGAAAAGCATGAGGTTCACGTGCCACCTTAATTTCAACCAGGAGAAAACACATTCATAACAAAACATAATCACAGTAATATTCAAAATCAATTTAAGCAAACAAGAGTAGCATAATTAAAGTCAAAGCTCGAGGCCTCTTTCTAAGAGAACAAAATGAATTGAAATACCTATCACCACCCCCACTGAAAATACAATTAAATTAAATATGCAAGTGCATGTTGAAGAATAATCATTGCACTAGCCCTCAAAGAAAACTTTATCTCCAATCAATTGGAAAAAAAAAAACTACACTACTAATCCCCCACCCGCAACAATTTAGCAGTTGTGAAATCTACAAAAATGCAATTGAGGTTAAAACGTGAAAGTGCCAATGAGAGGAACCGGGATAGGGTCAAAGAAACCTAGCAGCTACAGCATCACAATCATCATTTCTCCCCCTCCGCAGGCCACCTGCTCCCCACGCACGTCCATTTCCTCTGAAGTGCAAGTCTATAGCACCTCACATTATCTAATCATGGGGTACCCCGCCCACACACACACACACACTCCCCGGGAGCGCGCGTTTAAACCAGGATTTCTTTTATTTCAATTGGGGAGGACGGGTGTGATCCGCATGTGAGGCATTCTCTCTGGGATGAGTTTAAGAACAGTGCCTTCCATCCAAGGTGTTCATTCTCAGGTCTTCTCTGAAGAATAATACTTGCACTAATGAACGTGTCCCCTGTCATTATCGCTGAGGCAATTAGACGCCCCGATGCAGGTCCGCAGGCGGCCTCCGCCTCCGGGTAATCAATCCAGTTCTCTGCGGTGCTGTCAATCAGCCCCTCGCCCGAGTGGCCGCTATTGACTGAGCTCAGCGTGTTCGCACTTTCCCGCTCCCTCGCCTCTTTTGGGTTCACCATAACACAGGCTGGAAGCCTGCTGTTTTTTCATCATAAAGTGGAATTTTTTCATTTTTCTCTGCTTGTGTTGACTCTTTCCCCCTGTTTTATCCTTTCAAGACTATCATAGAAAAATACAGTATTCAGCACGAATCCTCTGAAGGGTTTCTTGGCTGTGGTTTCAATATGCATTATTCTGTATTTCATTTTTCTTCCTTCTCTTTACCTTTAGACACCTCAAACTACATCCTGACAATCCCTGCGACAACCTCCAAACGTCTGTACTTTGTTTTTTACTATGTTTCTGGCCATATATTTATGACTTCTTCTCAGTATGGGGAAAGGCTTAACCAATTATCAACAGCAAACTGAATTGTTCTACGTTCTCAGAATGATCTCTTATCTTATTTTATCTTTATCGCATATCCACAAATTACTGCTGTATATATTTATGGGATACAAAGTGATGCTATGATAGGTACATATAATGCAGACTGATCACATTGAGCTAGCATATTCATTGCCTCAAATATTGCTCACCTATTCCCTCTTCTAACTGAAACATTGCACAACTTGACCAATATTTCCCCATTCTCCCAGGCTCCAGAATGCTCCTAACTTTATTACCAAACTATACGGGCAGGAATTTTTCAAGACGACCCACCCAATCTGAAATAATCTGCACCTTAGTCCAATAGTTTCAAGTTTTGTTTTGAAAAATTCAGTCAAAGTAAACTTAAACTAGCTTGTTTTAGGTAGTCGTGGTATCAACATGTTTGTACTATGTGCACTTGGAAAGTCGTCAACACTTGAAAATACCTATTTTAATTAGAAAGTGTATGTTTATTTTCTGTAAATGGGAAAGAGACCTTACTTGCTGCATGGCAAGGGAGACACTGGCCTGTTTGGAATTTGATGGTAGCTGTGCCCGTCCCCCACTAACATCATAAAAGGTGCAGGAACTAGAAAGCAAGCTGGCAAGCACCTACATGTAAACACACAAATACCCATGGTCACACACACACATGCAAACACACAAACAGGTGCACACCTATCACTTACACATCCTCAAACTGATACACAGAGAAATCTCAGCCAGGACAGCAGGAGGCCTCTTAAAGAAAGATCTTTTGCAAAAGGATCTGTTTTCAAAAGCCCTGGTTTATATTTCCCTGGTTCAACTACTCCTGGAAGTCACCCTCCCCAGGGAACGCCCCAGGGGACCGGCAATTTGTTATCAGTATTTTGTCAGTTTCTCTTCCACGTACAAAAATGAGACTATGACTGCTTACTATTAATTTATTCATGAAGAGGGATGTTGGTCAAAATGAAAAGCATCAGGTTACCCAACAATTTCTTAATGGGAAATCAAATAATTTCTTTGCAAGTGTTTCTTTTAGGGATGCTTGAACTGCATTATTTGTTAAGATGGTACCACAAACAACAGTCTTGACACAGTTAAAGAAGAAAATTAGCTAGGTACTGTGATGGATGCACATAGCATCAGTTACTCAGGAGGCTGAGGCAGGCGTAGATAACAAGTTCAAATCCAGCCCAGACAACTTAGTAAAAAACTGTCTTAAAATAAAAAAGTGCTAAGATGTAGCTCAGCTCTCCCTGGTTCAATTCCTGGTATCATGGAAAGAAGAAAGAAAAAGAGAAAAAGACAGAAATGGAGGAGAAGGGTGGAAGCAAAGGGAAGGAGAGGAAGCAGAAGAGGAGGAAGAGGAAAAGAAAGGAGAACAGGTCAACTGGAAATGAGCAGCAACCCATGGAAAAGGTGGTAGAGAGACATATTAACTGACAGGGGCTTTATACAGCACACATGTTCTCTTTTTAAATCTTCACTGCAACCCTGTGAGATAGTTCATACAATTAGACATACTGCACAGACGAAGAAGCTGAGGCATGATGAAGTTGATATTCTAGCCAGGAAGCAGCAGAACTAGCACTTGAACCCACAATGTCTTACTCTGGTGCCCCAGATTTTTAGCACTTTGTTAACCTGCTTAGTCAGTCTGAGCTCAGCACTGTCCAACAAGCAGGTTATAATACCCCTGGATACTACGCTCTCCTAGTTAAATGCCTTTTGTTTGTGTACCTACCAAACAGCTCTCCCATATAATTTGGCCTTCTCTGCTTTCATGAAAACAGGGAGGGTTTTGTGAGTCCTATGAGAGTTGTTTCTGTAAAGTGATGAACTGTCAGTGTCCTCCCCCCCCAACCCCCCGCTCAGTCTCCTGAACACTGAATTACAAGTGCCATCCCCCTTGGACCTGAGCACTCCCCAAACTTACAAACTGGACAGATCTCGGGATGACTCAGTTCCACACAGCCCAACTCTATGCAGCCTTCACCTGCTCCAACCTCCAATTTCTACTATTTCCCCACAGAAACCACAGCTTACTTTCACTCCTTAGCTATAAAAAGATAGCAAAGGTAAATGGTTGTTAACACTTTGACAGCCTCACCCTCTATCATTTTGAGGACATGCTATTTTTTCCTCTCTTTTCCACATACATACAATTCTTTAAAAGCAAATGATCCCCCCCCCAAACTGGGGGTTTAACTCAGCAGCACAAGCACCTGCCTGGCAATCGCGAGGTCATGAGTTCGATCCCTGGTACCAAAAAAGAAAAAAGGCACAGTTGTCCTCTTTCATCAAAAAGCAAATGACTTCCCATTACCAATACTCCTTGGAACCACTGATTCATATAAGGGCTAATCAAAACATATGGCATATGTTTAAATAAAAAATTATGACAGTAGAAGACACATTGTCATGAATCCCTCTCCAAGTACTCCATTTTGTCCCATCATTCTTGTCACTTTCTGAAGCAGTTCTGAAGGTGCTGTTCTGTGTCTTTATGAGGTATGAGTAAACATACGGTGAATGTTGCTGCTAAAAGCCATCCAGTGGAAAGGCAGGTACACAAAAATATTATGGTGTGTCCTTATCTGCTTTATTCACTGGTTCTGCCACAGTACAACTTCTAACCCCTCCGAAAGTAAAAATGACCATGAAAGGTAAATGTAGAGAATCAACTCAGGACATTGAGACAGCTACAACATTGCAACTAAAGACACTCATGAAACAAGACCCCCCCCCGCCCCGGAACTGCTTCAGATAGTGGCAAGTACAATAGAAGAAGTGTGTTCAAAGTGAAGGGAAGTATTTTGGGGAGATTATAGGCAATGTATCTTTTACTGTATTTTTTTTAGTCTGACTATCCACCATATTTTTGATCATACTGCTGCATATGTATTTTGCTATATCAACTTGTCTTTGTCCAGTGTTTGGAGTCGACTGAGGAGAAATGAGTAATAGCTTAACTACCCTTGAGTCATTATGCCAACAAAATCTTATGTCAAAAGTCACATACATATATAAATCATATATATATCATATATATGTGTGTATATATATAGTAATGCCTTGGTTGACAGGTGCTTCTGCTCACAAACAATTCATTTCTCAAGCAAAAGAGTTTGACAAAATTTTGTTTCCACTCATGAACTCCACATTGGGTAACAAACACAACAGTGGCCATCTTCCCCAAACAAACACAAATGCAACCATCTTCCCCAGAATTGTAAGATAAATTAAGTTCATGAACTGAGGTGTCAATAGACATATATACATAGACATAGATATAGATATTTATATAATCTACTATAAAATACATTTTTATCTATTTTACCTAAGGGAGAAGGCTCTGTCTGGCACTGAGCCCTTACCATGTCCTTGATGGGTCTTTCCCCAAATGACTGCCCTGCACAGGTCCCTTCTGAGGACCCAGCCATGCAGGCATGACCTGGCTCCGTGCCGAGAGCTTGTGAACCAGAAGGAGCCAATCTTAAGGCTCACAGTCACTTACCTGGGTCTGACATGAAGAGTGAGCCCAGTCCACTGCAGTTGTCTCTTGGCAATTTAACTAAGAAATTCTCAGGAAAGGGACTAGTGAACAATGGTGCTGAGGGCAGAAGGGGACGTGAGGTTGGTTTGGGACAGTGCAAGCCACATGCACACTGACATTGTGAAGAGTAGAAAGTCACCACAGAGGGGGAAAGACACTGCTGGAAACAGAGTGCATCCATGGGGAAAAGCATGTGCCAAGCAGACTTGGTTTTCATGAAAATGATTTTTATAAGTATGGCAGAGAAAGGATGAAAGATGCCTGGGACTTGAGAGGTAGAGAAGATAACCAAATTAACAAGGGAAGGTAGGAATGAGCAAGTGATTGTCTCCTACCAAAAAAAGCCAATACTGATACCTCTATAATAACACACTGTTCTACATTCTCACCGATAACAACTACCTCCTAGGACAGTCAAATGTCTCACCTAGGCACAACTGTAGAAGGATGAACTCTGCCTCTGCCAGGCATGGCTTTATACTTTGTTCTGAGGACCAGCTGCATATAGCTGATCGTATACCAGAAGAGGGAAAGAGATTATCCCTCTAGTATGAGAGAGAGTATAATAAACAGGAACCTAACATCCGCCCCACTGATCTGGACATAGCCTGCAATCAACACACTACATTATTGCAGACACTGCCTATTACCATGCACTGTGGACAGTCCTCACTCCGGAAAACGAGGTTCTCCACTTTCATCCCAACTGTGATCTTGGACTGAGTGTGAGACTTTCCATTGTCCCTCTAATTTACAGAGAATTCTCTTTCTATGTAAAGCAAACACATCTTCTTCCCACTGTGGCTGCTTAAATGACTCCTTCCCCAGTTCTTGTTGAATCATCCACTCCCACTGCAGAAGTTGGACACTGAAAGGAGTAACTGAAAAGCCAGTCAAAAGTAAAATTAAAGCACAGTTCCTGAACCTGACCGAGTGTACAGAAACGACTTCATGCCTTAACGGAGCCACGAACACAATGGTGTAAATGTGGCACTTGGCAGGTGGCCTGCAGGTCTCATTATTTTACAATTATACCCAGATGTCAAATATCAGTGCTAGCACTTAAAACCTATGGAGTTGGTGAGTGTTCAAAATGGTTCGTGTCTGCCTTCTGCAAAAGTTTAAGTGAAGAGAAGACAGGCCTGTTTAACACAACGTGTGTTTCTCCTAACTAACCAGTGACAAGAAAGAATTATACCGGGTACTTACTATTTATAACTCATAGCCACATCCACAAAATACTTCCTCCTCTGTCGATAGACATTGTCCTTAAATCCCTTAAACAAAAAAGAGATTAAGTTATTTAACAAAGTGCCAAAAAATTAGCTGCTGGAGGCCTGAAAGAAAATCACTGTGGTGTTTATTGAGTGTTCAATTCAAATGTAAATCTTATCCTCCGATGGCGATGGCTGTCTTGATGACATAGGCAAAAGCAAATTGTGCTTACAGTAAAACCTCATTCAATTTGGGCTCTACTAATTTAGGCTGCGTGGGAATTCAAGCAAGTTTACCTTTACACTAAGTAAGCAGAATGACTTAGCTAAACAAATTGATATTTTGAACAATATCTTTTGGTTTTCAGGTATCATTCGCATGTAACTGATCTTAATCACAAGTCATTCTTGCCCTGTTTATTAAAACGATTCTTTTTTGATATGATTATTCAGTAAGTTCACTTAATTCTAATTGCTCTGTGTAAATAATTAATAAGTATAATGTTTACTAAAACCTCCGACAGTCAGAATAATCATCAGATCCCCAAATTAGTATGAATTAAAGAGATGTTGCTGTCATTTATGACTGCAACCACCCAATCTAAAATCAATAAGGGATTCATGCAAGGGCAGCAGGTTAGTTCGTCTCATTGTGAGTTACTATCATTCTAACACATCTCAGCCAGCTTAGTTCAGATTTTTATCTAGCGTCATCTACTTGGGAAATTAAACACCATGTCTGTCATTTTTCAGTCAAGTGAAAGACTCCTGCGAGGACTTCCTAGTTTACTCAACAACTCGTCCTCTTGCCGACAGACTCCTCATTTTCCTTTCCTCTTTGTACTTTCGATTAATTCTTTCTGGGGTTTTTGCTGCTGCTGTAGCTGCTGGACACTCAGAAGAAATGGTTTCCATTTAACTTCTTTTTTTTTTTTAATAGCATAATAGTTTTATTGATGGCAAAAGAAAAAAAATCTTCCTTTCACTTGTAAAAGATTTAACTCATTTGTTTTTCCCATTCTTGAATTTTTCCCCCTAAAGACCTGTGTTGTGTTTTGTAAAATAATGGTATCCTCTGAAGGGAAAGTAGAAAGTATCAAGAAGTTTTGACCTCAGAGGTATCGACAGCTCCTTTCTTGGCAAAGTCTCTAAACTAATAGGAAAATTCACTTAACTTCTTATCTCTACAACCCCACAAGCCCCAAGGATAACTGGGAAACAATGGCCTTTGATCATGGAGGCCAGGCAAGAAGATAAGCCACAGGGACTATGGTATTTAAGGATAAAAAAGCAAGGACAAGGCCCACAAAAGCCTACTACCTCTGTGGCAACAGACACTTCTACAAGGTGGACTGTTGAAGAGGAACTCCCAAAACGCTAGGAAATCACCCTGTTCTCTTATCTCGCTAACAGAAAACAGGCCTTAGAGACTAGGAGTCTTCACAGGGCTCTCTGCTACAAAGAAATGAAGAATGACCTTCCTTTCAGAATAACTAGAGAGTTACTAATGGAGGGGAGAGGGAGAAAATGCCTTGAGATCACCGTTAATTCCCTGTAGAAATGAAGTCTCAAAAATAAAAATAAAAAGAAAGAAAGAAAGAAAGAAAGAAAGAAAGAAAGAAAGAAAGAAAGAAAGAAAGAGAAAGAAATGAAGTCTCCTCTACTGAGAAACTAGCACTTTCTGTCTTGTGCTGTGGATTTGGAGTTTTTTAACCGGGGTTGATAGCCAGGTTTGTGAAGCTCTAAAATATCTACAGACTAAATTTTGTGACCGTAGTTACTACATTCGCTAAGGGGTGGTCTGCGATCTAAAACTGTCCTGCTGTAAAGGGTAGATACTGTCAGGGAGAAGGTAAGTGTCAACACTCACTACTAAAACCAGGTTACCTGGGGGTAGGAAAACTGAAGAACTCCTAGCACCTTTATTATTCAAAAATAAAGTAGGCCGTGACAAAAAAGAAAAAATCCTGTGAAAAGCACAGCATCTGTTCCCTGAATCCTGCCAGACTGGACACCATGGTAACAGCATCGTAATCTGCTGGGCTTCCAGAAGAATCTCAACTGTTTCTCCTCAGCAAACACCTGCACCTTTTCCAGGGACGAGAGAGAGACATTTACTCATCATGCCTCATTAGCCTGGAGTGGCGGTGATTACGCAAATGTTGTGGGCGATCCAGAGCTTCCTGGATTGAACCACAGACTGGCAAAGCAAGAGATGCCGGCTGCACTAGCGATTATAGACACAGCATAACTTGGCCATTCATTCTGAATGGAAGCCAGAGGTAGGGTTACCAGACAAAATGCAGAATGCCCACTTAAATTTCAATTTCAGATAAACAACAAATTTTTCCAATTTAACCGGGCATCCTATATATTTATTCAAGCAATCTGACAACCCTACACCCTGAGAGTACCTGCTGCACTAATCCACCCTCTCTCCCTTAATTTAAATCAAAGGTAATTGAAGACCCAGCCTGAACCCTAAAGTGCCCAGCTCAATTTATGCTGCCACTGAAGTAGCCATCCCAAATAGCTCAACCCTGGTGGGACACTGAAATCATCTGAGGAGCTTTAAATAATACTCCAAACCTGGCCATATTCCCAGAGATTCTGATTTTAGCTTTCTGGGATGAGGTGCTGGCATCCGTGTCTTGCTTTTTGTTTTGTTTTGTTAATATCCCACAGATGATGTGAATGGGAAACTAAAGCTGGGACTCACTGAGCTAGGACATTAGTTCTCACACTTAGAGCTCAGCAGAATCTCCTGCCAATCTTTTACAGGAAGATTCTTGGTTCTGTCTCTGAAAGTTCTGATTCAGTAGGATTCACATGAGCCTCAAGATGTTACATTTTGGACAAGCATCCTAGGAACAGACCTTTAGTTGCACTTTGAAAGACTCAGTATCATTCTGGCTGGTCCCCATCCCCTCTAGTAGAAGCCTCTACCAGAAGCTCACTAGAAAAGTGGAAGCCTAAGACCAATAGAGTCATGATCTACATTTTTAGAAGGCCTCCCACATGACTGATTTTCCATTAAGGTTTCATAGGCACTAGCCCAGACATTTAGCCCTTTCTAAGGAACCTCAGGAGCATGACTTACATGCCAAGCCCTTCCTGAACTATGCTAATGCAAGGATCCTTGCATCCATCTCAGAACCGAGATTATTCTCAGTCACAAAAAGGTGCTTAGACCACATTTTTCTTCTTCATCAAATTAGAACTTACAAAACACCAATATCAAATTTTGCATAATGAGCATTTGGCATGCTTATAAAAGAAATGTGGTTAAAAATGACAAGAGTGGTACAGAGTTGCTAAGTACTTGCAATTATTTCAAGTGGCTGCACAGAAAATAAGAGAAGGTATCATAGAGTGGGTATAATTAGGAACAATGGAATAAAATTAAGCACAGGAAAATTTACTCTTGGTGTTAGAACAAATTTTTCTGGAGCAAGGTCAGTGGTTTCTGTGGTTTTTCCATTCAAATAGTTGAGCGTCTTTCTCTAGGTTGAGTAATTTTCAAACTAGACTAAAGGGAACACTTGGTAATAGGTTATCAAAAAAAAATCCTTTACTGTCCAGACGTTGATCTGGATGATTTAATACAGCATTTTCATTACTGGAATTAAGCATTTGCTCTTTCCAAAATGCCTTCCAGTTGTTTTATTAACTAGGCTTTTCAAACACCCCTTTGAGGTCAATAAGAATTTTATTTGTACTTTCTTACATAAAGAATGAGGTACAGAGGTAGAGGGACTAGCCCAAGGTCATTGTGTAAGTTAACAACAGGTGTCTCTGCAGCCCTAGCCCTGATAATCTCCTAAATCAGGCCACTGTGCTAAATCTGACTCCTCTGGAATTGAGAGGCGAACATGACAAAAGTTGATTATTAAGGCCATTTTTGAACGCTTTTTCTGATGTTCAGGAGATTTACATGCTAATTACTGTGAAATAGTCCGAAGTCATAGGCTATGCTGGCAAATAAAACACACTGGTTCTTGTATAAATTCCGTATTTTAAAATTAATGCAACTGAATTAGGTCTGCTTGATTATTTATTTGAATCACATATTCAAATTGGTTTGAATTGGTACATTATTCAAAATGACTAGTGACTAAAAATTTCTCTAGTGTTGAAGTTCTCATATTTTCCTATACAAGAATGGTTACCAAACCTCAGTGGGGACTGGGTAATATAAGTGTCCAGGTGAAGCTGATGCTGCAGGACCTGCACACACACTTTGACAGCGACCACGTAAGAGTATGGTCACATTATCAGAGTCCCCAATTTAAATAGTGTGAACATGTATAACCTGCTACCCTCATCACATGAAGGCTTCCTGTGAGCATGACTATGCTTGGATTTGCTCCTTTAATCTATTTTCAGGCAAGGGTCACTGGGGAGGAAGAAACTGCTTGTAATGAATGGGTGCATTGCCCACCTCACCCAGACTATTAACTGTACTTCATTCTGATCTCAAAGAAGTTCTAGCTTGGCCTCCTGTGTTAAATAAAAACTGATGTTTAAAGGGGAGAGGAGAAATAATGGGAAATGCTTACAGAAGTACCATATTTCTTTAAAGATGGTCATCTTTATTGGAGCAGAGGAGAGAATGGTGGTGGATAGATTCAGAGTGGATGTGGGGAGAGATACATCTTCCATCACAGCCTTATTTTAAAACCTTCTGCCTTTCCATTGAGACTGAAATCAACCACATTACTCTACCCCTAACTACCTCCAGTCAAGGAAAATGGCAAGAAAAATTTTATTCTCTCAGTGAGCTCCATCATGCCCAGTCTTCTCTAGTATCCCAAAGGTGTGATCAATTGCAGTTAATCATTTTTCCAAGGGTCACTATCTACGAGTGTATTTCAGTCTGTCTAATTCCACAGAAATAATCTTCAGGGTGCAGAATCTTCTCCCCTATCCAACCCTTTTAAAAATAAATGTTATGTGGAAATACCATCTTTCTAACCTGCTTCTAGCCAACGCATTTGTACAGGGAAGCTTTATCATCACAAAGTCTGCTCTTGGTTATAAAGGATACATAATAAATTGCTGTACAATAATGCATTACAGCTCACTGCTTGACCCATGGGCAGAGCTGGAAGAGCAAGTGTGAGATGAATATTACTAGACACTTACTGGGTGGTCAGCATCAAGCTCAGTACCGTACATGAGAACTCTGTGAGAGCATTTGTCCAACTCAGAGATCTTCCGGGGGAACCACGGCACATCCTCTAGCTCTGTTAACAACAGTGCAAAGTGCAAAAAATATTAACTCACAGATTGTGTTTTCCCCTTCACAACATTTGTCAGACTGTAAAAATCACTCAACAAGCAAAACCCACTCTTGCCTTCTTCCTCTGTCCAAATGTTCTCCGGTGGATTCAGTGTTACAATGGTGGTTTGAAATTTCAGCAACTGAATGAGCTCATTAAATTCTGCTTTACCACACTCACAGTCCACGAAGATTTCAACCTCAGAACTTCTTCGCCGGGATCGCCTGGATTCAATATGAACCATGTTGACATGTTTTTCCTGTGGAAATATTAAGTAACATCTCTAACTCACACTCAGGTCGCAATAAAAGAAATGCTTTTTTGTTTGTTTGCTCGTTTGTTTGATTCATAAGCAACAAAGTGTCAAGTGTCAAGTTTTATTGACTAACAAGTAAAAATGTTTCCACCTACTATAAAACCTGTATTGTTATACCTCTGTGCAGGTTGTCTTGTCTCATCAAAACAAACAAACAAAAAAAAACTATCACTGTCTACTACGACACATTATCATCTAATCTCTAGATTCATATTTTATATGTCTTTATAGTGATGGAAAGTTCTTTTTGAAATAAAGTTTTGAAATGAAGAAACTTTCTTAAAGATGAGTGACTGAAAGAAATGGCAAGCAGAAATTGGGCAGGTGATAGGAAAATTCCTGAGTATTTGAGAAATACTGGCCAAAGCATAACCCAAATCATAAGAAAAGTAAAGAAAGAGAGAAAAGTAGTTGAGAGAAACTCTCTAAAGGCAAAAGGAAATCAAACAAGTAATGTACTTATGGCACAATGAGAAGGCGAAACAAAAGGCCAAAAGTAATAATGTCCCCTAAGTCTGACCATTTAGTAATTATTCTCTTTCGGAACCTCCAGGCTAGCTTTGTCCAAGAAAGCATTGCTACAATGATCATCCTATGATGAATTTCAGGAGTAAAAATCTCCTTGCAATAGACCACTCAAGGGATAAAAGTAATTTAATGCCTAAAAATCAAGTTTAGATTTCCCCAGTGACATAGCTTTCTCTTAAGTTAATTGAAGACCAAGTCCTCTCCACCCCTAAGCAGACATCTCTCCATCACTCCAGATGGTACACTCTGATTATTAGCCCAAGTCCTGATACCATCCTGGATGACCTCAGAATTCTCAGCACTGGAGCAGGATAAGTACTTTTCAGTGCCTGAACAGGATCAAAACAAACAACATCCTCTTCTAAAGAAACAAGTCTTGTGACCAGGAAGCTAACTGTTCTGTTTTTATTAACCTTTATAATAATACTGTGTTTTCTAAATTGACAGATAGTAAAAATAACATTAATATGAAGCTCAAGGGTCAAGTAATTTCATATACATTGTGCCACTTTGAACTTTTAATGACCATTAGTTGAAGAGGTTTAGCTTACACTAGCTGTGGGCAGGGTGAAAAGTTGGAGCTGTTAATTTTTTCTCTGGGGATTTCCCCACTGCACCCAGCTGTCTAATTGAATCTCCTTGCCTTTGGGCTCAGTGTGGACACAGCCCTAGATGGCATAATTACGTGTAAAATACTATCCCAGATTTCTATCACCACTGTTTATGGTACCTGATCTTTTCTTCAGGGTCAAAAGGGAATACTTGCCAAATCAGTCTAATTTCCCTTCTATGATCATCGTTAGAAACATCATAATAATGCCTCATTTCTACACACTTTGCAAAGCACTTTTGTTCATATTATTTCATCCCATAACCCAGTTAGGTAGGAATCATTATTGCTGTTTCACAAATGAAGATATTGAACCTTGGAAGATGCTAGTGACTGACTAAAACAGGAGAATACAGATTTGAATCCCTGGATAGCAATTCTAACTGTGTTTGGCCAAAGCATAGATGCCCTGGTGCCAGGCAGAGCTCGGCTCCGTATCTTACTGCTCAAATCAACAGCCATTGTCCCCAAACAAGATGCACTCAGTAAGGGACAGTGCATCTTTAACAAGTGAAGGAGACATCAGGGGTACACTGGCAAGAAAGCAATAGCTTTCCTGGGATTTTTAAACCTCATCCTCTCCTTGGGCTCTTTCTTGAGGGCTCAAACCTCAGATTGGAGACTGAGAAAATGCTTCTACATTTCTATGAGATACAGGGAGAGCTAGCCTTACAACTCATGTGTAAGGAGAATAGCTCATCTTTACAAAAGACACATTAAGATCATGAAACAATTAGGCTCAGCAGAATATCACTTGCTTTTTTTTTTTTTTTTTTTCCAGGGATCAAACTCACAACCTTGCACTTGCCAGGCAGGCGCTTATGCTGCTGAGCTAAATACCTGGCCCATATGTGCCTATTTTTATGCATCTCACTTTATATGATAAATATGCTCTTATTTATTCCATGTGTACAATTCAAATTTTAACAAATCAAATAAAACTTCAGTTTCTTGATATTTAAAGATACCCTCTTTGTCTTCTTTTGGGTTTGCATTTTCAACTGTAGTGCTCACATGTTCAAATTATGAACCTTATCATCTGGCAACCGTCTACAGAGTTCCTAATAGACTAACTCTGAATCAATAAGTCACAGTTCATGCAAATATGCTTTTTTCATTGTTTGGCAGACAAACTCATTTTGTAAAGTCTCATGAAGTTTGGTTCCTTTGAATCTTTCACCACGTTATCCAGAAAATGGTTCGGTAATGTTTCATAACAGATGACAGGTTTATAATGAGGTGCACAACCATTTTTAAGTTATGTGATGATATTTCACATTCACCTGAAAGAGCTTCAGTGCTTTTACCAATCCCCCAACTTCATTTTTCAAGGAAAATATGACTGCCGTCTTGCCACTCTCAGTAGAGGTTTCACTTTTGCTGCTCCCCTTGTTGCCTTTCTTATCATCGTTTTTGCTTGAGCTAGCTTTACTGAGCTTCAAGAAATCAAAAACACAAAATATTACTAATTAGTATTCCAGAATTTTCCATAACTAGATTTTTCTCCATGTATTTAATTCATAACCTGGAAGCCCCATCAATCACAAAAATTCAAGGTGAATTTGCCATAATACTCATAACTTTCTGTTCTAAAAGTTGATCCCATCTATTCCGGGACCCTATTTTCAGTGCTCTAAAATAGAATCTAATGGATGAAATTAAAGAAAAATCATATTTACTTCATTTTAATGGCAACAAAATTCCAGCCATCTTTAAGTATGAAAGACCATACATGAATATTCTTGCCTTTTTATTCTGGGCTTATATTATAGCATTAAATTTGATCTTTTGGCCTAAATGAATCAATTATATGTAAAGTACATTTATTACTAAATATCACAAAAATAAAATCAAACATTTTTAACAACAGTAAATTTAGATTCAGTTAAATCTTAAATAGAAAACATCTATTTAATTTTTGAATATGTAAAGACATGAGCTAAAATGGATAACCTTGCTTTCTGCAATTAGATCTACCTTGCCAATATGAATGTCAGTGTGAATCTACCTGCACATGGAAGATGTTTGGCACAGAGGCAACTGTGTCAGGAGAGAGTATATGAAAAGTGATTGTTAAACTCAGCCACAAATAAAAGGGGAAAAGAAAAAAGAAAAAAGGCAGGAAGAAATAAAACTAGCTAGCTAATCGTCAGCAGTAAACAACAGAATCAGAGTAATAACCATTAGTCCTCCTGGCTAAAGACAAAAAGGACAGATTATAGCAACTCAGAACACATTGTCAGAGATATAAAATTAAAAATGAGAAAATTTTCATTGATACACAATGCAAAACTATGGTGGTTTTTTTTTATATTGTTTATATGCAAATACAGAGTTGAACAAACAGAACTATCCCTTTGGAAAATGATGATATAAAGCAATTACATTAATCTATTATGTCCTCATAAACAGAAAAACATAATTTTGATGTGGAACCCCATAAACAGTGATTTCTATTGTCTTCCTCTGATTTCTCTACTGACTTTACTTTTGCACATTAGTATTGCCTTGCTCACTAGATTTATATATAATACAACTGGGTATTTTATTATTTATGACTTGAGGGAGAGAGGCAAACATTGACATTTGACAGTACATTTAGTCATTAAAAGCTCAAATGTCTTAGTACTCTCAACATCTGCCTCCTCTTCACCACATAACACAAATCTCATATATTTAAGTGCCATTTTTTATATGAAAGGAACTTAGGTTAAGCATAACTCTGAGTTTTCTTTGTTTTCCTTCTAGCAGGTCATTATGACTTCCAAATTCCTCAATATAACATCTTATTTAAAGAGTCATATTTAAATATTAGAAAATCTATTTATATTTTTGGGCTGATTTTTGCAAATTGATTTAAATAGTTCTACACAAGTTGCTATGATTACTTTCCAACACTTTAGGCAATAATAATATGTCAGTACAATGCAACCCTTTGGAACATATTAGGAGCTACAATATTAAGACAGACTTTTCTATGACAAACTCAGTTGGAATTGGTTGATAAACTCTGATAGTTCAGTGGTGAAATACCATTTAAAGTTTTTAATGACTAGGAACCTAAATACATCTGTATTTCATTGCCATGAAATAAAAGTATTGTTTTTTATTTAATCTCATAAATATTACTTCAAATCAGGACCTGAAAGTCTACAAATTCTGCTTTTTTCCTCTTAATATTTTAAATATAAAAACTTCCTTACATATAAAAATAAGTGAGGTACTGTTTTTGTTACTCCATTAATTAAACTTTTTAAATGGAATAACAAGGCATGCAGAAAAACTTTTGAAAGGAGCTTGATCCTTCTTCGTCCAAAATCTGTAATCAAGAACGCAAAGTGTTAGTTCTGTGTTTAAAGACTGGTCATTGTAGACTTGAACAGGGTGTAGAAGACATTATGATCTTGCGGAAACCACAGGAATTGATATAATTCCTGCTTGTTATACCTCCTCTTAATAAATGGTCTTTCAAAGTTCGACGGACTTTGGATTTAGGACACTGATTCACACAAAGTCGTTCCTAGTGTTCAGAAACTTCACTTTCTATTTTGTGGACAGAAAGGTGAGCACACAATGATCAGTACACCTGCTTTACTTTATGAAGAAAGGAGGCGGACAGAAACGAAGCAAGGAGTCAAGACAGTAAAGCGGGGAGTTGAGGTGGGTGTGCCTACTCCACACCAGGTGTCCATATGGGGAGGACCAGACGCTCGCTACCCTAGAAAACACTCTAGAGCCTCCCAGGTACTCAGTACTCACTGTTAAACTGCCAGGTAGCTGATGCTCTTCAGGCACCGCTGAATCCAGAGAAAATCCTCTCCTCGCCCAGTATTTACTAGAAAACATCATCATTGCAGGTTGCATGGATCCGGATGTAATTTTCTTTCTCGGCAGCAGGGGGTACTAGAGGGGCAGTAGCCGCGCTGGCAGAGGAGTGAGGAAGGGGTGCTCTTCTGCAGAGTGCTCAGGGCGCTGTCCAGAACCCTAGTGCTCAAGAGCAATGCAAATCTTCCCTTCCCCGGACTCCTTTATATGAGGACTGGGGGCTGATGGAAAGCTGATTAGAGAGAAATTCATTTCTGGTTGCTGATGGCCACAGTCAGATTACGGATCTGAAGCCTGGGGTTATCTGTGCTCAAGACACGATTTGTTTGTTTCTTAGGGCCAGTAGCCATTTGGGCGGAGGTGGTAGAGGAAAACGCATAGAGGAATGTTATTTGTGCAAGAAAATATCTGTCCTCTGATGTCAGCTCTCATCTCTCAAGCCTGCTATTCGCAAGTTAGCCTTAGCTTTCAAATATCTATGAATTCAAAGGTTCTGTGCTTTTTTCTAAAAGTAGGAAAAATACGAAAGATAGGCACAGCTAAATCCTTAAGCTATTTTATGGTAATAAGTTTTTTTTCCTAATCTGGTGTGTTATAGCTGTGT
The DNA here is from genome assembly GCA_004363535.1 of Dasyprocta punctata. NCBI lineage: Eukaryota > Metazoa > Chordata > Mammalia > Rodentia > Dasyproctidae > Dasyprocta > Dasyprocta punctata. Next base: position 164,251 of record RJWM01000480.1, on the reverse strand, counting down.
GTGAACACACTGTGTTTGTGCAAGTCTGTATGATGGCTTTCATAAAAAGTGTTTTTTAACCTTATGATGTCTGTAGGCACAGTGATGCTCAGGCAATTGTATTGCAAAGGAAATGTGAAGCTTTGATTTAGCCACATATAGATGTAGCTCAAACACTAACCCTAGACTCTTCCTAAATGAGAATAAAAGGAAATTTATTGGCCATATGTTAGTCATTCCTTTGATGCCTTTTTTTTTTTTTTTTTTTTTTGGACCGGGGATTGAATTTACAACCTTGCACCTGCTAGATAGGCGCTTAAGCCACTGAGCTAAATCCCCAGCCCTGCTTTTTGAGACATGGTCTCACTATGTAGTTCAGGCCAGCCTTGAGCTCATTTTGTAGCCCAGGCTGGTCTCGAACTCACAATGATCCTCCTGCCGCAGTCTCCCGAGTGCTGGGATTAAAAGTGTGCACCACCACACCCAGCTTCCTTTGATGCTCTTGATGGCCACTGAATTTTTCTTCTTTGCTTGTAACTAGATCAAATTCAGCAATTGCCATGCATAGATCAACTGATATTCTTGCAAAACTTTACAAAGTCATAAAATTCACTATACAACAGGAAAATATTACCAATCTTCTGAAGAATGGAAAATTCTTAATTGTGCTTGACTAAAATCTAAAAGTCTGGGACTGGAACAGGTTGCCTCTATAGAAAACAAAAATAAAAAAATTTAAAACAGGAGTGGGAAACTAATATTGACTGCATTTGAATCATTTCTAGAGTTTGGAGTATTTAATTATATTTGATCTATCTCTGAAAATAATCATTTTACTTGTATTTCCCTTAAAGATCAGTGTTGATCAGATTATAGGAAAGGAAAGTTTAAATAAATTAATAGAAATAATAATAAAAATACTAGGTAATATTACTAAATGCTTAGTATTTGCTAATATCAATTCTTAGCACTTCCTGTAGACTTACGTGGATAAAAATATGATTAATAATCACAATACGAGGTAGTCTCTATTACTTTTGTTTTACATATGGATAAATGGGGGCACTGAAAGTTTAGGTTACTTACCAAAGCTTCCAACAATTACAGAATGGCCTCAGAATAACTTAAATTCGGGGTATCTGTTTCTAAAACCCATGCTCTTCCTCACTGTATACCCTCTTGAGTATTCCAAACAAGGAATAAGATGTAAATTATACAAAAATGAAAGAGATACAGTGCCTAGGCCTAAGGAAATAACAGTCCAAGCTGAAAAAAACACACATGCAAGTAAACAAGTGAAATAAAACTGACTTCTTTACAGCAGATACGAAAAACACAGAGGATGGAGTGTTCAGTACTACCTTAGGGGAGTCAAGAGAGGTTTTGGGAATAGTTGTTGGACTGAATCTTCAAACGTGAATTTGTACTTGTTAGCCATAAGAAAATAGAGATAGTGAAGAGACGGTTCCAGGCAGAGGGAACATAAGAAAATATATAGAGAACTGTTGTTGCTCAAGAGCAATGGAGTATTGGAATGGGGCGAGAATGCTAATGAGATGACACTAAAAGGAAAGCAGGACCCAGACTGTGATAAACCTTCAGTGACATTGTGTGTGCTTTGCATTTTTCATCTCTTACTGTGAGAGTGAATGTCAACAATGAGAAGAGCTTTGCACAAGGCAATTACACAAACATATTGATATTAGAAAGCAGCAACTTGGAAGAAGACTTCAAGACTGAAGGCAGAAACAAACTAGGATCTGAAATAGTCTTGCCAGAAGATGACAACATGGTTAAGGTAATAGCACAAAGGATGCAATGAAAAGAACCAAGAATGGATGGCAGTAAAAACTCACAGAGCCATGTCCTTGTTTTAATGTGGAAGCAGAAAAAAATAGGTCATTTATTGAAGTTATTAAGGTTTATCTACCTTTGCTCCCTCTGAAATCCTATTAAAAGCAACATAAAGGATTTCCTTTTCAAGGCACACAATAGCATACAATGGAAAACAACAGCAATGAAAAATTAGAAGCTTAAAAGGAGATGAAAGAGTGATCGGGAAGACTGAGAGAAGCAACTCAATTTACATTAAAGAATCCCCTAAATATTCAAATTGCTCTGGAATTGGGGGTAAATATAGTAGATGGAACAAGAGTCTTCAAAGTCTGTGATAAACTTATACAATTTCAGAACTTACAACAAATTTCCAGTAATCAATACAATGCGGTGATGTGTAAAGGTAGACATATAGATAAATGGAATAGAATTGATAGTCCAGAAATAAACCCTTATATTTATCATCAACAAATTACCAATGGAGGCACCAAAGAGTAAAAACAATCTTTTTAACAAATTATTCAGGGACATCTTTGGATCTATACATGCAAAACAATGAAGTTGGACTTCTACCATATGTCACACAAAAACCTAATTCAAAATGAATTGAGATACAACTGTAAGACCTAAAACAGTAAAACTCTTAGAAAAAAACAAATCTTTGTGACCCTGGATTAAACAATTATTTGTTAGATATAACACCGAAAGTACAAGCACCAAAACAAAAAATAGACATATAGAATTTCATTTAAATTAAAAAATTTTGTGCTTCAGGAGACACCTTCAAAAAATGAAAGATAATCCACCTTTTGAGAGAAAATATTTTTGAAACATATATCTCATAGAAGACAATACCCAGAAAAGAAAAAGAGACCAATTTTTTCTTTTTTTTTTAATTTTATTTTAAAAAGAATAAAACAAAACAGAACAGAAGAAAGCAGATCAACACAGGATTTCAAAACAAGACAACAGGAAATCAACAGTAGCTACCATAATATCTCTTGCTTTCTTCAAAATAATTGTTCACATCTTCACACACAATGAATTCAAACAAAACAAAATAGTATAAAACAGATAAAAACAAAAGAATGAAAGCATTACAGGCCTTCAAAACCAGACAATAGGAAAACCAACAATGGCTACCATAATGTCTCTTGTTCTCTTCAAAATAGCTTTCCACACTTTCACACATATTGAAATCAAATAATACAGAACAGACTAAGAACAATCAAAACAAAGGATAAAATCATTATTGGACTTCACAACAAGATGATAGGGAAATCAGCAATGGCTACCATAATGCCTCGTTTTCTTCAAAGTAGCTGTTCATTCCATCACTAATAATAAAATTCAATTTTTGTAAACCCTTTAGGAGAAGTTCTAGGCATATATAAGCCTATACATATACATCTATCCTTTCTGTATTAGAGAGAAAGACAAAACAAAACATAATAAATTACAAGAAAAATAAGAAACAAAAGAGACTAATAAATAACAATAACAAAGAGCCCAAAACAATAACAATACAGGCTTGCAAAACAAGGTGGTAGGAACATAACTAAGGTCATTGTTTTGCACAGTTATCTTCAGTTACTCAGATTACCAGATATAGACTTGCAAAATTCATCTAATTCTATGAATGTTAACTGTTTGGTTCCAAGAACTAATAGAATTAGTAATACAATCCTCTTAGCTATCTTAAGTGTGTATGTACAAATTTATATCTTTTCTCTTTAAGAGACCAATTTTAACATGGGCAAAGATTTGAATACATATTTCCCTGAAGATATAGCCCATCAACACATGGAAAAAATTCTGTATTATTATTAGAGAAAGGCAAATCAAAAACACACAGTAAGATACCACTTTAGAGTCAGTAGATTAGCTAAAATAAAAAATACAAATAGTAAGCATTGATTTAAAAAAAACAACAGAAATTGTGGCTCTCTCATACATTGCTGGTGATGTATTATAAAATGATGCAGCTACTCTGGAAAAGTTTGATGGTTCCTCAAAATATTATGTATAAATTTATCATACGACCAAGCAATTTTACTTCAGATACATGTAAAATGATTCAGTTCCTCTGAAAAAAAAAGTTTGGCAGTTCCTTAAAATGTTAAGCCTAAAATTACCTTATGGGTCAGCAGTTATCTCCAAGTTATACACCACAGAGAAATGAAAATAATTATCCATAAAAACTGAATATGGATATTTATGACTACATTATTCATAATAGCAAAGTGGAAACACAAATCATACCACCTGAAGAAAGGACAAAATACCATGTATTTAGCAATGTAAAGAACATAGTAATACATGTTACAATGTGCATGAACCTTGAAACCATTATGATGTTAATGAAGCCATGCACAAACATCACATATTGTATGATTTTGTTTACAAACAGTGTCTAGAAGATATAAAAAGAGGTGATGAAAAAGAGAAAGACTAGTGGTTGCCAGGGGCTGCAAGGAGGGAGAAGTAAGAAATCACTGTTAAAAGGCATAGAGTTTCTTTAGGGAGTGATAAAAATGTTCTAAAATTAGATACTTGTAGTTGTACAGCTCTATAAATATACTGAATCCTAACAATTTGGTACATGAATTATATCTCAATAAAGTTCCCCCTCCTGATCGAGTACCACAGCCCTTTCATTGAGCTTCACTCCAAGTCTCCCCCCATCCCCCTTATTTTATTGTTTTGTGACAGGCTCTTGCTAAATCACTTAGTTGCCAGAGGAGGGTTCAAACTTAGCAGCGTGCCTCAGCCTCTCAAAGTGCTGGAATTTTTGTCCCAAGTCACTGCATTTGCCACAGCTGGTTCCCCTACCCACCCACCTAAGGAGATAAAGTCTCACCTTTTCCTCCCCTAGATAGCCAAGCCGCCTCCGCTTTTGTCCCCTAGATAGATAAATGGAGGTTACTCTCTGAAAAGGGTGAAACGAAGGTTCTCTGCACTTAAAAGCACCAGGCAAGTTGAGAACATGAGTACCACCCTGAAAAGAGATTGATTAAATAAATGCATACACTGCATGTTGAGATTCCCAAACCTCAGCTGACAGCCAGACATTTACCCTCAAGCCAGATTAAGGAGTAAGTCTTCCTTGGAGAATCTGACCATGTCAAGAAGAAAGACCCAGAAACACACTGAGAGCTAAAGATAACACTGAGAATTCTAAACCAAATATTGTGATCAGATTACCTTGTAGTGAAGCACACAGTTGATAAGCTTCCACTCAAATATTTAGTAAAGAGTATAAGGTTGGATTAATGTCAATTATATAGAAAAGCAGCAAATGAAAAATTCTGATAAAAATTCCTGTAGGAAAATGGAAAGTTAGGGTCAAAGAGGAACATGTTTGACTTGAGTACTACATTTATGAAGTCATAATATTATAAGCACTAAACATTGACCTAATGAACATTATGTCAATCATATGGTAAAAGATAAGGTGTCCATGTGAATAGTGGGGTCTGAAGGGAAGAGGTAAAGAGCTAATCCCCATCTTCAATGTGGAAAGTGAATGGTTAATGCTCGAAAGTGAAAATCAAAGTAGAAGTAACACACACATGCAAAAGCTCTAAAAGCACAGAAGTAAATACTAAGATAATCAGCTGAAAGCTGTAAATTCTGCCACCGCAGGGAGGCACTGGAAGATAGGCAGAAGGGGCAGTTTCTCAAGACAATAAATGTTGTAGAAACTGTGTATGAGACACTTATTATAAAAATATAGACTTTAAATGTGTATTTACTGCACAAATAGGCACTGGTTTTTAATAAAGCTAAGCTTAAATTTTAGCTCTGCTACTTGCCTCTGTGTTTGAGTGGAACATGTTATTTCACATTTCTCAAGTTCCATTTCTGTACTATAAGGAAGAAAATATCTAAAATGACTGCTATGTGATTAAATTCAACATGTCCAAAGTGCTTAACACAGTTGTTGGTAGATATTGGATGTTCAAAATGTTAAAACCCACGCCTTGTTGAATGTGAAGCCAGAGTGAAACAAAATTAGGCACTGGTTTGGAATCCCTGGCAGAAAGTGAAGAGATATGGATATACAGGTTTTAATGAAGTGATTATTCACATAATCCATGATAAGCAAAAAGTCAAGCTATAAGGTCAGTTGACAGAATTAGTTTGGATTAAGCATCTAAGAGGCCAGGATGTGAGACATGAAGAGAAAAAGCATGAAGTAAGATACTATCAGATAAGGAGAACCTCAGTGTAAGATTCTACAGGTAGAGGAGGACGATATGATCAAGAATGGCCACAATGCTAAGATATGACAGGGGTCCACAAACTTGGGCAAGTTTGATGTTAAACACAGATACTCATTGCCATTGAGAATAGTAATAAAAAAAATTATGAGCTAATCCTTAAATCACTTGGAAAACAGAAGTGAATACTGAGAGATACTAGATCACATGTATGAAAAAATGCAAAATACGTTGTAAATAAACAGAGAACCAGGAGATGCTAAAGCATCCATGGTCTACATGGAATAATTCAATGTTTCCTCCCTGACAATTTGCATTCCACAGGTAAAACATGCGATTCTGATGATCCCTTCCTCACTACTAACCTTCCTGAAGTCAACTGAAAATTCGAAATCATCAAGAAAAACCTAGGCTTAAAAACGGCAAAGAAATGTGTTGGGAGGAAAAAGATAAATGGATGTAAGCATTTAAATGGAGAATTTGCCTGGCAACTCCCCAATACGAATTCAGAAAGCAGGTATGAAATTATTGAAGGATAGATGTGGGATGTGAGGGTATGGGGATATTTGAAAGTGAGGTATCAGTGACTAGCGTGTACTTTTGAGGCTGACATTCAATTAAAAGTCTGATTCCTTTTCCTTGAATAATTTACCCTTTCGGTTTTAAGTCACCATTCCAGCCTACCACATTCATTATAAGCAAATTTGATACACCCATCTTCCACACTTAAACCCATATTGGATAAAAGACTGAACTTTATAACACACACAAACCTACTATGTTTGGATTTTTTTTTCCCATTGATATCTGATTATAATTTATCAATAAAAGGAAATATACCTACAATGACCTACTTTTAGGAAACTCAAGCAGGCTTCCATATACCATTTTCTTCACCGTACTCAACAAACAAATATTATACACATAGTTAATGAAGTACCAATGTATGCCGACACTTTAAATAAGGGAGCAGTGTGGGAGGAGGTCGTAAATTCAACCAACCAAAGAGTATCCCAAGGCTGTATCTGCAGGATGGTATGTCGAGGAGGAAAAACCAACCACATAGCTTTAAAGTAATAAGATGGCCTGTAGTGGTAGCACATATTTGCTTGGCACCAGATAATAACTCATATGATTAGATCAATTTTACATGTCTATATCTGTTAATGTAAACAACCATTTTGAAGATAATGATACACAATATTGCAACCATTGTCAAGTTCCTATCATCCTGTTTTGTAGACCTGTAATGTTACTGTTGTGCATTCTCTAGTCGTTTGTCTCTTTTGCTTTTTGTCTTTCTTATATGTCTTTTTTTCTCTTAAATAAAAAAATAGTAGCATTTATTAATGCCTAGTCACGCCAGGCACCACATTCAACATTCTAAATGTACTCCATTTACTCCTCCCAGTTGAGATGCCACTGTCCCCACCTAGAGATAAGAAAGTGAGATCTGAGAGGTCACAGTTACAAAACTAGGAAGCGATGGAGCCATGTCTCAACTCCAAAACTCGTGCTCTTGTCTGAAGAGTTGAACCTTTCTTTCACATTCAAAAGTACCACGGACATTTTGAGTATGAAAAAAATGTTTGACCAAATTTTTTGCGCATTTGTGACATTCAACTTCCAGAGTTTACAGAAGCTTTACGTCCTTTTCAAGAATATAAACTAATTTTAAAAAACATGCAGCACCTTCTATTTTTCATCCATGGTTAAGTTCTCAAACAATGTCAGTCCTTAAGAAAAAAAAATCATAGAGAAAGAGATTAAAATGAGGGGCCACTGAACCAAGACCAAGCCTCCCAGGGACTCGTATGTTTCAAGCTTCCTCACCAAATCTCACATTTCTAAATTTATCTTAATTCTGAGCTGTAGAGCTGAAGGGAGATATGGAAAACTCAACAACCCAGACATGAACAATGTCATAAAAGCAAATTTAGAAAGTGACCAATGAAAATGGGATTTCCTTTTTTACAAACATGATTTTGTTTTGCTTTTTTATGGAGGGTGCTTTCCCATGTCTAGAATGTGTTCCTGTTAGGAGCAAAAAGAATGAATTAGGAAGTTTCTAGCATGCCTGAATGGTGGTTTCAGTATTTGGCCATCTGAACTACTCAGATGCTCTCTTAGTTACTCTTCTCATTGCAGAGTCAAAATACCAGACACCCAAAGTTAAAGGGGAAAGTTTATTTAGTACACAGTTTGCAGAAGTTTCAGTCGATAGTCAGCTGGCTCCAAGGCAAGGTAGCATAACAGACACGCATTGTAGAGGAGAAACAGTTCATGGCAGGCAGAATGTAGCAAAGCAAGCAAGAGTCAAAACACACTCTTCCTGTCCCTTACATTATATCCAGGCTACCAAGATTAGGGTGGTGCCAAACTAATTAGTGGACTGATTTAACAATCACCCACCCATGATACTAGCACCCTTAATCCTAGCATTGCACAATAAATCAGTCACACACTCTTGATTCAGCTACCTCTGAAAAAGCCATATTTATGGCTGCATGTGGCTTTGGGGGTACATCTAGACACAAGGCATAACAGGTGAAAACTTCTACTCTGTAATTTTTTTTCTCTAAAAAAAAAAAGATGTACTGCTGCCAAGACTCAACCCACCCATTTGCTCTGCAATTTATGAAGTTCTCAGGTACACAATGCCAATGAAAAGATTATTTCCTTCTATATTTTCACTTGTCAATAAGCACAATTCATACTAAATGAAAAATGTAAAGGCTAGTTTGAAAAATAGTGGGATGTGAAGGAAGCTAGTGAGAACCACAGGATTGGGTTTCTTCTCCTTTGGGAAGTCCATTAGACTTTAATACAGAATGCTTAAAAACCCCATTAGTCAAGAGTTTTTCCTCCAAAGCAGTGCAGCTTAGTTAAAATTGAGCAATTTAACAAAGTTCAGTTTTTAGATTTCACTTCTTTTATATCGTGACATCTATGGAAGAATGTACCTTAGATTTTGTCCTTTTCTGGGAAAAAAGGGAGCACACAAGCTTCTATGCAGAAAAATATTCCTAGTATCATTTTAAGAGTACAAAAAAGCTAGGTGCGGTGGTACACACCTGTGATCCCAACTATTCAAGAGGGTAAGGCAAGAACAGGAAGATCACAGGTTTGAGGTCAGCTTGGGAAACTTATCAAAACCTTGTCTCAATCAATCAAACTAGGTGTGTACCTCAGTTGCAGTGTATCCCTGGGTTCACTCTCCAGTAACACACACACACATACACACCACACATACACACAAAGTACAAAAAGTAAAAATACTTGAAATAATTCTATTCAGTAAATTTAACAATTTAATCTTTATATCAACTATTTGGAATAGATGGTAAATGCCAGTGACTTCCTGGTTAACAAATACATGTTTTGTAAAGTTTACAAAAAGTAGCCAAAATTTTCAACAGGTCTATACCCCACTCTTATGGTCATCCAGATGTCCCTACAAAACTGTATGTAGTCATCGATGGGGTTTTTTAAGAGGTGGCTGCATCTAGCATGTGTGACACTGGGATTGATTCACAGTGCAAGGTTAAGATTAAGGGCTCTAGAACTAATAGCGGGTAGCCTAGATAAAAACATAAGGGACAGAAAGGTTTGTCGCTAATCACTTGCTTGCTGCTTTGGCTGCCTTCTGTCTGCCATGAACTGTTTATCCCTTGCGACGCCCTTGGAGCCAACTGATTAGACTGAAACTTCTATGAACTATACACCAAATAAGCGTTTGCTACTTTTACTCTGGGTTTTGGGTATTTTGTCTCAGCAATGAGAAAAGTAAGACACTCGCGTGTGTCCTGGCAATGACTGCGGCATGGCATGCTGAGCACCCAGAAGTACCTTGATGGCTCAACCACTGAACATGTGCTTTGCACGTAAATTGGTGACCCCCATGGAAAAGACTGTAGTCCCTGCCTGTATAATCAGGTAGGTAACACACAAAGCAATCAAAACCAGTCGTTTGAAAAGCAGCCTACTAACCCACTGACTCTTATGCCTCCAGACTAGTCTGGTGTTGGAAACATCTATTATGGATTGTCACAGGAAAAGTCCATCTCTGAGTTAATAATCTCTTTAATTAAAAAAGCTGAACCAGACCACACTGCTCATTGATCACAGCTAAGCTTATTGAAATTTGTTCTTTTCACTCAGCTTTTTGCACATAGATATGTGAGAAGAAATGTAGCTATTTAAGAGGAATACTTAATAGCTTACCTCTTATTCTAACATTCCAATTTTGTCTATGAGGATTGAATCCCATTAGGCAAATCTGTATTTTTGATTCTTGATAGATCTTTGCAAAAACTTATTACAATTATTTTTCTTTACACTGAATTCATAAACAGTATAATTTCCCTAGGGCAGAGAGAATTGCTTTAAAAAAAGGAGTTGTATGAACTGTTTACCTCCCATCACCCTTGCATCTTGGGGTCATACATTAATTTTCCTGTCAAGATGAATAATCTAATAAACAGGAGTTTACTTATAAGACAGGGAGAGAAACATTTGTAATTAGAACAATCTTCAAAAACTCACAAATTTAAATCCCCGTAAGATTCCACAGGGAGAACAGGACAACTATGGTTACATCATTTAAATGGCAATATATCAAATTAAAAGTACAACTACGCACAGATGTTTAATATTAGATAATGACATTAGATACTGATGGAAATCTTTCAAACTCTGATTATTTCATGTTCAGAAATGAGAATGTTTAAAATCCATTATTTGATGGGAAAATCTATATAAAATAGGATGGTTGTCACCACTTTTTACTAAAAACAAAAAGAACTACAGCAAATTTACCTTGGAAGATCAAGAACTACTTACAAACTTAAGGTTATATCTACCTGACCATAATAGCATATAAAATACATATTTGTATTAATGTATAATGTATTTATATGTGTATATAATGTCTTTCCCTTTCAGAGAGTAGGGCTCAGGAAATCACCTAGATGCCTGCTAAAAAGCAGGTTTCTTTATTTTACTTCCAAGACTCTGATTTGCTGGGTCTGAAATAGAACCTGAATGTGTATTTGGCTAATACAGGCCAAGGGTCTAGAAACGAGCACCCTGAAGATATTTTAAGAGAGGTTAACCTCATAAAATCACTGGCATGAGTCATGAATTATATCATTAGTCTCATGTTAAATCACTTATAAAAATGATTCTCAAATTTTGAAAAACATCATAGAATACTTTGAGAAAGCATGTCTCTTCTCTTCAAAACTACGCACAAGCCAGGCGTGGTGGCACAAGTCTGTAATCCCAGCACTCTGGGAGGCTGAGACAGAAGGACCCAGAGTTTGAGTCCTACTTGGACAAGTTATCAAGACCTTGTCTCAAAATTAAAAATGGACTGGGGATGTAGTTCAGTATAAAGGCCGAGTTCAATCCTCAGTACCAGAAAAACAACAAAAACATGTACATGTGCACACAAAACTTTGCATACATCACGACATTTGTGCATCTTCTGATAACCCCAAGGAAAGATACCCAAGCCAGAATGGCATGTCCCTGGCACATAGTTTTATACACATCCTAGATTCTTCAATTAAAATTTTGGTTTACTTTATATAAACTATCTTCATATCTTTAATAATAGATATAATGTGTAAATTTTTCATAAGTTACTTGGCATCCATAAAAACTGTGGGCAATGTCAATCTCAAAAGGAATCATTCACTATCCCTAAAGAATGTTTCTTACTGTTGAAAAAGACTGTTTCTAATCACCAGGACTAAATTTCCTAATATGGAGAGATGAAGAGTCTAGTTACATAAAACGATCAAAACATGAAGGTTCTTAAATGCAAAAAGGTTTCTGCAGATTCATACAAAAGCTGAGAATACACTACCTTTTAACACTTAAAGCTGAAATTATCTGAATTTTAACAACTTTATGTATCACATATTGTAACATTTTAAAGGTACAGATAGAACATGTTGAAAAAATTGAAATAAACTTCCCAAAAGTTAGACTACAGAAATTTAGCTAAGCTATATATTTATATAGTTAAGCAATCTCAACAGCTCGCGTTTCCATAGTGTTTACTAACTGGACTTTGTGGAAAGATGTTGTATTATCATCAATTTCATATATAAGTATGCAAGATAGAAATGTACAGTTTAATAAAAATTATGTTTTAACAAGCAGTTGTGTAATAAAACTTGAAAAAGGTGCAACATACTAATTAAGATTTTTTACAAAAATCTGAAGTAGACATTTTACATAGAAGGGGAAAAAAAACCCCAAAAAGTCACTGTCCAAGAGGAACAAGAAGGACATCAAGATGTTCTAAGCAATTTCCTGAATAGCAGGAAATGAAAAGCTGGAGATGCTGTTTTTGATCAGTTTACTTTTTTCTGAATAGGCTTATTCATTATTAACTGATGAAAGATAACACACATGATATTAAAAACTAAAATCTAATGTTTCTACTGTCATGATTGCCAGTTAATACTCAACTACAAAAAAGTTCACTTGGTCTCTAACTTTCTGGTGGAAAAATTTATCTACCACACCAACATAAGAACATCACGAGTTCTGCTTTGCACTATTAGCACCAAGTGTAATAAGCTGTTTTTATTGAGTCAGATAATTATGTCCTCCAAGGCAACACACTAAGCCCATTTTTATACTGATGAAAATGTTCTCAGTTATAAAAGGAGTTATGTTTATCTCTTTCAAAGCTGAAATGATTTCAGCAACATAAAAATATGAGATGTATGAGATCCATCTTGAATTGCTCTGATTCTGATGAAGAACTAGCAGAATATTTCTTACTGTAATTTAACTGGAAACACTTCGACTTCAAATTTACTTTAATGATATGTACAGAGTTAACAAATTACAATTAAAATGGAATCAGTTATGGTAATTCCATATAACTTAAAATCATGCAATACTGCATGGTAAAAACACCAGCTTCATTCATATACAAAAAAGTATCAAGACTCATAATATCTTTAAATATTTAACATAAGCTTTTTTCAAAGAGTATTTTATAAAAATTTAAAGACCTGATTAATCAGTTAGTGCATTAGGAAAGATAATAAACATTATTAGTAAAGTTACAAGCAATTAATTTTAAAATTACACCAGGTACAGGGTTGAATGCAGTCTCATGAAATAAATGTTAAGAAAATAGTTTTGAAAAAAATCTTATATTGAAGCCATGTACTAATTTCATTGAATCAGGTTATATAAATCAATAATCAAGTTTATTTAAAGAAAATATGCCTATTCTTATACACATAAATAGTATAGTCTTTATATACAAGTGAAGAAATGTTCAGTGTAAAAAAGATACTGCCAATCCACCTACTAATGTCAAAATAGTTCTTCATCTACACATTAAATTGCACTGATGAAGATGTCCAATTTAAATCACATTCAACCTGCATAAATATTTGAGCTGAGCACTTTGTTGTAAACAATAGAAAAAAGGAAACTCATTTTTAAAAATTTCATCACTAGGTAACAACCTACTTCTCAGCTTAAAATGCTATATGAAAGCTCAACGTTTAATTTGATCAAATCCAAAAACCACTAATTTTAAGAGTAAACAAAGTGAATGTTTTTCAAAGTGCATAATTTCCAACTCATCCACTTGTAGTATTTACCCAATTCCAGTTCATCAGCATGAAAATAAAATATACTTGGCTATAAAAATACTAAGGAATGTTATTTAAAAGGAAAGGCTATTTGATAGAAGTAACTACAAAAATAATTAGTTTAAAACTTTGTAAAGCTTTAATGCAAGAACATCAGTACACTTTATTTCCAACAACCTTAAAGCATGATCGATACCAAGATTTTAAATGTCCACTTTGCAAGTACTTGAAAAAGTGTTTCAATAAACTGTCTTTTCAAAAACAATGCAAGACAAATGATCATGCAGGTGTTAATCTGCTAATATTTGGGGACACTGATATCTCTGTTGGGCTGTCATCTCTGGCTCCACTGGCAGTAAGGGTAGGCAAGGCGTTACTCTGAAATGCAGATGCAGGACAAGTCATGCCAACACTTTCATCTTCACCAGTGTCTGAATCTGGGGTTGTAACTTCACTCTCTTGAAGCCCCAGGATCTCACAAACAGCTTGTGGCAATTCCTAGACATGAAAAATCAAACACAACACCATCATTCACTTATTAAGAAAAACTCATCACAAAGTAACACTTCTGTTAAACACTACTTTGATTCCTGCATCTGACTTTACAGTGTAAATATCATATATCCTTCTCAGACCTTCCTTCTCCATTCCAAATGAAATTCTAACCATCTGGGGTTTTTTATTAGTACATGTGCACAGGACATAATGATTACAATTACTATAAGAACTTGGTACGTGGACACAATACAAGTGAATTCTTTTTTTACTTTTTATTCCCTATCTCTCCCCTCCTCCTCTGCTACTTTCATCTGTTTTTTCTTTATTAAGTTATTCTTGGATCTCTTCCAAATCAGTCATTCTCTTCTTTTTATTTATCTCTCTTCTTTTTATAGTAATATCATGTCTCTCATTAAGTAGAGAAGTTTCTTAAACGTAAACAGTATATCACTGATATATTTTGGAACAGAATATCTATCAAATAAATGTAAAACTAAAACAAGTAAATGGGTCCATGAACAAAAGACATGAAGCTCATCGGGTGTGGTGGGGCACACCTATAAACCCAGCACTAGAAGGCTAGGGCAGGAGGATCAGCATGAGTTCGAGGTCACCCTGGGCTAGTGAGTGAGTTCAAAGCCAGCCTGAACTGCAAAGCAAGATCAAGTCTCAAACACACACAAAAGTCAAAAAAGAAAAAAATCAGAAGCATCCTAATTTGGTTTGAAGTGAGATAATACTTCAAATTTGCCTTGTTTTTAGAAATCATTTACAACCTGACTGATATAAGTATAGTGACACAGACTCAATACTATTAATTTTACCTGTCTACTTGGGGATACTGTGGATTTAATAAGAGATTCAGTACTCATTAATTCAATTGCATAATGTATCACTGCTTAAACTCTACCCAGACTATTTAATTGCAGAAATATTTTCATTACTTTTGCTTTTTGCCTTATTATTAAAAGTTTCCTATCTCACATAATTAGTCAACTGTTTTTAATTAAGTGCTGAAAATCTATTATGGTAAACAAAAAGCCAATCAATGCTTTGTGTCTGCCCTCAACCTGCTAAAACTACCATTTATTTTACTTTAAGAAGAAAACCTTTTTTTAAACCCCACTAAAAAGAAAAAAAAATTTTGCAATTGTTTAAAACATTGTGTACCTTGCATTTTACCATCTGTAGAGAAATTGCTTCTGCCTTGCACAGTACATCTTCCACATCAATTTTCATGGACAACTCATTGATATGCTAAAAAACATCAATAACGTAAAACGATAGCCAAAACTGAAAGCACTATTATATTTTACTATATAAACAATTTATTACCAGTTACACTGCACTGCAGATAAAACTCTTAAAAATAAGTACACGCAACAAATACCCAGGAAATCCAATATATCTTTCATTAGATTATTTCAAGTATTAAAGCTAAAGAATAACTAATAAGCTTATGGAACATTAAACCTAGCAGCTGTCCCAAGTCCGCTATCTCAAAGCTATAAGCAAAGGAATTATTTTTCAAAAAACTAAACTACATAAAAGAACATTTGTTGAATTTCCTTTTCTTCCAAATTAGCCAGTAAAAGTAACTAGCTAATACATATCTGTTAAAATAACACTCTCAGAAAGCTAGTCCTACCACTGTTACTAATACAATTTAAATTAGTTAAGATTCAATAATACTCCATGTAAATGTTCCCTGTCCGTGTATCAGCAGCCCAGAGAAGAGTCAAAATACTAAAATCTGCCAGGCGTGGTGGCGCGTGCCTTTAATCCCAGCACTCGGGAGGCTGAGGTAGGAGGAGTGTTATGAGTTCGAGGCCGGCTTGGGCTACAACGCGAGTGCAAGGCCAGCCTGAGCTACATAGTGCGAGCCTGCCTCAAAAAAATAGGGCTGGGTTTGGCTCAGTGGCTTAAGTGCCTGTCTGGCAGGCGTAAGGCTGTGAGTTTGATCCCTCGTGTAGCAAAAAATAAATAAATAAATGAATAAACCTAAAATCTAAAATCTAAACTAAAGGAATAAGTACTGTTATGGTTGATACATGATATCAACTTGAGAAGTTGAGAAACATAACTGAGAGATTCAGCAGGGGGCCAGGGTTCTTACTTTGTACATATCCTCATTCTGTACAAAAGAGAGCAAGGAGATTTTGTGAGTGCTACACATGCCCTGGGGAAGGTGGGGGGTTGGCTGGTGTACAACATAAGGGAGGAGAAGAGGCTTGTGTTTTCCCCTTTTTTGCTCTGGGTGCTGCCTTAAAGTGTTGTTCCAGTGCCATGCCACCCTGCCTTGGAACCAGCTGATTATGGATGAAAACCTCCACAAACAGTGAGCTAATAAGCCTTTCCTTCCTTCATTTTGGGTGTTGGGTGTTTTGTCCCAGCAACGAGAGAAAAGTAACCAAGACAAGTACCTTAAGTATTTCATTGAAGCCATAATGTTTTTCCATTATTTGCTGCTTTTCTGATTCGAGAACAGCACAACAGAGAAGAAGATGGAAATTTTTACATGGCAGGTCTGTCCACATTACCTTTAAAAAGTAGAAGAGTAATTTAGTAAACTTTCAATTCCAGAATATTTTCCTCATCAATATAAGCTGAACACAGGAGCAATGAAGCTGACTAGTTGGGATAGTCACCACTGTTCCTCTAACTAACAAATAAGAAGTAAAAGAACCTCATCTTAGTTACAAACTAATATTGGGTTTAACATTTGACATATTCCAATTCTGGCTCTCTGGATAACTACAGTACACAAATCACTGCACATAACCAACATGATGTCTTATGAAGTAAGGAGCCATAGCCCTAAAGCTGAGTTTAAGGTACAAGGGTCAGATAAATTCTCAGTACTCTTCTAAACCATCAGCTTCTCACTTATAAATCTTCAGTCCCTTAAAAAAAAATTAAGCTAACATCTGAAAATTTTTATAAAAAGAAATACATAGTACATGAAACCAAAAATACGCAGGTAGCACTATAGTCTAAATATGTACAACCTCACGTATTTTATAACAGAATATTCCTGATTGTAACAAAAGTGAACCAACTACCCAAAATTTATATCCAAATACAGGAAATACCCTCAGATTTAGAACCCTAGTTCCCCCTGATTAATGTACCTGATATCTTTTCTACAAAGATTAAAAAGACCCACAAAAACAATACGATCAGAGATACCTGAAATGTTTTTACTTTTTTAAAAAGCAGTAAAATAAAGTTGGGTAGGTTACAAATTAAATTCAACTTTTGAAAGTTTAATTACAATGCAATTAACCTTATACTTTTTATTAACTTGCAAATATTAGCAAGTTGTCTTCTCTGATGTTAGCACAGTTATCAGTACTCTAGCAATTTCTCACCTCATTTTTTCGTAGGAGAATTTCTGTCATCCCTTAGTTTTTTATATAAAGATAAAGCAAAAGACAAACAAAACACCACACACCTGGGTACTATGAAATCCCCACCACTCTGGAAAACTGAAGCAGAAAGATCAAAAGTTCAAGCTCAGTCTGGGCAATTTAGCAATTTAGTGAGATCTTGTCTCAAAATTAAAAAAAAAAAAAATTAAAAATGGTTGACGATATAGCTCAGTGTGAAGGCCCTAGGTTCAATCCAAAGAAATGCCAAGTATAGAGAGGTAAGGCAACAATCAGTAATGACAACAATACTGTATTAAAAAGCAAAATGATCTGGTATTAATAGATACTTGAGAATAAAATAATTTTGTGTTTCATCAGAAGTTGCCTTGGGTACAAAATGCAACAAAAAAGATGTATACAAAAACATGATTATATTTCTTCTAGAGTAGAGAGACAGGAATAGGCCTGTGGTAGTAATTGAAACTAGCTATTCCTTCAATTTTTATCTTGACAAAAAAGAAAAACTAGTAGTAAACACAGCAAACTATCTATAAAGATTAAATCCAAAAGGTGGAATGTTTGTTATATAATTTTTTCATTGTAACTTAAATTTCTTTGAAAAAGCAATACAAGTCAGCTCCTCCCAACACTTCTGACTACAAACTAAAATGTTGACTCGAGTTGATTGATTCTTCAAACCCATCTTGAATGCTAAACAAACCTGCCTGAATTGACTGATCTTCAGATAAAGTCAAGTTTCCCAAAGAAAAAACATTAGTAGAAAGTGATCTAGGGAACTTGGGATACTTTTGGCCTCAAATCTCGTAAGGATTGTAACTTGAAGAAGTCCCAAAAGACCAAATATTAGGTTTGAGATCATTAATTTTTCTTAGAAACAGATAGAAAGTCATCAAAATTTTAGAACCTACTCTCTCTAGCAATTAGGCCATAACAATCCATTTATACTCTATAGAATAAATTGTTTCTTTTTATAATGAATACTGTATTTATATAATAATTTAAGAACTTACCTCCCATAGTCGAAGAATATCCAGAAAACTAAATTCCCTTTTAAATCTGATTAAAAGCCATCTGAAGCAAAAATACAGGTATCCTGAGTCCTGAGATTCTATATGGAAGGAAAACAATACAAATACGGCTTATCCTTAAGCTAATTATGTCAACACAGAGACCCTTCTTAAACTGAAATTTTTCTATGTATTTCAAGTGATTAGAAGTCCTTTATATTTAATTGCCTTTTATTAATTCGAGGACACAATTCAAACATATAGGCTACCTACATTTTTTTCTGAGAAGGAATCTCACTATATTGGCCTAGGCTGGGCTTAAACTCATGATCCTCCCTTCTCAGGCTCCCAAACTGCTGTGACTGCAAGTGTACACCACAGCACCTGGCCTTCTAACATCTTAAAAACTACCAAACAATAAATAATCCAATTTATGAATAGAATATATTCTACCTAACCTACCTAAATAACTGCAAAATCCACTGTCCAATAATCGAAGTAAGGTACTCAGCTGAATTAACTGGGTCTTCATGCCTTGCATTTGTTCTTCAAAATTCTGATGCTTTAAAAGAAAATAATTGTTATCACATAAATATTTAATAATAAATATTTTATTGTATATAATCACTGATAACTAACGATACCACACAATGTCTAAGGACAAATGTTGGACTTCTACTACACTGGTTATGTTAAAAAATACAACATTAATTTAAAAACTAAAACAACATTACAAAAGGAAAGAAGAGAAAAAATCCTTGGTCTCAAACTAAGGATTATTTTCTCCCTCTATTTGATTTAGATAAAGAAGAATGCAGGGATAGCAACAGAAAACTAACATACACTTATTTCTTACCCAGCATAAAGGGCTTGGTGAAATGAACACATATTTGGGAAATAAACATTTATTATATTAGTTCCATAGTTAAAATTCCTTCAAATTATCACATGAAATAAAAGTAATACTAGCTTTAACATGTATCTCAGTTTTGGAATTAACTTATGACTACTTAGCTTTGATGACAATGAGAAATCTGTGAGGTCAAAACTACTTTTAGGTCCATATTAAAATACTGTTTGTATTCACACTTCGAACTCTCAAAGCACAAAAAGCTACATACAATGTGTGATACTGCAACTGAACAAATGTATAGCAGAAATGGAAATCCAGCTATTATATGAGCAACTCAAAGCATAAATAATTAAAGAAAAAAATAAAAGACAATAAGAAACAGGGAGATAGATCTTTTCCAAGTGGGAAGGAAACGAAGAGATGGAGAAAGGACAGGTAGGGGAGGGGAAGATGATGAAAGAAGAACTAAGATGTGGGAAAGAAAAAAAAAAAGAATTAAGATGTGTTATGCACATGAAAAAACTCCCTATGATGAATATAATTATTATGTACTTCAAACATGTACTAATAAAAATTAAAATTTGGGGAAAAGACAAAATAAAACCACAGGAAACAATCTCTTCTCAGTGAATTTTTTTCATTAGGAAAAGTTACTTTTTATTTTTAAAATGCAACATGTTGAATTGTACTAGGCATATAATTATTTTAAAAGGAATCAATAAATATTTCCAACTTCTTCAGTATTATTCATATGATAAACAACAACAGATATAAGTCCCATAAACGAAAGTTCATTCAGGTCCTCAGGAATATGTGAGTGTATGAAGGCATCTAGAGGTCACCAAGTGTATGTTTTGGCTGTGGTTCACATGCTAAACAGTCTTCAAAGGTGAGTAGATGCCCTACCAATCCTTGAGGCAAAGGACTAGAAGGCACCAAACAAATGTTTTCAAACTTCCTAAATCATTCTGAAGCCCTTAACCCCCAAGCTTCAACTCCTCTACACACTCTACTGCCATAGACCTTGTGAAAAGCCTTCAAACAACTTCCTCTTCTCCCTTACACTTTTGAAATACCACAACAGTGCTTTATTAGAATTATCTATTGGAACAGGAACAATACATTCCTGATTTTTAAAAAACTGGAAAAGCTACCAATTACGATAAGCTGTTTCTCTTTAATAAATTGAAGAACTAGTTTAAGCCTCTAGGATATAGTTTCTCCAAATTTACCAGATAGAACCGATAAGGGAGGACAGAATTAACTTACTAACAGGATAATCTCTTGTGATAGCCAAAGACTAGAACTGGGGTACCAAACCAATATGGCATAGCTATGGCTACCCACTCTGCTGTAAAAAAGAAGCATCATGACAGATACCACTTTTGAAAAAGTACTCATCCCTGAAGAAGAAGACTGACGATGAATATACAAAAGATTTCACCTGGATCAGTAATTAAAAAAGAAAGGGAAGCAGGCAAATGTACAGAGGTGGGAAGAAAAAAGGGAGGGATTAAACTGACAAAATGGATGATGGGTATAAGAAAGTGCATTAGATCATCTGTAATTTGCAAATATTCCCATAATAAAGAAGTCTATGCCTAGACCTATATTCAGTGTAAACAGACAAAAGTAAATCTGTGGATGTTAGGTTCATCATGACAAAAGCAATAAAAATGTACGTGAATCAAAAAAGCTATACAACAAAAACTGAGTCAAGCAGCAGCAGCACAGATTCAAAGACATCAAAACAGCACTACAATGAAAAATAATAGTGCAGATTATTTTCAGGGACACACACTGCTATTTCAACCAAATACTATGAAAAAATATATATTAGTAGACAATATACTAGAGATCTTTTTAGAATAAAGACTAGAAAAATCCCCAGACATCCTCAGTGGAAAAGTCAAACACAGAGAACATTTATTGTGGAAAAAGGTAAAAAGAAATTAAAACTTCTCTGTTCACAAAAATGACAGAGACTGTAAAATATATACTACAGATGTTGAGAAAATAGTCTTTACCTGAGACCTAAATATATGCACATATACGCATGTATGTATGAGGCATTATATGGCGAATATATTAAAATGTGCCAATATTGGTTTAGTTTTATTGAAAACTATTATAGTAAAATATTAAATATCTTATTCACATTAATTTTAGGGGGAGATTACCTACTCTAATTAGAAGTTTAAACTGAGCGTGAGGGAAAGATTCATGTATTCTAAAACAAAACAAAACAAAACAAAAAAGTCTGTTAAACCACCTCATGTTGAGCATTAGAAAAATTTCGGTACATATTAAATGAAACAAAAATATGATCTCTTTATCAAGGAACATACTAATTCTAGTGAAAAAGAGAATGAATAACAAAACACAAAGAAGGCAAACAAAAGTTTTTATGTCACTGATATCAGTTGTACAGACCTTTATAACAAATGCCTCAAGTTTCTAGAGCACTTGGGAGCAATTGGAACTAACAATGTAGGCAATCAATCAATCAAAAAGGTAAAGAAAACAAACCATGAAATTATTAGAGTACTACAATGACAATCCTTCTAAATAATCCAAAAATATTAATTCATAGCAAAGGACTAACTTAAATGTTTATTAATAATAAACATCTTAAGCCGGGCGTGGTGGCGCACGCCTTTAATCCCAGCACTCGGGAGGCTGAGGTAGGCGGAGCGTTGTGAGTTCGAGGCCAGCTTGGGCTACAACGCGAGCACAAGGCCGGCCTGAGCTACCTAGTGCGACCCTGCCTCAAAAAAAACAGGCCTGGGAGTTTGGCTCAGTGCCTTAAGCGCCTGCGCTGGCAGGCGCAAGGTTGTAAGTTCAACCCCCGGTGCTGCAAAAAAAATAAAAATTAAAAAAAAAATAAAATAAAATAAACATCTTAAAACTGTCAAATCTTATCAAATGTACATTCATAAAAGAACTATGAAAGGTAAAGATGAGTTCAAACTATGGACAAGAGATTTAAAGAAAATAGACAAAAATGGGAAAAAATGGAAGAGGAAAAAAATAGGTAAACAAGAAGGGAAGACTAGAAGGAAAAGAGAAGAGTACAATTTTCAAATTTATATCCCAGAAGTCCTGAGTTAAATGTTATACTACTGAGAAAAATTTTAGATGATTACAGATTCAAAGTCTTTATTCCTTGCTAACAAGTCATTTCAATGTCTGATATAAAGACTTGGTATCAAGTTTATTAGTTTTATTTTGAAAAATACAGTGACCTATGTAGTCAGGCTTTTGGATTTTATATGCCTTTGTTACTCATATATCTCCATCTGTGTTTTTTTCTAAAATATTGCCTAAGAAAACTTCTCTATTTCCTTGCTAATACTTTCTCAGAGCTATTGGGCAGAACCAAAACACATGTGGATAAAAATCAGACACTAATGACAAAATCCAAAATGTTCACAAAAGGTAAGGATATTACTTGGCCTGACTAAATCTTTATCTCTAAAACTGATGATATGAAAGTTCAACTACTTCACAAAGTGAATTTGTGTATTTCATCAATGTTCCATGACTCATGGCTCTTCTAAAGAACATAAGCATTACTGATATTAAATCTTGATTTCTCTTTACAGATATACTGTATTATCTACTTTTTATATTAAAAACAGTACCAGTATTTCCAAGCCTCTTGAAATGTTATTAAAAAGAAAAGTAAAATAAGCATGCAATAATGCTTCAAGTTCCATCATGTTTACATATAAAAATCAAGCTTATAATAAAATTATACAATGAAAATTTTCAAACTCAATTTGACTAAAGGAAGGACTCACTGTTCTTACCATTTGGTCCATGTAAGAGGCAAAGCACCAAAAGGCATCCACTTCATTTTCCATCACATACAAAAGAGGGGAAAGTAAGTCACTCATTCCTTGCACATATCCTAAGATGAAAAATAATCATCATCACATCTATGAAAATCTAAGCTTTATGTACCTTTTCAGGTATATCAGCACCATTTCACTGAAGATTACTCTTGCCTTTGGATTCAAATATTGAAAGATACTGTTATTCACAATGAAATAAAACAAGAAGAAAGTCTAGCAATCAGGTGAGAATGATGAGTTGTTTTAGACTAAGATATCAATGTTCCATGACTGCAGATAATATAGCTGCAGAATGCTATATTATCACTATTAAAAGTGGGTAATATAAAAAGAAATCATGTGCAAGAGCATCATGAAAAAGGGGAAATAAAGAAAGAACCCAAATGAGGAGCAAATGTAGGAGTATATGCTCAAAAGAAAGTATGAGAATAGACAGGCAAGGAAAAAAAAATACACGGGGGGGGGGGGGGGGAGGAGAAGAATGTTGCAAAAACCCAGGAAAAGCAAGTTGCAAGGCCAGCATGGTCAACAGTATCAAAGTAGGAGGACTAAGCCAAGTGCGGTAAAAAATGAGAAGGATCTACCTACATTAGCAAGCAAACCATTGGTAACTTTGTATCACTTTTAAGTAATACTCATACCTATGTCCTTTCTCATTAAGTCTTTATTCAACTAATGCGAGCAGCTGAGTCTAATCCAATCAATATTTTTGTGACCAGTGCTACCTCTTTAACTACTTTCTCTTGACACAATAGTTTCTTAACCATGATGCTAATTACAGACCCTAATTAAGAAACAAATTGAAAAGTTAAAGGGTCAAACCCTTTACTTATAAACAAACTGTTGAGTTTGTTTTTTCACTTTCATCCCATAAAACCCTCACTTTCCTTGTTCTACAATTCGACACACCAAGTCTTAAACAAAGGACAAGAGCTCATACTAAGGCTGTTCACCTATAAAAAGATGAAAGTTAACAAAGTGGAAAGATATAGCACTAGATGATAAGGCAGAGGCTCACAGCAACTTTAGCTCCCCACTTATTTGTGAGGAGATTCTGAGGTGATCTAAGTGTGTTTCTGTAAATCATTCCACTTTGTTAACTTTTGTACATTTATAAAAATTAGAGCTGGGCTTGGTGGCACAAGTCTGTAAACTCAACACTTGTGAGGCTTAGGCAGAATGATCCCCAAGAGTTTGTGGCCAGAACTATAAAACAAGACCTTGTCTCAAAAACCTCCCTACCTTCAACCCAAAAAATAAATTACTGAGGTTTCTTGATTGGCAGCTTGGAAAGTCTGTGGAAAACAGTTTTTTGTGTGTAAATTCAAAGATTACAGTTTTCATCACCAATGTCTATCTGTACTGAAGCCCAAGAACATGTATTTAAAAGGAAGGGGGTTTTGGAAGAACTTTTAAAATGACCTTAGGAAGCAGAGAAACCAAAACCTCTTTAGAAAACAGAACAAACAGTGTAACACAGAAACACACTTAGATCACCTCAGAATCTCCTCACAAATAAGGGTGGAGCTAAAGTTGCTGTGAGCCTCTGCCTTACCATCTAGTGCTATATCTTTCCATGTAATTCTATCAAAACTTCATTATGCCTTCACAGTGCCCCTTTTAGAATGCATAAAACAAGTGATGGCAAAGCTTTTAGAGTCCAAGTGTCCAAGCTTCAACTCAAAACCCACTTATTTCTTGCAAAGTACCAACACTATAATTAAATCTCAATACTGAGGTTTTAGTCTAGAGAAACACTCACACATTAACATCTTTTGTCTTAAAAAAAATTACAAATTATCACATGTGCCATAGGTTTGCCGCCACTGGCATGAAAGGACACTTGAGTTCTCATGAAGGACAGCCAATTACTACAGTATCAAACAACAGAATTCGAAAGATATTTAAAGAAAAGAGCTGGAATAAGTGTCATGTGACAAGATATCTAAACAAAAGCATTTCTAAAACTTTATGTAGATGGTTTCTAAAATAATGAACACTTCTAAGAAAAGAGCAAGAAGATGGGAAGGAAGACTAACCCGCTATCAGAGAATTTTCTTACCTGGCACTGACAGAGAAACCAACAATTTAATAAAGTCAAGACCAACTGCCATGAAGGAAATCTAATCTGAATTTAACAAAACGCAAAAGAGTAGTACTTTCTTGGGCCAGACTACATATGGTCTATGACAGAAAAATTTCTAAGTGTGCTATTCAAAAGATTTACAAAGCACCTTTCCTCTGGAATAAAAGCACTTTATTATTAAGTTATAATGAATAAAAATTTCTATGAAGCTAATTTAATCTTTTAAGTCTTTGGCTTTCGTATAAGATCACTACCATATTTCTGTTAAGTCTTAGATGAAGCAAGCAATCAAATTAATCTTTATCTTCTGGTAGCCTTTAATCTATTTTATTTTATACATGATGTTCTTTGGGGTAGATCATGGGTTGTGGGGGTGGAATTAATGTACAAATTCCTTTTAATTAAAGAAAGATTAAAGCTATTTAAATTAGCATTCAGTGACACTCAGATTCTGCAGTATTGCTGACTGACGCACATCTTAATCAGCACTAACACATTTTCTAAAGTAGTTTCTTATTATTTTCATAGCAAATTTGTTTCAGTTGAAAGGTGTGAGAAATGAACTCCATATCATCCTACTATACAACTTCTAAAACAGAAAAGAAAAGTTCAATCTATATACAGGTCAACTTTCCAGGTAACTGAAGCTTATCCCTTAGGATATAAAAAAAAAAAAAAAAAAAAAAGACAGAAGCTTGAGGGTTAAAAGTAAAAACATTAGCTCTTCTGCTTTCTTACATACAGTGTTTGAAGGATAATTTAACCTCTTATCGACTATGCAGGGTCACTGTTACATATACTATTAAACAAAAAAAAAAAAAAAAGAAAGAAAAAGATTTTTCACATTGATACTTCCTGAAGCAGTGGCTATTCACAAATAGGAATTATTCTTCTATAGTTTTTCAGTCTGCTTTTGGTAATTGTTATCTCCATCCTTACTATCAATGAGAGTGAATTCAATGCCCGCACATCTATACCTCACCTATGGGCTTAGAAGCCAGCAACTCAGTATGATGCAATAGTCTGTAAAGACAGTAAATTTCTAGTCCAGTTCACTCTGCTATGAAAAAGGACCTCGGCATGATGACATACAGCAGTCAGCATGTTGAGGCAGAAGGACTGTTGTGAGTTCAAGGCCAGCCTACACAATGAGTTCAAGGTCGACTGAACTACATAGTAAGTCTCTGTCCCCTAAAAAACAAAGGGGTTGAGGGCAAGGGATATCTACTGTTTTTATAAAAACCCTTAGCTTCTCATAAGCAGAGTTACCATTAGGAACCTTGACTGTTTCCGATGATTGAAGTACCTAAACAGAAAGAGCATGGAATCAACATAGACAATGGGAAACAGCATGCTGATGCATTTCTCAGAACATATTCCTGCCATGACAACTACTGTGTGAGCAAATTTCATCTCAAAATTATCATTTAAGAACGGAACGTCTCCCGTTCCCAAAGACAACAGTCCTCTTTCCCACAGGGGTAACAGAAATAAAAATCGGCATAGATTGGGATGTTAAAGATAGATAAGAATGTCCACCTGCAGTAAACACCAATTATGTATTACTTGTATGACACTGAGTCACTCTCTTAATATAACCTTACTCATAAAAATGAGGATTACTTTTCCCACTTCCCTAAGAGGCTACTATTAGAATCAAAGCAAAAATTAAATCAAGTAGGACAGCACTCTGCAACCTGAAAAGTACACTATCAACATGCTCTCAGTGATCCACTTTGAAGTTCACTACAGGTGTAATATACAGGGCTGGCTACATTTTACATTTCTGACTTTCAACTTACTGAACTTATTGTCACCAAAGAGGCTGACACCTTAAGCCCATCAACCAATTTTACATCATTCCCTTATATACAGAAAGTCAAGCAACTTGCACAGAAGAAAATGCTTATGTGGGTTAAATATTAAGGGAGTATTTAACTATCTTCTCCGGAAGATGTCAAAGCTCTACTAAATAATTTGAAAAACAACTATTTATATTATTCTCTAGCTAGGAGCCATTTAGATGGCAGTTACTCAGAAATTTTATTATTTATACTTATTTAAAAGCTTATGTTTAGGAAATTTGTTGGCCCTTTAAGCAAACTGTTCAAGTTCTCTAGCTCCTTAAGATACTGGTTCCTTGAGTTTTGTCCCCTTAATGCATCTTCCTTACAGAACTTCTCACTTTTACCTCCAGCACCAGTCCTAACAACTCATTTTTGGTAGGAAGACTTACCAAGAAAAAAAAAACAATAGTTTCTATGAGGCCTTCAAAATAAAATGCACTATTATCTATAATACTGAATCAGTACTTTTCTTCACAAGGGAAAAAACTTAAACAATGGTTCTAAACTTTCTCAATTCATGGTAATTTTTCTGAGACACTCTTTGTTTCAAAGAAATAACGGCTCTCTCTCTTAAATAGTTAGGTCTACACAACTTTCAAGTACAGCAGGTTAAGAATCCCTAATCCAAAACATAAACTCTGAAATGTTCAGAAGTCCAAAACTTTTTTGAGTGCCAGCACAATATGACTTTGGTATATTTCAGATCTCCAGATAAGGACATGTTTAACATTTTAAGCCTACGGATATATTCCAAAATCCAAAAAACTACAAAATCTTAAATACTTCTGGTCCAAAGTATTTTAGATAACAGACCCTGAACATGTATTTATGTCCTATAAACTTAGCATCCTTTTGGCACTACACTGCTTCTCAAACTTTGAAATTCAACTATCAAGTTGTTATCAAACAACACTACTGTCATTTCCTGTTTCTCATTTATTTTCACACACTACTTGCATAACACATCACAGCCAAAAACCTAGCTTTGCCTGGCAAGTGCAAGGTCCTGAGTTTGATCCCCAGTACCAAAAAAATAAAAAAAGACTAGCTTTGCAAATATATAACTTAACTGAAAGGAATGTAGTGATCCAACATTAAAACCCTTAACTATTTCAGCCAACAGAGAAATATCCTATAGATGTCACTATAATTCAAAATTTAAAATATTCCAGTGACCTGTGTGTTTATTGCAACACCCAGGGCTCCTTGCTTGGGAGACACAGCCTTAAAGGTTTCTAGTCTGCTGCAGAACAACCTTATAAAACCTACTCGATAGACCAATTATTTCTAACTGGCTAATACATTTAAATTCTAAAATAAATATATAAAAGTTTTTGCAAATTAGGACTTTTGAGGAGAACTTACCTAAATCAAAATCATACATACAATAGGTCATCAAAATGTCATGAAGTAAAATCAGCCCTGGATTATCTTGGCCTTCATAAAATTTGTTTGTTCGATCTGTTCGGTTAACATCTTTTTCTAAAGAGGAAAATCATCACATATTTGAAAACCTTTTTTAAAAAAAAAAATTCTCATACAGCTTACATCTTACAAATACAGAATCACTTTTCTTACTATTAATTTCACTTCTTATGAAGCATAATGAAAGAAAAATTCATCAAATTCCATTTCAAATGCAGAGTAACATTTTGGGATATTTTTCAAAAACGAGTCCACTTCTTCATGGGCAAATTTTCAAATATTTTCAATTTTAATCTAAACATAACCTTTAAATTGCATAGTAGGAAACATATTCAATAGTAAAAATCCGTATTAGTAACAACAATGCCAATCTTTAATGCATGCAGGTTTATACTTAAAAGACAGCAAACAAAAATGCAATAAAAAAACTACTACCCAATCAAGCATAATCAAAGACATTTGTTTCATTCATAATTGCTTTGCCATGTTCCACAATCTTTATGAAAAATTACTTCTCTATTCTCATATACATCATTCAATTTAGGTTATAAGCAATTTAATTTTAATTTTGTCATACTTTGCTGGCAAAGACTTCATGACATTAAAAACAGATATGGAAATTCCATTAGTGTAGTCAGTGTAGTCAATGAAATGTCAACAGTTCAATTCAAACAATGATGCCCACTACGTGCATTTGGTTGTGAGAGATTTTACAACTCAAAAGGCACTCCCTAAACTTGGACCCCTCAGTAAATCAGGAAAAAAAGTAAACATGATTAATTTACTCTAAGATCAACTGTTACAAAGTTATAGTTACACTCTTCCTAGTAAATGATTTGAGAATTAAAATGTTTTATGAAAAAAAATGGTGGCATTTTACAACAGTAAAATTAGGTTACACTGAAATTAGGTTATATAAGTACATTTTTAAAAAAAGTTAGAACATTCTAGCTTTCTGTTAAAATAGTTTGTTTTTTAAAGCAAGCATATAATCTATAGAATGTAGATAACACTTCCCAAACAAGCAAAAGCAGTACCAAAAACCCATGCTATTATAAAGTTTGACTTACAAATGTTTAATGTTTCATTTTCACGTTTCAGTAAGTTATAATGTCAATAAGAACACAAGCTTTAAGTATTTTAAACACTATAACAAACTTGTTCATATTCCCATGATCTCCCGTATTTCTTTCATCTTATATAGATATGCAGTCATAACACGCCAGGCAATATTTTATAAGGTATTTGTGGAAAGAAAATGGGTACTTAAGTTTTTGAAGCCTTAATCAAATCTGACTCTCTAACTTGACGCTGTTAAAGGCAGCTGAAGAAGAAGAAAGAAGAACCACTCCTGCTGAGTGACTACACCTGACATGCACCACCACCGACCTCAGCGCTGCCAGGCAGTCATGCACTGTTGCCCCTCATCCACCCACTCTCCGGATACATCTAACTATTTCACATTTCATCTCTCTCAAGCGTCCAACTTCTCTCACATCCTCTCAACCCTGAGATCTTGCATCCTTCTTCTGGAAAAAACTGACACTACCTACACAACTCCCACAGCTTCTCACTCTTCAAACCACATAACTACATGTGAATGTATATGCTGCAGTCTCCCTGCTTTCCCATCACCGTGAATGAGCTCTACGATTGCGTCCAAGACCAGCCCCTCTTGTACACAAGATCCATCACTACTGGCTACTCAAGGACTCTAGTAATTCTTATCTGGTGGCTCTATTAATTTTTGTCTCCCTCTCCAGTTTTATCAGTTTTTCTTCTTCACTGTAGCACTCCCACAGCATCCAACTATGACGCTGTTTCTCTTAATGGGAAAAAAAAGAAAACAAAAACACCTTTATCTTTTTATTTTAAAGAGAAAAAATAACAGCAAAATAGAATTCCAAAACAGGCTAATAGGAGAGTAAAAATAATTAATACATTGCGTATTGTTATCTTCATAGTAGTTAATCAGAGTACAAGATATACACATGAAATACTGTCCAAACAATATTAGCACAAATCTCTTCCTAATGAAAAGAAACTAGCTGTGTAACTATCTTATCTTGTGTGTATATATATATTTTTTTCCTTTTCCCTTCCTTCCTTTTTCCCTTTCCCTCACCCTCATTCCACTTTCCTTCTGAACAATTTCTTCCAACTTCACAATATCTATTGTACATTTTGGATCTTACTTACTTGTTCAGTTTCTCACACCAGTAAGATTCTATGATATTTACACGTGGGTCTGATTTACATCACTTATGAGTATGGTCTCGAGTTGTATCCATTTACCTATAGAAGTCTCAAGTTTATCTTTCTTTATGGCTGAGTAGTACTCTACTATGTAAAAAAAAACCACATCTTTTTGATTCATTGCTCAGTTGACGGGCATCTGGATTGTTCCCAAGATTTAATTATTACAAATTGTGCTGCTATACGCATGGGTGCAAATATATTGCTGTGGTATGATGTTTTTAATTCTTCTGGGAAAATACCTAGAATAGCTGAGTGGAATGGGACCTCTAATCCTAGTTTTTTTTTAGGAATCTCCACACTGATTTCCACAGTGGTTACACCAGTCTGCAACAGTATTTGTTATGGGTTGATTTCTTGATGATAGCCATTCTTTCTGGAGTGAGACTGAATCTAAGTGTTGTTCTAACTTGTATTTCTCAAATGACCAATGATGCTGAACATTTTTTCATGTGCCTATTTGCCATTTGTATTTCATCTGAGAAGTGTGTCTCATCTCAGATTCCCATTTTTGGATTGGGTTTTTGAATTTAGGAGGCCTGATTTTTTTCAATTCTTGGTATGTTCTAGATATTAGCCATTGTCTGAGGGACAATGGTTGTAATTTTTTTCCCACTTTGTGAGCTGTCTTTTCACTCTGTTGGTGATTTCTTTTGTTGTGTAAAAGCTTTTTAATAAAGTGAAATCCCATTTGTTGATTCTTTATAGTATTTCTCATGTGATCTGGATTTTATTCATGAAGTCTCTGCCTATACCTATGACTTCAAGATTTCTACCTATTTTCTCTTCCAGAAAATTTAGTGTTTCTGTTTTAATATTTAGAACTATGATCCATGCTGACTTCAGTGCATGGTGATACACAAGTCTAGTTTTAGTCTCTGGCATGTGGAAAGCCAGTTTTTCCAGCACCATTTCTTAATGAAGCAATCTTTCTTCCAATGAACATGTTTGGCTCCTTTGTCAAAGATAAGGTGGTTAAGTGTGAAAAACACCTTTCTTAATCCAACTTTTCTGTTTTTCTGTTTAGAGCAAAACTGGAAAGAAATGAGTGTATGTGTACTGTCTCCAAGTCATGCCCCTTTATATTCCCTCTTGAACTCATCTCAATCAAACTGTTACATCTACTTATCCACAAAAGTTTCTCTTTAATCGCAATTTCCAATTATCTCTCCGTTCTTTGTAATTTTTTAATGGTCAATTCAAGTCTTCATCTTACTTGATATCCCAGCCACTATTTTTCAAATACTTTCTTCATTTCTCTTTTATGACTCTGAGCTCTTTTTTTAAGTTTCCTTTGCTGAGTTCTCCTAAGATTTCCTAATTACAAAATGTGTTAGGACTAGGCTCTCAGACCTCTTCTGTTACTCCTTGGTAGTTTTACTTAGTCTCCTAATTCATAGTTTTACACAGTATTATAGTATATGTATGTTGATGATTCCTAAATTTATTTCTGGACTGGATTCCTCAACTGAACTCTGGCCCTTTATATCAACCTTCTACTCTACATTTTAACTTGTGGATATTCAAGATGTATCTCAAAATGAATGCCCAGAACTGAATTTCAAATATTCCCCTTCATATTTGTTTGTCTCATAGTTTTCCCCACGTTAGTAAACATCAGTGACACAATTTCTCTAGATGCTCACCTTAAAAACCTCAGAGTAATCCTTTAGTCTTTGCTTTCCTTGTCTTACAAGGATACATTAAACCAATATTTGTATCTCCTATCCGACTAATTCCACTTCCCACTCTGACTAACTCCATTTTAACCACACCGGTCTCCTTTTTCGTCTTGAAACACAGAGGTCCTGAACAGAAACAAGTTTAGACTTTACTGTATCTTTCTGTCTGGAATGGCCCTCACCTGAGGGTTGCATGACATACACCTCCTGTTCTTCAAGAGTCTATTCGAATCTCATCCACTCAACTGCTGGCCCTTTCGGTCAAG
Source organism: Dasyprocta punctata (assembly GCA_004363535.1). Lineage (NCBI taxonomy): Eukaryota > Metazoa > Chordata > Mammalia > Rodentia > Dasyproctidae > Dasyprocta > Dasyprocta punctata. Next base: position 131,413 of record RJWM01000480.1, on the reverse strand, counting down.
CAACTTTCATCTCTCATCTGGATGATGGCTACAGCTTCATATAGCTCTTCTCTTTTCACCTTTGTCCTCCTACAACTATTCTCCCGACAGTAGCCAAAGTGATTTGTTAAAATGCAAATCAGATTACATCGCTCCTCTGAAAATCCTCCAGTGGTTTTTAATCTCGCTTAAAGTAAAAGCCAGAAGTCTTTACAATAACCCATGATGTTGGAGGCAGACTGTGCCTAATTTTCCACTATTTTTCCTTTGGGCTTCATCAGTTTGTCCACTCTAATCTAACTCATTTCAGCCAGACTGGCCTCCACACTACAGCTCAGATATACAAAAGTCCTAGAGTGGAAACAAATCACACGTGCTGTTTCCTTACTTAAGACTACGTTTTACCAACATCTCTACCTGCATAACTCACCTCTCCCTATTTTAAGTTTCTACTCAAATATCAGTTTCTCAGCAAAAGCTTCCCATGACTGTCCGAGTTAAAAATGCGGCACTGCACATAAGTTTTCTACCCTCTCATTTTCTCTACTAAACACTCACCACCAATATACCCCATGTTTACTTACTTATCTCACTTACTGTCTGCTCTTCCCCAGAGGAATGGAAGCTGCTTGAGGGCAAGAATCTTACTTGTTTTGTTCACTGATGAATCCCAGTGCCTAGGGCAGAGCCTGGTACACAATAGGCACTAAATAAATACCTTATTGAATGAGTGAGTATGCAAACGCTTAGTAACTAAGATGACTATAAAAGATTCCCTGATGATTCTAATGTAATGCCAAAGTTAAAAATCAGTGGAATAAAAACTGGGATTCCTGTGTCTTTCTAAGTGCTTTTCTGATGTCCTAGATGACATCTGTTTCAAGGATATTTATACTGTAAAACCCAAATGTACATCTACCGGACCACACCAAACTGCTCAGTGAGCTACTTCACATTCCACTTACATATCTCACTTTCAGGTTTATATACCTCATCCCTAATTCCATTCCACTACAGCCCATTCTCATCTGAGTAACAGGGACCACCAAGGGCCCAAATTCTCAATAAACTGAGTCCTATCCTTGATTTTCTCCCATACTTAATACACCAGAAGATCTTACCAGTTCTTTCACCAAAACATGACATGAATCTATCTACACTGCTAACATACATCCCCACTACACCATCAGTCTACCTTAGCCTCCTACTTCCTACAAACTGCTCTCCCTGCTCCTACTCTTACCTTGATACAATCCACTTCCAAATAGAAAAATTATTTAAAAATGTAAGTTACTCTTATTTAAAATAGTCCAACAGTTTCTCATATTAAAATTCAACGTCTTGACATGATCCAGAAGGCCTACAGATTATCGTGCAGTTTCTTTCATTAACATATATTTTAACCTCCCCCCAAAAAGTTTTTGATAATCATTTTCAAAAAATACTTTTGAAAAAAAGCATTAAAAAAATAAAAGAATGCTTTTGAACTAACTTACAATGGCTAGGCATTGTGGTGCACACTTGTAATCCAAGCACTCAGTAGGCTAAGGCAGAAGGATTGCTGTGAGTTCAAGGTCAACCAGGGCTACAAAGTAAGTTCAAGGCCTGGCTGAACTACATAGCAAGACCCTGCCTCAAAAACAAAACAAAGCAAAACAAACCTAACTTACTACGTGCACTTACATTGGAGAAATCTACGGTAGATCACTTAGAATTAAAACCAAATTAAAAATTAAAATCAAGTTGTATGAGCAAGTTTGGACTATGGAGCTACCTGGGTATTTGGCTTAAAACAATCTACTAATCTTTTCTGGGTTTCAATTTTATTATCTGCTAAAACTGAAAAATACTTGATTAAAGTATGTCTCAATTCGAATTCCATTCTGGAGCTTTAAATATCTAAATTTCTTCACCCAGTCTCCTGGAAAGAATGAAAATAGGACACAGAAAGATCAAAATGATGAATCTTCATCACTGTTGAGAGGAAATAATTGGGCATGTGGAAAGAAAAGGGTTCGAATACTGAATTAGTTGACCTCTACCATTCCTGCCATGTCCAATGTTTTACATCCAAGCAGAAAGAAAAAAAAACTATTACCATCTTTTTCCACTTAAAAGTGGGATACTTCACTTGGAAACTTGAGGTAACTCCATGACTTGCAATCTCCACATTTTCCTTCCCAAGAGGAGAGACATAGTTTGGCATAATTTACTTCCCAGAAAAATAAACTACTTTTTCAGTCAAAAGTACTATTGCCAAAAAGATCTCAGGAACTGTCTTTACAAATCGCTGCTGTATGCTGGATGTGGTGGTGCATACCTATAATCTCAGCCCTCGAGAGGCTGAGGCAGGAGGATCTTGGCAAGTTCAAGGCCAGCCTGAACTACATGGCAAGACCCCGTCTCAAAAAAAAAAAAAAAAAAAAAAGTCACTCCTACGTTGGGCTTTCTCAAACTATTTCAGGGATTTCTATCTTCCATGGAGGGTGGACATGGCTAGTGGGGCCTTTATATTTTTAAGGCTGCAGATATCCAAATGCAACTACAGTAAGAAATTTCAAAACTAAACTCCACAACTACCCAAAGCTATCCTAAAGTTACATAAAACAGTATGATAGTTAGAAACATTAAAGCTGGACTCTACACATTAACCATGTAAAGCTTACACAAGTCATGTATGTTCTCAATGCTTCAGTTTATAAAACACAGACTATGAACTGAAACTTGTGAGGAAGACATGTACAACACTAACTATGCATCCTTCAGTAACTTATATCTACCTGGTCTTTATCATTAAAGTCAGATAATCCAGTCCTGATCACTTGGAAACAAGGCTAATGCTTTTTTATGATAAAATTCTATCAAATATCTCTTTTCCTGGAGAACAGTTGTTCCCTAGTAAACACTCTTATTTTCTAAAACAAAAATTTATTACTTAGTCATTTATTTAAAGAAACATGCATATTTAGAGGACTACAAGGATATAAATCAAAACCTATTAACCATATTACCTACAGGCAACTGAAACAAAATTCTTTGTTTTTTCTCACTTTTAGCTCCTAATTTGTATACAATAAACAAAAATTTTCATAGTGAAAAAAAGTAATGCAAGTTCTTAAAAAATGAAATTAAACATGAACAATTTTAATCCACATTCTGGAAGTCAAAATTAAATATAGTATAATTAAATATAGTATATTACTACTTTTAAATATAATGACCAAATTAATATGTCTGATGGAAGAGAAACAACCACAAACATTAGCACTCAATCCAATGTACTTTCCAATTCCTTTTTTGGGGGGGAGACAGGGTATCATTATATAATTCAGCCCACACTGACCTCAAATTCACAGCGATCCTCCTGCCTCAGCTTCCCAAGTGCTGGCATTACAAGTGTGTGCCACCACGCCCAGCTTACTTTCCAATTCTGATTCTTCTTTTGAATGCTCATTTACTGACATTTAGCTCTGCTTCTTTAATCTTCCACAGGAGGTTGGTCATCGGTAGTGTGGTACTATTAACACACCTCTCTATATTTTTGAGGCTAATTATTAACCTTAAGTCTTCAATGTGAATCTCTCTTGTATTTCCAAAGTTAAGAAAACTTACCAATAAGACTTCTATAATCTCTTAATCTCGAATTTCTCTTCTCTTGTTCCTCGCTGACAGATTTCCACTGTAGTTTCATTCTGAAGTATTCATCACTATAGAAACAATTTTATACCAAAGAAAGCTATTTGAATATTTTATTCTTAACACTGTTTAGTTGGTTTTTCTATAAACAGTGTATAAAAATATTTATAACGTTAAAGGGATTTAGGTTTATAAACATGACAGTGAAATGTTTTATATTACAACTTAAATTATAAAAGAAAAATTATTACACATGTGCACAAAATTTATGTGCTAAATTCTGTTTAACTACTAGAATAACTTTACACATGCTCTTAGGGAAACACCTCAATTCTTAAAATAATTAAAATTAGTCTATAATCATTAAATATTTTAACCACTAGCCAGGCATGGCGGCACATGCCTGTAAACCCAGTACTTGGAAGGCTGAGGCAGGAGGATCACTGAGTTCGAGGCCAACCTGGGCTACATAAGCGAGTTCAAGGCCAGCCTGCACTACATAGCAAGTCCCTGGCTTAAAAAAAAAACAAAACAAACAAACAAAAATTAACCACTAAAGTTTCTGAATAATTTAAATACAAATATAAGTGATTTTTGTCTTTTAAAAAATGTGACGTAAGAGTTTCATTTTCTAGCCAGTTTACTGCAGAAACTTGTTAATATAAAAATATCCTTAGAAGGACTAGACTGTCAAGAAAATGTGAATATAAACTTAATAACTGAGAGTAGCTAGACTGACAAAGGCTAGACTGACCACTAGGAACAAGTGTATCTGGAAAGCTGATATTGCATCAAGTATGAGAAATAACTTAAAAATAGAAACAGTTTCAAAAAAGAACCCTTGGTAAATAATTTAAAAGAAAGTACCCTAAAGAGCAAATATACTTCAATGAGCTGATTTTATTCCATAATAAACTGAAAAATGAACTAAGAATACATTTTTAAATGTATGCCTAGCTAGGCGTAATGGCACACGCCTGTAATCCCAGCACTCAGGAGGCTGAAAGAGGATCACTGTGAGTTCGAGGTCAACCTGGGCTACAAAGTGAGTTCAAGTCTAGCCTGAAATGCATAGGGAAAACCTGTGTCAAAGACCAAAAGATAAAAAGCAAAACAAAATAAATAAGTGTATGCCTAAATAATTATTAAGTAAATGAAAGGTTTGGTCAAAGCTGGTTCAAGAGGACGAGAATATTCTACTATCTTTTCACATATTCTCTAACATAACAACAATGAGATCGTTCTAATGCTCCTGGTTTGAAATTACAGTACTCATAATTTTTAAATTAAAATGATAAAAATAGAATTATTTTCCATTGCCAAAATTATTCCAAATCTTCATCTAGAAACCCTCTATTAATTTGCATGGTTAAGTTACTTGAATTTCTTTGATGAACACATACAGAGACCATTACTTACGTTTTCTGCTTTTGTAACTGAATTCTTTCCTCCTTAGTACTGTCCCAAGGAAAGTAACCCAACAGAAATTTCCAAGCTTGTTTTCTCAATGAATGACTAAGACCCTGAAGAAAGCAAGCATATTAAACATATTAGAAAACAGAATGCAATATTGTAAGTTCACAAAACTTGCACAGAAGAAAACTAGTGGTTAAGAGGTAGTTTTACACATATTAATAGCTCAACTATGTGAATGCTACCTTAGTTTTTACTTCTAGAATCTGAAAATATAAACAGCTACTAGGCAGTTTAAACAACACATAGTATATAGTAGACTGCATAGTGGAAAACAGCACTGATGAATCTCAGTCCAACCTTACTGGATACGGTGAATGTCACCGGGGTACATGCTTCCTTCACATGACCCACAGACGCTACAGTAAGGAAGAATATCTCCCCCTAAGGTCAAGAGTATCCCCATACTTAACCACTAAGGACACTGTAAGCACCTTACTCAGTACAACTGAAAGCAGAAATTTTAAGGCATCATTCAGAAACAAAATAAAGAAATTTCTTCCTCCTCTTAAAAAAAAAAAATGAAACCTGAACACTAGCAGTTTATCACACAATCAATGGTAGAGTATTTAAATTACCCCTCTAAATATCATCTGCTTCATATTATCTACATTTAAAATTCTTCCTTCAGAATCAATGTTCTTAGTCCATTCTTCCAGTGATACTGGCTCTCTCCTCTGAACAACAGGTCGTTCTCCCAAATCAATCTAAAATAAGATTAGCAATAAAAGCACTTCTTTAACCAGTGTGTGACATGAAATCAAGATGCATAAAATGTAAATCTACAATACTGTTTTACAGATATTAGTTCTAACACTTCTAATATTTTTCCTTATTTCCCAGTATTTAATTTTTCCACTGTTTAGTTTACAAACTCTATCAGAATTATATTTCCTGCTGGGCTACAAATTTTGAAAGGAAATCCCACAGACTAAAAACATTTGTCATTTAAGAAAAAAAGGCATCCAAGGAGACTAAGGCAGGAGGATGGCAAGTTTGAGGCCAGCATAAGATACACAGTTTAAGGTCAGCCTGAACTAAATGGTGAGACCCATCTTCAAATAGGAAGGAAGAGGAAGGGAGTTGTCAGTTCTTTGCTATTTGGGGTTTCAATTATATAAATATAGAACATTTAACATGTAAATTCTGAAACCCTTCAGGCCAAATGGTTTATTATTTAAAATAGAGAAAATACATAATTGTTTCATTAATCATAATTAGCTTTTCTTCCAAACTGAAGTTGTTATTCTCAAAAGTGATTCATGGCCCATTAGTTCCAATTGGTAATTTCTATATTTTTTTATTCAATTAACCAAAATTGGTTATTTAAAAATAACATTTGCAAGATTAAAAAAAAACCTTAAGTATTACAACTTACATATTTATAACCTTTTAACTATGAGCAAGCCTAGAATTGTAGCAATCTGAAGTCTTACTGAGTATGTATAAGATCTGCCATAATTCAGAGGGAAACTTACTTAAAAAATGAAAGATTCACATGAGAACAAAATCCTAAAGGAGGGCTGTATCTGATACCTACTGAAAAAACATACAAATGAGGAACAAAACTAAGAGAATATGCAAAGTTCACTATTTGTTCACGTCTATGTGCTCAATGAAACAACACGTTCATTATCAAAAAGTAATCACAGAAAGGGATACAACATTAAGTAAGAGATGAATATAGAGAACAAATCAAGAATTTGGCAGCCAGTAAGTATTCACTGTCAGATATATTAGTCAGCAAAAAGCTGCAAGAACAGGTTATAGGAAAGAGCTATGCATCACCAAAACTGCTTCTATTTCTACAGCATTCAGCATACATTCTTAAATTAAAAAATAAGTTATATTAAGATAAATCTCCACTCACTCTTGTGATGACTTCAAATCCTGGTTCTTCTTGTTGATTTATCTTTAGACCTGGAATGGCATCACTAAGAAAATCTGCCATTTCTGAAGGTGGCCGTTGATGTGTAGAAGGATCACTGCCTCTTAAACTATCAAAAATGTAGTTTGTAACTTTGGAAAATCCTACCATAGTTGCTGTGTAAGGATCCTTTTTAATTTTCTATGTAGTAGGAAGAAAAATATTAGCATTATTAAATCAAATAAAGAGTAAAAATATCTCACAACAGCAAAAAAAGCAAAGCTTTTAAAAAGAGGGGAAATCAGAACTAAAACAGGGTGTTCTAAGATTATCTTGAAATTTGTTTTCTTAGAAGAAAAGTTTAAATTTTCTAAGCCAACATTTTCATTTGATTAAAAACAGCATAATAAATGGCAAGTGAATGCTACTAATAGATTTGCAGATAAACAAATGATTTGCAGGCTTCATTCTACCTGCACACACAGAAATATATACAGAGCTTACTTTCCAATGGTGAATGGCCCACAACAGCTTTCTTCTGTCTAGCAGTCCTGCCTTCACAAAAATAAACAAATACTTCTTGAAGTATGTACTACACTAGTCTAACACAAAATATTTGAGAAACTGCAGAACCCTAACCACAAAACTATCAGAGAATGTCAAAAATAAAATATTTGATAGCTAAATTTAAAAGCTCATGATATTTAAACGTTAGCTGACATTTTATTTTTCTTATATTAATAGCACAGTAAGAATAATTTATTCTGGGACAGTGCTATCCTAGAAAACAGCAAAGGGTTTTTCTACTATTAAGTACTGCTTTCCTGGAAGAGAACAAAATGCATTTCTATTGTTAAGTGCTACAGTCATTTCTGAAGCCCAAATTGCTTGCTCATTCAAATTTAGCAAAAACTGCTATTAAATAACTGATTATTTTCATAAGAAAAACTCTACTTTTTATTGTCAAGTGTTTAGCTCACTTATTCTCCTTTCTAAAAAATTCCTTGTTACTCACTGATCTATCTTCAAAACTAAGGAAAAATGTGACTAAAACATAGCAAGCACTCAAATACTGCATTTGTTAGAATAAATATTCGAACCCAATTTTTTCCTACACTGATCATTAATGAATTCAAAGTGATCTATCCTGTTAAACCTCACTAATCAATAAAAACTATATAAAAATCTACTGATGCTTAATTTCAGAACTATGATAACAAGAAAAATTGCTTTTAAACCTGCAGAGGTCTCAGGTCAGGTATCACCCCCTAATAATAATTAAGAAGAGTTTGTGGTACAGTTGTGACCTCCAAAGGGTTAAGAACAAGAAGACCAGGGATGTAACCCAGTAGTGGAGCCCTTGTCTAGGCTTAAACCCCAGTACCTCATAAAAGAAGTTTCTGGGTATTGTAAATATTATAGAACATACTGCCTCTATAAAACTACACAGCATAGTTCCATAAAGATTACACATACACCTATATTATTCTGTGTACCACTGAAAAGCTAAGGGGTAGGGGCTATATAAAATAACCAAATTAGGTTTCTGAGAAGATGGCAGAACAGTATGCAGCAGAGTAAACAGCTTCCCTGAGAGATACAGTCCAGATGCTGGAATATAGCATCATGGGGAAGACAAGAAGGAAGGAAGTGGGTCCCCTGGACATAGGAAGAATCTAAAGTGAGAACTGAAGCCCACAGAAAGAGTAAAAAGAAAAACTTAAAGGAGAAAGCAGTAGCTGGCGGCACCTTTGCCCCAAGCCGGACCCACTGTGTAAGAGGAGCTGTTGGAACCTGGGACACACGATCAAGGTTACGTGGCAGCTGGGACCCTGGAGGCCTCTGCCAAGACAGGCAGCACTGGAGTAGAGTGGCAATGGACAGGAGGAAGAGATCTGGAAGACTGAACCGGCTGACAGTGACTGCAAAGGACTCGGTCCTCCCGTGTGAGACAGCGATTGGCCGGAAACCATTTTGGAGTTGGGTTGGAAAAGCCTGGAACCAGAACTGCTCCTAGCTTCCTCCAGCAGCTCCCAGCTAGGCGCAGACCCATGGAAATTGCTCGGACTGAGCCCTGCCACCACGCGCATTCTAGGGACCATCTTGGAGGGTCCCTGCGGGTAGCCAGCTTGATCTGGAGGCAGCAACTCCACACACGCTCCAGGAGCGGTAGTGGAGGATCCCACTGGTGACCAGCCCAGGTTTGCAAGGTGGTGGCCCTGCCCCCGCACACATTCCACCAGCCATGGGGGAGCCAACACAGGCTGGGAAAAGCAGCAGACAACCCTGAACCACACCCAATGGGCACCATCTGATATCCATAATCAGCACTGGCTAGAAGAACCAAATAGTCTCGCTTCAGAGAAATTGTAGCCAATGCAGGGTGTGCCTGGGATCCCAGTACCCACTTATCCAGAAGAACCCAGGAATATGTCAAGATGAAGAAGCAAAAGGCAGACTCTGGCCTCCAATCCAAGAGGAGCAGGTCCAGGAGATGCAAACGCAGAAGAGATCGGGAGTCGCATACCTGAAGCTTCTGAAGTGATGGCAACTGAAGTAAAGAAACAACCTCATGAGGCTATAGAAGAAATTAGAACAGAAATACTAACTAAGGTAAAAGAAGAAATGAAAAACATAGTAAAAGAATCGCTAGGCATCTCTAAAGACACAGATGAAAAAATGGAGCATAGGAAAATGAAGGAAACCTTGAATGAACAATACAAAAAAGATTTAGAATACATGAAACAGATTCAAAAAGATAACCAGGAAATTAAAAACTCCATTCAAAGTTGTCAAAACCACTTGAAAGAAACTGAAGATAGACTTTCAGACCTTGAAGGCAAGTTTGCAGCTTGTGACCACGAAAGGAAAGATCTCTTAAAAACAACAAGGAATCTGGAAGTAACAATTCAACGGCTGCAAGACAACCCAAAGAAACATAACTTAAGAATAAAAGGTGTGAGTGAAAAAGCAGGGGTCAACACAAATGACATTAAAAGTCTATTTACAGAAATAATATCAAAAAACTTCCCAAGCATGGGAAAAGGAAGTGACATTCAGATAAGTGAAACATAGAACTCCAGCTAACCATAACCAAAATAAATCTACACCCAGACATATAATAATCAAGATCCCAGAAATTCAACACAAAAACAGAATATTAAAAGCTGTTAGAGAAAAGAAATAGATCACCTATAAAAGAAAACCCATCAGAATCACAACAGACTTCTCAACACAAACAATCAGATCAAGAAGAGCTTGGAGTAAAGTATTTCAAGTCCTGAAAGAAAACAACTACCAACCCAGATTGATGTACCCTGCAAAACTATCTTTCAAAATTAACAGAGAAACAAGATACTTCCATGACAAAGAACAACTGAAGGAATTTATGACCACCAAGCCAACCCAACAAAGAATACTGAAGGACATTCTAGAGAAAGATAAAAAAAACCACAGCTCCAGAAACAGTGGCAGAGGGATATCACCGAGCAGGGCAGACAATTGAATAGAGAGGAAAAGTACGCAGCCAACAGCAGGAAAATAGTATGGCAGAGACGAGGCAGTAAATGTTGGCCTTAACCATTAACGTAGATGGCCTCAATTCACCAAGAAAAAGAAACACAGGCAGAGTGAATCAGGAGACAGGATCCATCAATATGCTTTATACAAGAAACATATTAAACTCGAAAGGGGGTTTATAGACTGAAAGTCAAAGGAGAGAGAACAATGCTCTATGTGACAGGGAACCAGAAAGAAGCAGGGGTAGCTTGCCCATTAGCTACATAGTGGACAAGAAAGATATGGCATTTTTATCCAATGGAAAGCTACTCAGCTATAAAGAAACATAACCTCAAGCCTCTTATAGGTAAATGGATACAACTTAAAATCATGTTCATGGATAAAATGATCCAGAGTCACATGGGTGAACATCATGTTATCTCCCTAGTACAAAAAAACTAAAGTAGTAGCATTCAAAATATACAATACACATTGTAAAAATGAAAGGGGAAGGAGGGGTTTAAAAAGGGAAGGCAGTGGCCATTGTTGTTAATCTATTATCGTTGCTTTGAGTCCTGTATTGTTTTCATTGTTCTGTTTAGCTTGGTTTTATTCTATTTCAGTATGTCTAATTTTATTATATTTGACGGCATGGACAGCTATTTCAAAGATAACAAAATACATTATGGTAGCCATTACTGACATCCGATCACCTTGTTTTGAAGCCCTGTATTGCTTTCGTTGTTTTGAGTGATTTTATTCTATTTTGATTTGTTTGATTGTATTATGACTGACGATACAGGCAACTGCTTTGAAGATAACAAGAGGCATTATGGTAACCGGTGTTGTTTTACTATTGTTTTGAAGTCCCGTATTTCTTCCATTATTTTGTTTTTATTGGTTTTATTCTGTTATATTTTGTTTGACTATATTATGCCTGATGGTATGGGCAGTCATTTTGAAGATAAGAGGTACTATAAGGAGAAAGGAGGAAAGAAGGAAGAGGAAAGGAAAAAGACATAAATTTGTATATATGTATACATAAGATAGTTAAAATGACTGTACTACTAAATGCATTAGTTATTGAAAAAGAACAGTTAATACTCATATGATTAGATCAATTTTACATGTCTATATCTGTTAATCTAAACCCCTTTGAAGGTAACAATATGCAGTATTACAACCACTGTCAAATTCCTACCATCTCGTTTTGTAAACCTATAATGTTATTGTATTGGATTTGTTGCTGTTTGTCTCTTTTGCTTTTTGTTTTTCTTTTCTGTGTCTTTTTCCTCTTAAAAAAAATTTTAAAAATTAGAAAATTAAAAAAATAAAATAATCAAATTAACAGATTGTTACAGAACAGATATAAGAAACATACTTGTATTAAACCATATGCTGGTTCATCAAGAAGATTTTCAAAAGACTGTGAAAGACTCTTGTTTTGACAATTCACAAGAAGTATTCTTTTATCTTGTGGAGATCTGTAATGAAAAAAGAGATCTGTAGAAAATACTAGCACAGCATATCCATTACTACCTATTACCAAAACACAGTTACTTTTCCTAACAACAATTAACGATCTTCTTAATTTAGTTCCAGAAGTGTACCATTAGTACATTAGCAAGTATTTAATAAATATTTTAAATGAGTTTTAAAACATGAAACATAAACAAATACTTCAGTTAAATTTTACGTAACAAAAACAAATGATGCATATTTTTATTCTAGTTAAAGCCAAGATGTTTAAATTATAACGAACTGAAACTCCTGCTGACAATTTTAGAATAGTCTTACACTGTATTTGCCTCTATTATCATAAAATTTAAAGCCAAACAACTATAGGATGCATCAAGTAAATATGTACAATATAAGAAAATATCTCCTTTTGAAATGGTTCCCAACTTCATTCTACAGCTTAGTAGTACTGCAACACAAGATGTTAAAAATACAAAATACAGTAGCTATCTGACAAAGATCATTAATCATGCTAACTGTAACTAGAAATACATACAAACATTTAACAAGATTATTTTTCAGGTTTTTGCTTTTGACTTTCTTATTTATTAAAACTCTAGAAACAAGCCTCACTCCCTTATTAACTACAAAGTAATATGCTTTCCAAACAGACATCTAATGCCAAATAATCAAAGTATCCAGTCTCTACTAAGTAAATTTTATGACTTAGTTAGTTGCAATAAACCTTCAACTTTTTTGTTTAAAATAAAAATGAATGTGCTATTTTGCTGCTATATACCTCTATTTTATTACAAACATTTGAGATAAGATCATTAATAACAGTTTTTTCTTCTCATTTCCAACATAACAGGATGCAACAGTAATGTTAGAGGGCATATGAAATCCAAAACAGTATGTTATTCTTACAGTCAAAAACAACACTGGATCTAAAGAGATAATACCAGCTTTAAAAGAAGCTGAGGTTGAGTCATTTGCCATAGTAGGAGAGGGAAAAAAAAAAAAAAAACTTTTTTTTTTTTTGGTCTTTTGAGACAGGATGGCCTTGAACTCACTTTGTAGCCCAGGCTGGCCTCAAACTCATAGCAAACCTCCTGCTCCAGCTTACCAAGTGCTGGGATTACAGGTGTGTGCCACCACACCCAGCAAAAAAATACTTTTTAAAAAACATTCATTTTCATTAAACACACTTTTCTGAACATTTCTGGGGTGGTAACTGAGGACATACAGTGTCTCATAAGGCATTTTTTTAAAAATGATAGGTCAACTTTTAAATGCAGCATCTGAAAGCAAAAGTAGTTACTATAAGAACAAATCTGTTTCCTACCACAGCACTACTGCTATTGCAGTTATTTTATTTCTAACAATAAATTACACTGAATTATTTCTTTAAAATCAAAAGGTGATCATCAATGTCAAAACACTGCTATAACTATGGTTCTATAACAAACAGTGGCCACTAAACCGAAGATGGAAGACTACAAGCAATCACAAAAACTTCTTAAATTTTTTTTATATTTTGTGATGGTCTGTGAGAGAACCTCTAGGAGGAAAAGAAACATGATGAAATTTAAAATGTTACTGTCCTGAAGGAAATCAACTAAATATTAAAAAGTACATCAGTCAAAGGACAAATAGTATAATGCTAGACAAGCACACTTCAAGAGAAAGAATGGAATTTCAGAATATTATTACAATGTTTCTAATTGCCAATATATATAACTGACTTTATATATATATATATATATATATATATATATATATATATATAGTCTGAGAAGTACATCTCTCTACATACCAATATTATTTAAGACTATCAAGTCCTTGTAACAGTAAGACATTACTAGCACTAGTAATTCTCCTACAGCCCACTGAAGACTTTGAAGAAAACATGGTCTAATACCACAATGATACAAGCATATCTCCAGGAAACTCTGAAGTGCTTCCTAAGCTCTGTACTGACCCTCTACAGTAGGCTAAGACCTCAGAATAAGCTCCAAACTTCAGTTGCACAATGTTTGTGCTCTAAGTTGAAGCAGTAACTTTATATTGCTATTGAGACTGACCCATGTTAAACTAAAGAAACGAATAAATACCATTGCAAAGGCTATCAATCAAAAAGGTGAATAAAAAAGATACAGAACATTCACATTAACAAAATGTTACACCTAGAATCTTATATGCTGTATGATAAAATGAACTTGCCTTTTTTAGAATATTTTACTGCTTAGATAATTATGTGTTACTGAAAAATGGTCAGTATACAAATAATGTAATGGAGTCAACAGACCCCATTCATATCATAACAACCAATTTAGTGAAAGTTAGGAAAAATTTGTAACTCACTGTTTTACCCACATGAACATCATGGTTTAAATGTTAGATTAAAGGGCCCTTAATATACCTTCAATGAGTATAATATGCTGAATCCTAGGATAAGAAAACCATTTGAGAAATAGTGAGCCTCAAGAACTTGGGCTATTTTTTGTTCTGCCCAATCAGGTTAGAGACTGAAAAACAAATTATGCAGTTAACCTAACCTCTGCTTGGTTCTTGGTTCCTGTAAGACTGCCCATCCCTACATCACTGGCATTCTCTCCTCATCCACATGGCAAGACCCCTTGCTCCTGTAACAAGAAGGCCTGCTCTGTATAGAAAAAAAATACTCATTAGGGGATATATTCATTAGGTAACAGACAAGGTGCAAGTCATATTCAATAACTTAATAGTATCTAGTCTAACTCTCTTGGTTATTAACCCAGGTAAAAAGATAGAAAGGGTGATCCGTGGTATTCACTGACTAGCTGGCATTCCAGTGAGACTGAAACCAAGGTTTTCCTTGTCTACACCTTCTTTGTTATCTACTGTGATCTCTGGCCACAGAAATAATCTAGAAGCATTATTTTGTTTCTGATGAAATACTCCAGGACAAGAAACAAGACACCTCAGCCCCATGCTGACACCCAGCAGAATGAAATTTTAGGATATTTGGAAGTTTTTATTTCCTTGAATTTTAACTATCTGAGAATTCCATTTACTTGGGTCATAACTAACAAGAACAAGGAACCTGAAATTTCTTAAGATGGTTGATAGAAATTTGGAACTTTCGTGCTCTGTTGACTATTTGTAGAATCTTTATTCTATCACCTAGGCTCATTATATAATCTCTGGTTACATAAGACATAATATAATTGGCATAATTTCTAATAGGAAATAAAACAGGACACACTTGTTTTCAAGGGGCATTTTTTTTGTCTTCAACATGGAGTATCAAGGGAAGCCTTAGAGATAAAATATTTGATGGACTGCCTTACACATTTCAGACTATTCAAGGCAAAAAGTAAACTTCCCTCTAGGAGAATATACAAAGGAGAAATGGCTGACGTTCAGGAAAAATTTTGAAGCAATCACTTCAGACAAGTATCTCCTCTCTCAAAAACATCCTGATGGACCATAAACTTAATGATTAAAATCAGTAAGATCAAACTCTAGGAAGGTTACTTTCATTGCCTAGTTTTTCTCTTTGGCCAAATCATTAAAAGTTGCCATTAATCCCTTAGACTCTCTCATATCTCATCCCACTTTATCCTCCCCATTAGTTGATTTCTCCACTTTCAATTACTATTGCACACAAAAGCTTACATATTTTATTATAGGTTCTTACTGTACCATACGTCTTATTCAGAGTACTTTTTTACAGCAGAAATTTTACAATATTTAACTGACATTTGTGTTTCCTACAACACTACGAAGTCCATGAAGGCAAGGACCATATCTTTTTCTGATTTCTGCTATATTTCTAGCATGTAGTACTGATATATCTCAGATACAGTAGGTGCTTAAAAACCTTTTTAATGAAAAAATAAAAACATGTAAGGAAGAACATCTGTTTCATGGATTCATGATTCCAAGCAGAAATAAGCACTTTTAAAGAAATTCTCTTTCCTGAGGATACCTGTCTGCTGAGACTAGAAGAGACTTAGGTACATGTCTGCCATGACTTTTGGAGTCTTTTTCTTATGCTTTTTGGTGTTCTCATTCACATGGCACGTGATCTGTCCTCACTAGGGATGCCTATGATTGCCCAGAAGTGACAGTAACTGAGGGAGTTCCAAATTTCTTTGGGGTGAGTTATAAAGCCATGTGCTTTTCTGACTAATAATAGTGCTTTTATCACATTTTATCTCATGTGTTTACAAATTCAGAAAAGGAAACTAGGTTCCCTAAATACTCTCATTAAAATGCTATTAAAACACATTCAAGATATACACAATCCTATAATTGCCTAAGTGGTTGTCAACACTATCTTTAAAACCATACAAGACAGAAAATTCTACCTCCTGAGTTGATTTCCTGTCTTCTGATTTAATTTCTCTTTGGAGTTAAACAAACTTACAATTTATTTTTACCTTTCAAAGTTACTGTTACTGATTACCAAGCCATTTATTTATCCAACACTTCTGTGCCTGTGTTATGTCCTAGGCTTTGTGCCTAGAAACTAAGGAAAAAATGAAAACAAGATGCAATTCTTGTATTTATGAAGCTTATATTCTATAGCAGAACACAAAATAGACAAAAGTATTGTATGCTCTTAAATGCAATAAAGACATAAAAAAGAAATGAGATAGGGAATAGGGAATGGACGTAGCAATCAGATTAGACTGGAAAGGGGGTATTCAGGAAAAGCCCCTTTGAAAAAATATGAAACTGACACCTCAGAGAACAGAAAAGGAAACGAATATTCCAAGCAGAAAAAAGAATTTAAAGAAAGAGTTTAAGGGATTTTATGAACTGAAAGAAAAACAGGAGAGAATGGCATGAGATGAAGTTTAAGATATAAACAAAGCTAAGATAGGGCAGATCCACACTGACCACAGTAAGAAGTTTGGAATTCACTAACTGGTTGGATTTGATTTAATGCTATACTGAGATTTTTCAAGATAAACTTACACATCCTTCAAATATTTTTCCTGTGACCATTTTGATCCCTCTCTTTATACTGGTTATCTCTTCAGTGCAGGCCAGTTAGTCCAGCACACTTAAAATGCAGTGCCTACTTCTTCAAAGTATGATCTTACCAGTAAAGAATAAAGGAACTACTACACTTTCATCATTCTGGATATTATGCTTCAATCAAATCAAATGAGCTTTTTCATAAGTTATATCACAACACTGATGAGCTTACTTTGGTGCTAAAACCCTAATGTCAATGCTTGCTACACAACAGCCATAATCTTCTGTTCCAATCAGGACACTGCCTCTCCTGAATCTATTTAATCTTCTCAATGGTAGTCTACTCACAGTTTCTCTCTTCATGATCCAAGATTGACATACCACTAAACAGGCCTGACTTCTTTATATCTACTGTTACAGGATAAGCATAGCTATGGTGAGTCAGAGGTGATCAACATAATAGGGGAGAACCTCATCTAGAAAATTCATGATCAGAATCTTCCAACCCTGAGTTACTCCCAGCCTTAAATAATTTAAGTTTGGACAAGCTATAATAAACTCTACTATAAAGGGACAATCCCCTGCAGTTCTCCCAAACCAAAAACCTCAACTTCTCCAATTTCACATCCACATACCCAATTACAAAATCTAACCCTCAATATTTCCCTAATACCTCCATCTTGCGTGTCACTTGCCTACTTTCAGGCCACCATAATCTCATCTGGATGACTGAACACCTGCTAACACAACTGACAAGAACCTTAACTCTCTGACCTTTACCAAACTCTTTGAACCCATCTTTGGTACTCTTTCATCCTACATTTTGCAGACCTATAATAATGAACTACATTTTATTTTATAACTTGCATGTTTGTACTTCCCCTTCTTCTAAAACATCCTTCCCACTAACCATCTCTTTCTACTTATTCCATTTTAGTTCTACAGTGTTAATTGCCACTTACTTGTCAGAATCTTTCACAAGATCATAACATCTCAGAGATCCAGGAAGATGCCTGGTTTGTTCACTAATGGATACCACACAATTTTAGCAGGGTTCCTGGGAAATAATAAATACCTGAAAAATATCTGTTGTGGATGAGCGCAAAAGAATGTATGGATGGATGTGTACAGGTAAATAAATGAGACAAAATTTTTGGAAAGTAAGAAGACCCTAGTACACTGCTTGCCTGGCATATGTGAGGCCTTAAATCTCAGCACTGCAAAAATTAAAAAATAAGGTCCAGTCTTCAGAAATACAAATAACCTTATAAAGGACACAAGCTTGCTTGACTTAAAGTTCCAACATTACAAACAAAACTATACTTAATAAAAGGTACATTTGTAAACATGTAATTCATCAATTACTAACACAAGTCCATCATTCATTTAAACACACACATAAAATATTAGGCAAAACTTTAAAACACTAAGGTAATAAAAGTCTCAGATTCAGATTACTAAAATGGTAACATTTCACTCAATCACTAACCCAAAGGAGTCAATATCTCAGAAAAAGTAAAGCTGCCGATATCCTCTCATAGATCATTGATGCCCAATGACAAATAAACATAATTTGCCTTGGGATTAATATATCAATCCAGTTTCAATAAGTAGAAAATAATTTGATACTTACTCACACAATACCACATATTTTTCAAGAGAGTCAATGAGTAGTTTGCTATCTCCTTGATGAAAGTGCAGAGCAGGGAGAACGACGTCATCCTTTAGACAGAATACCAAATACGACCAGCCCATACCCTCTTTGTTTTGCTTGATTGATTTCAGGTCTGTCAAACTGAACAGGAATGACCATTTGCTTTTCTCATTTCTATGACTTGGAGCATCTTAAAAACAAGAAAGTGGGGCAAAATATTTTTGTTCACCTTTTTAAAAGGTATTGACAGTGCTCATCATGACTGCCTAACAAATTTGCTGACCCTAAGGAATCACTATAGCTTTCATATTACTATGGTTTTCACCTGTATTAGAAATGGCAACATTTTTTCCTAAAAAGAATGATTTTTGAAATAATTACCCTGCCACATACAAATTCAAGAAATGTTATCCCTATGTAAAATACAAGCTCTGCCCAAAAAAGACTGTGGCTTTTTGGAAGCATGCTGGTTGGATTCAAACTGTAGTGCTACCAGCCTACTAACTAAGTGATCTGACTCACTGAATCTCCTTAAGCCTTATTTTCTTTTGTAAATGGAGATAATTACACTCACCTCCCAATATTACTCTAAGAATTAAGAGGCAATACTTGTCAACTAACCAGTACAGGCCAAGTATACCATAAATATTTAATAAATATGACTCTTTCACACTCCCTGCAAATACATATAGTATATATCTCTTGGGAAAGTCATTTTATTTTCTATAAAGTATTTCTTCACTTCCTTTATAATTACCTTTAGGAATCCCCACTGATAATGAACGTAAGCACACTGATCAAAAATAAATTAACACTGGAGTGACTATACACATAGGTATTTTGAGGAAAATTAAAAAAACAGTGGGGAACTAAGAAGGAAGAGACAGCCTCAAAGAGAGTTACGCTCAATCATTTTGCCAAACTAACTTTCTAAAAGAGAATGGTTCATATCAAACTATAGTTATAGTTATATTCAGCATCTTTTGAGTTTGTGGATATTTTTACAGAAGGTAAAATCCTAGGTTTGTGAACATCATCCCAATTGTTAATAAGCAACTTACTGATTATTAAAATTAAAATACACACCTCAAAGAAAAAAAATCTCAGTAATGACACTGTTACTCATACTTAACTTCCAAAATATCACTTTAACAATTTAACTAAATATAAAGATGTTGTGTCTCAGAAATTAAAAAAAAAACATTTTCTCTAATGTCATTTCAAAAGGAGTGTCATATTATCACTATTCAAAGAAATTCCAGAGAAAGCATCTAGTTACAGGACTTAACTGATGCTGACCTGTATATGTATCACCTTCCTATACAATCAGGAATTCAACAGTTCCATATTTCCAACAAGATTCCTTAAAATGATAGAAAAATCTGGTTTACAAAACCCTCCATTTGCAAGGTATGCAGGAACCATCACTATTTTATGGATACTTAGCAAGTATCATTTGAAAGATGTCCAGAAAAGTTATAAACACTTGTCTAGCTTCTCCACACCTGTTTGAATGATGTACCCATTTCTAAGGTTGAAACTAAAATAAGTGCCATGTGCCCACTTGATTACATCATGTCTCACTGGTATAGTCCTCATAAGACCACTAAAATGTGATACAAGTGTGAACATTTCTGGAATTCCAGCCTATCCCTGAATCATTTAAGTGTAAATGTACCTGAACTACATAGAAAGGCTATATACTAGTAGCTTATTTGCAAAAACTAAAAAATTTTCATAGAAAAACAGCAATGGAGAGCCAGATACAGAAATTTTTTTTAATTCTTCCATCGTATCAAGACTATTTAATCTAAAATAATGTAAGGAAATCACATGAAAATGTTTACATAGTATGTGCTGGGTAGGAGTTATCAGAATCTTGTACATTTTCAAGAGCAAATCATTTGCATTCCTTTTCCCTTATAAAGTGTATAAGATAGAAAACGGTTCACGCATTTGTTCATGTGAAGGTCTGAAAGATGAGAGAAATACTGTAAGTCAATTCTGCAAGTCCCTCCTCTATAATACAAGCTCTATAAGAACAGGAACTTTATCTTGCTCACAAGTATACCTCCAGTGCTTGAAGAGTGGCTAACAAATAGTAGGTAATCAAAGATGTTTTGCTCTCATAATCTAGTACCAAGTCAACATAAAAGTAATCTGCAAGTTAGTCTGCTGCTAACAGCTGACTAGAAAAAGAAACACTTATAAAGAAAAACCATAAAAGCCAAGAGTTAACTCAAAACTTCCTCCCTTCTCCTTAAAGGAAAGGTAAGTAAGTAGTTCTAATAAACTTACTATGCAACCAAACACATGTAAAAATTATTTCTGACACAATGACATGAAGAAACTGGATAACAGAAAAGGAGAACCAAGTAGTTCAGTAAGTCTCCATAGTCTTGAACAGAACCAACATCAAGAACATGACATTTAATTTGGATGGTTTCTGGAATATGATGACAGTCTACAGGTCTGGGAAAAAATAATTTCAAAATATTTAATCTGGGGCTGGGGATTTAGCTCAGTGGCTCAAGCGCTTTCCTGGTAAGTAGGAGGTCGTGAGTTTGATCCCCAGTACCTCCCCACCAAAAAATTTTAATTGGTATATAAAAACAAAGGATTTAGCAATATAAACTTATGAAATATAAACATTCAATATTCTTAAAGGTTTGTCCCAAATTCTCTTTGTGCCTCACAAAAGGAAAAAGTACAAAGTAAAAAATCTGAAGGCTAAAAAAAGAAAAACAAAAGTTTTCAAAAAAATTATTTAAAAAACACGTTTCATAAAAATGTATAAGACTTTAATTTCTTAGAAAGTGTTTCCTTCGGCTCTTAAAATTACAGCATGAAACTGGGGATATAGCTCAGTGACACAAGTGCCTTCCTGGCAAGCACAAGGTCCTCAATGCAATTCCTGGCACCAAATAAATAAATAAATAAATAAAAGAAAATTACAGCATGAAGTCTATTCACTTTATAAGTCAGTGTGTGGCAACGTCACAGTACTTATATCTTGAGTTTTGATAAACTACACATCTACACAAGTTCTCATCTCTGACCACACATTAAAATCACTCAAAATGCAGATGCCTAGGATTCATCCCCAGAGTTTGAATTTTTGGGTTTTGTTTTGCTCTTTCAAAACTCTGATGTGCAGGAAAGGCTGAGAACTAAAATCTTAAAGTGATCTTTATTGCCAGATCATGATTCTCTCATTCGTGTAATGCTTCATTCTTTTACGAAACTCTAATCTCACTTTTTCTGCTCATTCTTATACTCTTTCATCTTCCAGAATAATAGTGTTAATCATCAACACAAAAATATTTCACATAAACCAATCCTGACAATTTAGTGTAGAGAAGTAAAATCACCTCACACCCCACATAAAATAAAATCTTGCAAGTTATTTCCTTGACTGTAAGAACATTCCCTTTCAGTGCCCAAATGCCTTCCTCAAAAAAGACACATTCATAAATAAGCTGATTGTTATCAAAAGTTTACGAAATACTCTTTATTTTTTAAATGCCACTGCTAGATATGTAGACATGACGAAGTGTAAAGCATAACTACTATATCTACATACTCCAGTAAGTTTTGGAGAGATTTTGAACAGATAAACATGGATAATTCCCAAATTCAGGCCAAACTTTTTAAGAAAGAAAATATTCTATTATAAAATACATATTTTTAAAAATAAAAAACTTCACATTTCAACTCTTTACAATTATTCAATATTTATTTTAAAAATAGATACCAAATAGGCTGGCCATATCATAGATATCTAGCTAGGTCATATTTGGTACAGTATATGTATCTGATGATATATGAACATTTTCCTAACATCAATTAGTATAAACTGTATAATGTCCAGCTATTAGCTTGACCCTGTTTTGTTAACTAAATGCAAGATAATCACCACACAGCATATATAGATTGAAATATGGATAGAAAGGGGAATGATAACTGAATCTATACAAGAGAGAGACTGCAGGAGCTGTGAAGACTCTAGTAAACACTGAAATCAGAATGACATCATTTAGTGGTATACTCCATCTCCCTCCGGTGCTTCTGGTTGAAAGGATTTTTGAAGTTCTGTGAGATTAATAAAAATGTGATGAAAGATAATTTTTAAAAGTGTTTCTATTTTTTGCCATTAGTAATAACAAAACAGAACAAGTGTTCTTAATTCCTTTTTTGAAATCACAATCAACAAAACAAAAAGAAGAAAATGAAATGTAACTAGACTTTGAGTTATACATACTAACACATCAAATCATCCTTCTGACTTAGAAGCATTAAATAATTTTCTTTGAACTTATATTTATTAGTATATTATATTGTAGTAAATTAGTTTAAGTTTCAAAAGATTTAATATATACCTCCATTGGTATGTGGTTTCTTTTTAAAAGATACTGTATTAACCATATCCCACTCAGCTTCATAACTGTTCAGATGTTCCACACCTCGATGAGCTCTTTCTCTTGGGGCCTGGGTCCATTCCACGACCGAACTGGAGTCCTGAAATAATTATAACATAGAAATATGTAAACTCTGAAACTAAATTTAATTTCAATCCATAATAACTCAGCTTGTACTAAGTTAGCTCTGTAAATTGGGGCAGACAACTGAACCCTATTGCTTAGCCTTTTCTCCCATATTCACCTTCACCAAAAAGTGCAAAATACTTGATCAGACTTATTTGTAATTAGGGTTGCCAATAAAATATCTGCAGCTGTCAACTCAGGACTTCTGGAAATGTTTTGCTTTCATAATAAAAGCTCCACCCCTTTTCTCTTTTTTCCTACTTTGAATGTAGTTACGCTGTCTAAAAACACCAGTCATTTTATGTCAAGAGATAGCAAGAGAACCACCGCAAAAAGTGCCCAGTTTCTAGACTTTAAGTTTCTGGAGGAAAATAGCTAATTTATGTAAGCCATCACTGGCTACATATTTACTTACTGGTAATCAAAATTTGCTAAAAGCAACATATCTGTAAGTACAGTTGTATCAAACTTTCAATTTTAAAAAAGAATAAAATCAAAATTCTAAAATGCAATATAAATATTTTGACTAAATAAAAAATTTAGTTTCTATACAACAAAAGACTTTACACAAAGTTAAAGACAAAGACAAAATGTTTCTAAAATACATGACAGATCAAAAAAAACTAAAAAAAAAAAAAAAACCCAAAAAACAAAAACCCACCAAGCAAGAAAACAACTCTTAGCTAGGTATGGTGTATGCTGGTGAACAGCTATAATCCAAGCATTCAGAAACCTAAAGCAGAAGGATCAGACAGCTATAAGTTCAAGGTTAGTTTGGGCTACACAGGAAGTTCCAGGCCAACCTGAACTACATAGCAAGATTAGGTCTCAAAACAAAACAAAACAACCCACAACTACCATACTAAGAAATACACACAAATATAAAAACAGTAAAAAAGAAAAAAAAAGCAAAGGATATGAATAGCCAAGTCAAAAAATATAGTGACCAACGTATAGATAGATGTCCATATGCATTACAATCAAAGAAAAGCAAATTAAAGTAAATTTCTATTTTTTTCACCCCATTCAATTTTTTTAAAAAAGACAGTATCAAAATAGCAGTGTTGGCACACACGTCTAGTCCCAGCTACTTGGGAGGCTAAGACAGGAAGATCTTCTGAACCCGTGAGTTCGAGACCAGTATAGACAACAGTGAGACTTTTCAGAGAGAGGTGAGGAGAAGAAAGGAGGGAAGGAAGAAAGAAAAGAAGGGAAGATAATATCAAATATGAAACACAGTGAGAGAAAAGGGACTACTATCTTATACTGTTGACAACCATATTCGGTACTAACTCCAAAAGGACCATTTAGCCCTATTTACTATAATTTGAAATAAGTTTTCATCATTTATCCTAAAGAAATACACAAAAAGGCATACATAAGAATTTTCTGCCAGGTGTGATGGTGCATGCCTGTAATCCCAGCACTTGGAAGGCTGAGACAGGAGAATCACCGTGCATTTGAGGCCAGCCAGGGCGACCTAGTGAGACCCCGTCTGAAAAAAAAAATTTTTTTTTCTTCTTTCAGGTGTGGTGGTGCACACCTGTAATCCCAGCACTTGGGAGGCTGAGGCAGGAGGACTACTATGAGTTCAAGGCCAGACTGAACCACATAGGAAGACCCTGTCTCAAAACATAAAAAAAAAAAAAAAGTCTGGGCAGCATTGTTTACTTACTGAAACAGTGAAAAGAACCAATAACCACCAACAGAAGAATACTAGGCAGTAGTTTAAAAATGGTAAGTTAGAATTTATAGTCACGTAACACATAAAGCCGTATCAGTCAATGATAGACCACACATGTAACAGCACTCCCAAGAGCAACTTTTTATTCAGGAAGTACCAGAGTTGCATCAAACACAGGAATAAACCAAAACAGAAATAGACATGATATACAGGAAATAGGGAGATAAAGGTATGAGAAAGAGGTTGAAAAAATCTCCAGGGTTACTGCTCCAAAGGAAACCAAGAGAGTGACTATTTCACAATGAGTTTGTAAGAAAGTTCAGAAGGAAATGTCTCCAAGAAAATGAAAATAATTGTAAATACACTAAAAATCATTGAACTATATACTTTAAAGGGATAAATTTTATGGCATATAAATTATACCTCAATAAAGCTGGGGTTTGTTTTTTTGTTTTGTGGTTTCTGTTTTTAAGACAGAGCTGACCTTGAACTCACTATGCAGCCCAGGCTGATCTCAAACTTGCAGTGATCCTCCTGCTTAGCCTCCTGAGTATCAAGATTACAGACATGTGCCACCACATGGTATTTTTAAAACTGCATTTCCTTAGCCATACTTTTTTTTCTTAAATACCTTTCCAGCATAGCGAATACTGGAAGAATCCAGTGCATCATCCAATGGTCTCCAGTCCACTATTACTTCAGCATCCTAAAAAAAAATATGAATATTTAGTATTCAGCAATAAAGTACATTTTTAATCCACTTTTTACTTCCAGAACCCAAAATTAAATTTAACCCCTTAAATACCAGCACTTTAAATATGTTAAATCATACATTAACCACTGTTTGACAACAAATACTCTATAGATTCAATTTTGCTTACTTTTTTATTGTGAAAAATTTGTATTACTGTAACTTCTACAGAGTAAAATTTAAAATATTCTTTGTCATTTTACTAGCTTATTTCAAATCCTATTTTCAACTACTATTCAAATATATATTTGCATCTTACAAATAAAATTCAAACTTTCTAATAATGATTCAAAGATGAACCACTACTATGTACTATTATTAAATAAAATAATTTACTAAAAACTCACCTTTTCTAAAACACGTAATATTCCTGAAATTAAGCTGTCTTGGTCATTGGTCTTTGCACAAGATGAGTGAATATACACCCCTTCCTGTTCGTATATAATCTGGAAGAGCAAAGATAAAGTTAAACACACTATTTGTATTTCAACATTTGTTTACAATATTTAAAAATGTTTCTTATGGTGCCTGGTTAAATGTCTAGTTTGTGATGCTTTGTTATAGCAGCACTAGGAATATCGCTTCATAACGACTAGAGATTAAAAAATTAGAAAGACAAGAGTAAATGCTACCGAGGATGCAGAAAAACTGGGATCCCACACTGTTGGTGGGATTGTAAAGAATAAACTCTATACAATCAAATGAAACACTTTACCTAACTATAGCATATTAATTATTTTTCCCATACATTTTGGTGATCAAGTATTGTCTATCATATTTTTAGTTAAGAAAAAATGTTTTCTAAATAATTTAGCTGGAGAAACACCTAAAACGTATTAAAGTAGCAGGCACTTCTCAAAGCTGCACTCACCGTTTCCTGTGTTCCTTAAATCCTTAGCAACCTTTGAGACAAATAACATGTCAAAAACTTCACCAGTTCCAAACCAGATTAACATTTGTCTTTAAAAGCAGTTCTGTTTGGCTTTCCAATTTCAAGGGTTTGATGTTAACTACTATGAATTAGTAATTCTGCCAGAAATGGCAAATAGGGTAACGTCAATACATTTATTAACTTATATCAACTCCTAAACCTTACAAATCTTAAACAGTGAGTCTTCCATATCTGTGGATTTCACATCTTCAACCACAGATCAAAAAATTCAGAAAAAAGAGTACGTATTGAACATACACACTTTTTTCTTGTCATTCCCTAAACAATATAGCATTTATACTGTGTAAGGTAATAAAGGTAATCCAGAGTCAATTTAAAGAATACGAGAGGAAGATGTAGGTTATAAGCAAATACTATACACATTTTATAAGGGACTTGAATATCCTCAGATTTTGGTTATCTACAGGGGATCTTGGAACCAGTTCCTCTTGGACACTGATGGACAATGGCATAAGACTTAGCATAGAAAAAAATAGTAGTTGCAATCAACACACAGTTTATTTCAAATATAAAATAACTATGATAAAGAGTTTTAACTGAATATTACCCTGTTTTCAAAGTATTCTAATCCCAAATCCTCACGGCCACTCTGAATGTCATAACAGATCACATTATCTCCAACTCGATTTTACAGAATAAACTGAGGCAAGACCTGTTGGGTGGTTTTCCTCAAGCCCACATACTGATCAAAAACAATGAATTTTCTGACACCCTTACCCATAAACTTCAACTATTATTGTCTCAAGAAAGCATAGCAGAATTCTCATGCGGCTGCCTTAGAAGAAAAGAATTTCTGGAATTGCTTAGAGAAAATGCAGCTGCTTCATGACTAAAAACCAATTTTTAAATGCCTTTAAATTTATAAATCAATGTAGGAGCTATTTAGCTATTTAGCCCTAATTACCCTATCGGAATTTCCAAACATTCCACACAAGACATGAATTGATTTTACTTACTTTATTTACAGCATATGTTTGTTCACCAAATTTGTGAATATATACAAAATACAAAAATCACTACTCTACAAGTATCAACTTCTTAAAGTAGCTCAAAATTCAAAAACAGAAGTTCAATTGAAGTTTGATGTTGGGGTGGGGATGTAGTTCAGTGTGCTAGCCTAGCATATGCAAAGTCCTGGGTTCAATCCCAAGCACTCAAAAAAGAAAAACTTTTAGCTGGGCGTGGTGGCGCACGCCTTTAATCCCAGCACTCGGGAGGCTGTGGTAGGAGGAGCATTGTGAGTTCGAGGCCGGTTTGGGCAACAACGCGAGTGCAAGGCCGGCCTGAGCTACACAGTGCAGCCCTGCCTCAAAAACCTAGGGCCGGGAGTTTGGCTGTGACTTAAGCGCCTGTCTGCCAGGCGTGAGGTTGTGAGTTCAATCCCCGGTGCCGCAAAAAAAAAAAAAAAAAAAAGAAAAATTTTTGATGTGATACTACAGTATGAAGACAATACCTCTTCATTAGACTCTATAAAGAACTGATTCCTGAGGAGTACCATTCTGCCACAGCTCTTCTACTCAGCATATACAGACAGCGATAAGAATAATCCCCCTATGCTATGTGGTATGTGTATTCCAATCTGAAGCACTCACCAATTATCTATGCTGTGAGTAGGTCCTCTGTGCTACAAGCAGCAAACAAAGTGTATCAGAGCCTCCCTTTCTACTACAAATCTACATGCAATATCACTTCTCAAGTAAATCTTTAGTGCAGATATAAATGATGTTCTCATTTCATCTTCCAGTTCATTTGGCAAAGAAAACTACACAACAAAATACACAGTTGTCAAAATCAGAATTTGGGTGGTATAGGGACAGTTTTATTTGGACAATGATTCCTGAACAGTCCAATCTTTCAAAATCAAGAAATGTATTTGATTACATTAATGTACTTGATAACAGAAATCTAAATTGAAATTCAAAAAAATGAAGATATACAAAGAACAGCAGAATGGAATCGACCACAAAAGACAAAAGGTGTTAGGTGATTTAAAAAAAAAAAAAAGAACTGGAAAGAATACCCAGTAATGCTAAGTAGAGGACATGAAAGGGCTTAAAAATGGCACAATATCTATATTTTTAAAATACTTAGAAAAATAAGGAAGTATTTAAGATAAAAGGACACCCTTAAGGGGTGAGGGACACAGGGATGGTCCTCTGCCTTAATTAGCAAAGGTCAATTTCCTAATCTCAGTGGATACAAGGATGTTTGCCTCACAACTCAGTAATCTATGTAGTAAATGTGATTTTCTGAATCTGGAGTTTTCTTTTGCAACAAAAACGCTAAACTGATGATAATCACAAAGTGCGAAGTTTTAAATAAGATTAAACTAAATCTCAACGGTACTAGAGGAACTGCATCAATGAAAATTATGACATGAGTTCTGTGGAAAAACATACTTCAAGAAAAAGAGGAGAGACAGATCAAGCAGAAGATGTCGGTGAATAACACCACTTATCATCAAATGAACCTGGAAAAAATACAAAGGAATGCAATTGTTGTGAGTACACACAGACTACCAATACCAAGACACCTTAGTATGGACACTTTAATATGAACTACAAACTGGTATAAAGCCACTCCATGGTTGTGTTGATGGCCTGAGGCTAATTAAACATCTATTGGCACATTTCTCTAAATACACAGCACCTGACAAAATGCTTTAACATGTTAGCGACAATGTCACCTCTTAAAAGGTACAAGAGAATTAGGAGTAGATGTAAAAAAGAATTAAGATATATACATGCAGCAGCTCCCCACAATGAATACAATCATTATGTATTGCAAACATACACTAATAAAAATCAAGTTTTCATTTTAAGAGCATTAATGTAGACCAACAAAAAGATAATGGTCGTTAACAAAACCCTGGGAGAAAAAGGTCATTCTGAGAGTTTGTAAAAACAGAGGAAACAGGGAAAAAAATCAAAAACAAAAACAAATTTGGAATAGTCAAAACATTCCATCTAGGATTGGAGGAGGGAGGAATAACGCAGAAAAAGCAAGTATTAATCCTACCAAAAAGAGTAGGGGAAAAAAAATAACCTATAAAAGAAGAAATACTTGCAACCAACGTGAAGTGACACAGATTGGATCAACTTCTCACCAGGAAATTAATACTCTGTAATCAAATCTATGAAAGAATGGTCACTTAGGAGGCTGACACAGGAGGACTACTGCAAGTTCAAGGCCAGTCTGGGCTAAATAGCAAGATATTGTCTCAAAAAAACAAGAAAGAAAGAAAGAAAGAAAGAAAGAAAGAAAGAAAGAAAGAAAGAAAGAAAGAAAGA